>BSQZ01000072.1:372500-412500 GCA_033239005.1 Lamellibrachia satsuma | reverse complement strand
ACGCCTGTAAGCTGATGTGTACATGCCTGTAAGCTGACGTGTACATGCGTGTAAGTTGAAGTGTACATACCTGTAAGCCGACGTGTACGTGCCTGTAAGCTGATATGTACATGCCTGTAAGCTGACGTGTACATGCCTGTAAATAATAATGTAACGTTATGCTTAGTACACACCGTTTGAATATATAATATATTGGGTAAGTTACATGCGTACCACATACGAAGGTACTAATGCAAATTATTTCGCAACGTAGCAGTTTGTCCATCAATATTGTTTTAACATGTCACGTGTGATATCACGTGGATCCGTTGAAAAAGTAAAACGCAGCAATTGTTTAAAGAAAAAATCGGTAAGCTAAACTTTCGTAGGATTTTTTTGGCACACTACATATTCTATATTGTTTTTCTGTTGGCAGTTCTAGTCGTCATGAATATATTTACTACTTAGGCCGTTGAGCAGTGCGTGTACAAATACACACATACACACATACATACACATACATACATACATACATGCATACATACATACATACATACATACATACAAGCATACATACATCAATGCATTCGTACATACATACATATATAAATACATACATCCGTACATACATACACAAACACGCACACAAGCATACAAACACACGCACACACGTACGCACGCACACACACACACACATGCATGCACGCACGCACACACACACACACACACATACCCACACAAACACACACGCATGCATACATACATACATACATGCATACATACATACATACACATATACATACATGTGTGCATATGCAGGCACATTCATTGGATAACAAGTTTTATTATGTGTAAATTGCAATACTAACATGGTTGATATATTCTCCCCTCACGACATTCGACATGATTTGGTTCTCCAACACACAAAGCTACTTTGAATATTTCATTATGTTTTAGAGCCGACGACTGCTCAGAACCTAACGGTTTATGAACGAACTGCGACAACTTTGTCGATCTCATGGGACGCACCCAGTCCATGCGTTGTGACTGAGTATTTTGTCAATCTAGTGGGTGTTCCTCGATCAGAGAGAATCATCAATGCCAATGAAAATAGAACAACTTTCACTGATCTGGTCGCTGGTACACAATACACCGTTGTTGTGGTGGTTGTCAGTGGATACCAGCGCAGCCAACCACTAGAAGGACAGTTCTACACTAGTAAGTGGACGTTGCACTTATATATACGATATATTGGTGTGGTTACTATATGAATCAACATATATGGTGGTATGTACAATCGTTGGATATTGGTAAGCTAACTTTCACAATTATAACAGGCTAATTCGAGAACATTAAATGTGACTTTCATCAAAGGAGTTGTCTACCTAATTTAAATGAAGGGTAGTTTTGTGTCTGACAAGTCTCTATCTGACAAACACAACAATTGCAAAAATGTAATGAAAAGGCCGTTTTAATAAATATGTTAATCGTTTCGACTATACAATAAAGCAATCGTACATACTACATCAACACTGCAATGTTTACACTTAAAAGTACCATAGCTTTGAGTTAGAAAATCGATTATGTTATGAAAATATTGCGTAGGAATGCCAAAACAGAAGTTAATATACAGGTTGCTTTTAACTTACCTAGCACATAACACAATCTGCTATGCTTGGATTCAGTTCTTTGAAAATAGAGTAAGCATTTTATGCATCTGTACATTCAGGACCTAATATTGCCCAGCACCTGATGGTAAACTCCCGAACAGTGGCTACTCTGACATTCTCATGGGACACCCCGGTCTCAGGTCGCGTGGCGAAATACAAAATCAGACTACTGGATGTGTCCTGGAAAGAACAAACAATAACTGGCCGTGAAACAAGGAAGGTCATTTTCACTGATCTGACGGCTGGCACAGAGTACGCCGTTGTTTTGTTTGCTGTGAGTGGAGACCAGCAAAGTGAATATGTAGAAGGGCATTTCTACACAGGTAAGTGTAATAGTTTAAACTGTATGATTGTAATAGGGATAGTGAATTTCTACACAGGTAAGTGTAATAGTTTAAACTGTATGATTGTAATAGGGATAGTGAATTTCTACACAGGTAAGTGTAATAGTTTAAACTGTATGATTGTAATAGGGATAGTGAATTTCTACACAGGTAAGTGTAATAGTTTAAACTGTATGATTGTAATAGGGATAGTGAATTTTGTCCTGGGTTGCCTCGAGGAGACATCGGACTGTGGCATGTTTGTCCGTTCGTTGATGTTATCTACCCTCATCTTCCCCTTTGTTTGTGTGTGTGTGTGTGTGTGTGTGTGTGTGTGTGTGTGTGTGTGTGTGTGTGTGTGTGGGTGTGTGTGTGTGTGTGTGTGTGTGTGTGTGTGTGTGTGTGTGTGTGGGTGTGTGTGTGTGTGTGTGTGTGTGTGTGTGTGTGTGTGTGTGTGTGTGTGTGTGTGTGTGTGTGTGTGTGTGTGTGTGTGTGTGTGTGTGTGTGTGTGTGTGTGTGTGTGTGTGTGTGTGTGTGTGTGTGTGTGTGTGTGTGTGTGTGTGTGTGTGTGAATATTTGTTACTGATCATTTGTGTATTGATACTCTCACAATGTGTTTTTGGTTATGTATTACTGTCGTAGAGCCAAACGTCGCAGCAAACCTGACATCAATCGCCACTGCAAATACACTGACAGTTATGTGGGAAGCTCTGTCGACTGGCTTTGTGGAGAAATATACAGCCGAGTTGAAGAATGCGACCGGAACAAAGGTAACGACCTCAGATGTCAAGTCAAGAAATACAACGTTCACCGGTTTGACGGCCGGCAGCCAGTACAATGTTGTCGTAGTCGCCGCGAGTGGAGACCAACACAGCAGAGCTCTACGGGAAATCCTTTACACTAGTAAGTGCGCTGCAGTGTATAAATAGAAAATAATTTATAGCACGAACCACCAAAACGTGCGTGAGTCAGACACATATACTCGAAAAATCAACGATTGTCATGACATGGGGCGTGTCATGTGCATTGTTTGTGTCCTCGTCATTTTTCATTTACAAACAAGATAACTTATCTTAGAATCATGATTTTTATCCAGCATTAACATCGTAGGTATGTGACATTGGCATAAATGTGTGAACGAATACATTTCGTGCAACTATTGTTGTTTTGTTAGAAACGTGTCCGGTAATTTGATATGATGTCCGGTTGATCACGCGTGCCTGGGTGCGACGTGACACGCGTGCCTGGGTGCGACGTGACATGCGTGCCTGGGTGCGACGTGACATGCGTGCCTGGGTGCGACGTGACATGCGTGCCTGGGTGCGACGTGATATGCATGCCTGGGTGCGACGTGACATGCGTGCCTGGGTGCGACGTGACATGCGTGCCTGGGTGCGACGTGACATGCGTGCCTGGGTGCGACGTGACATGCGCTCGTGTGTGTTCTGGTCGACAATATAATATCAATGCATTTACATTATTTTTGTATTTTCCAGAACCCAATATGGCCCGGAACCTGACGTTGGATTCAAGAGCATTGAATTCGCTTATCGTAACATGGGAGGTCCCAGTCTCAGGAGGTGTAACGGCATACGCAGTCAGCATACACGGTCTGCCGAGGACGGAGCAAACAATCAGTGGCAATGCAATCAGAAAAGCCATATTTGATGGTCTGACGGCTGGAACACTGTACACGATTAGTGTGATTAGTGTCAGTGGCGATATGACCAGTGACAGCTTGGATGAACAGTTTTACACAAGTAAGTGTGATGTATGTATGATGTCATTGTAGCAGTGAAAGTATGCAGATATAAAAAAATACTTATGTACGCACAAACACTTGACATGCACGACATGTAGTACGTGCTAATTATGCTTGTTAACCCTGTTTTTGAAACCACGGCGAATTTACAATATACTACAATATAAAACACTTCTATTGCGCTAAAATCCTCGGGAGACCACAGCTCGGCAGCGCAGCAAAACAAAAGGGGTTAAGCAGTTTCTAATCGATAAGCAGTTCCAATTGTAAACAGTTGGATTGGTGCACCAGGAGCTATGGAGGATAAGCAAGTTTAAACAGACTTGTGGGTTTTTGGTTTACGACGAATGTTGCTATATTTCTTACATACTTAACACTAACAGGGAGTGAGTTCCACAGAGTCGGTGCAGCAACTGAAAAAAATTATAGTCCTGACATTTGTATTAACACTGGGAACATAAAGTAAATTAGAATTACATGTCTGGGCTATCTTGCAGGAGTGAGCAGTGAATGTATATATGTTGATTGCTTGGATAAAAGCGCTTGAACGATAATTGTGCAGATCTTAACAATAACGCGATATCGGACATTGAGCAGATGCAATGATTTAAGAAGTGGTATTGAGTGAGAGAAATGAGGAGAACGGGTAACTACCCTTGTCAAACAATTTCGCACATATTGAAGTTTCAAGATGTCATTGACAACAATATTGTGATAGAGGGAATTGCAGTAGTCAAGTCTACTGTTAACACCCCAGTTGTAATAGTTTTGGCGACAGCAAAACACATATAGCTGTGAATACGACGTGTGCTTTATAAATACACGTATATGTCATTAGTAGCTTCCAACCGATGTTTGTGTTCTATACCCAACAATCATTGCTGTCGATTCACAACGCAAACTCTTTACTTGTTCATATAACGAATGTGATACAGAATAGAGGTTTATGTCTTGTCATGAAAATGATTTTAGTTACATAATAATTGTACTTGATATAATCTAAGAAATGTTGTAGCGAATTGTGGCGTACAGTAGATGTTCGATTCATATAGTGCTGCTGTGGTATTTGACTGCGCATCAATATTACGATTGTAATATCGTTTAATTTGTTTTTAAGTAACATTATCAGTACATGAGTATATCTGAGGTGTCTTAACGATAATTGAATTTGTTTTAATAATATCACAAACAGAATTTCTCATCGTCTTGGTAATATGACATCGATTAGATTATTATTTTATGTGCACATTTTAGAACCTGGTGTTGTGAGGAATCTGGCAGTGACTACAAGAAATACAAGTTCCCTGACTGCGACATGGGATAAACCTATAGGGGGTGTGATGTCATACTCAGTAGAGATATTTACAGTGCCTGGGGCACGAAAATCAATTTATAGCAGCGCTGAAAGAACAGCAACATTTGATGGTCTAACGGCGGGCACTCAGTATCCCATTGGCGTGACTACTGTGAGTGGAGACCAACACAGCGAACATCTGTACGACAAATTCTTCACAAGTAAGTGTGCAGTTTCATATACGTTTCGTAACAATAACTTTACTGTTGCTTTGTAATCCATATTCGCACAATGTTTTCGTGTGCATATTCTCTGTTACTTCTTCCGCCAGTGGGAGTTTACTTTCTTTGCAATATGTTCAGATTTTAATTTATATTTGTGTAGCAAAGGCAACATGTATGTTTGCAAATGCAACATGTTATGTCCTAAATATAACTGTCAAAGGTTCTGCCAAATATTTGATTGCAACATATATCAGAATTCAACCACGTTCGCTCTTCCAGCAGCAATAATAAGAAACGTTGAAACGACATATTTGCACAACGTAATCGAATGTAATGATTAAATATTTTCAATGTATACATTTATTTTATAACTAGTTAAATTATCTATCAGTAGTTGTTACACACACACACGCACGCACGCACGCACGCACGCACGCACGCACGCACGCACGCACGCACGCACGCACGCACGCACACACACACACACACACACACACACACACACACATTCCCCCCACACACACACATATATATATATCGTTTGAACTTGTAGTATGGGTTCAGTCGTACTACCTGGTTGATAGCATATAATGGCCATGTTTCAGAACCTCATGCCCCCCGGAACCTAAACATTGAATCTAGAACTGGGAGTTCACTGACGGTCACATGGGAGCCACCGATATCAGGGGGTTTGTCTGGATACAGAGTATATCTAACAGGTGTGTCAGGATCTGACGAAATCATAAAAATCAGTCTCCCACGAAGAACAGTGTTCACCGGACTGACGGCTGGTACGTCATACACAGTCGTCGTGGTCACATTGAGTGGAGACCAGCAAAGTGACATTTTGGCGGACACGTTCTACACATGTAAGTACATAGCTTCACATTATAATATATATATATATATATATATATATATATATATATATATATATATATATATATATATATATATATAAGACGTCAAGAAGGCGTTTGATCATATCTTGCACGACGGTTTGTGACAGGTCATGAGAAACTTCAACTTCGACACTTCGACAAAGATTCATCATAGATAAATTTACAAACAAGCAAATACCATGACCATATAGCAAATGGAAAATATTTTAGATATGCAAGCCTGAATGCTACTATTAGCTTATAATAGTTTGTAATAAACTGATGTCACATGTATCAAACTATATTATGATTCTAACATAACTGTTATTTTCGTATCTGTATTACTCAACGCTAATTTGATATCTTTCACTATTTAGTACCAGAAGCTGCCAGGAATATGACGGTGGACGTCAGAACAGTGCATTCCTTGTCAGTCACGTGGGATGTCCCCACTTCAGGGGGTTTGACAAAGTACACGATGAAAATACAGGAACAGACCGGGTCGGAACAGACTATTCAAGGAAGTGTGCCAAGAATAGCGATCTTCACTGGCCTGACGGCTGGCACAGAATACACTGTGGAACTGGTTACCCTGAGTGGAGATCAGATTAGTCGGACCGTACAACGTACGTTCTACACAAGTAAGTATAGAGACGTGAAATACATGTTTTTACGACTTGCAATTTGGATTTCGGTGGTCACGATTAATTTAATCACGTAAACAAATATAGAAAGGTAAAATAGCCTGACATTCTTCGTAAACTATACATGGTGTATGTATGGTTATTGTAAACACTTATAATGTTGAACAAATAATTTAGTGATATGCATAATGACTGCGCAGGAAAACAAATATTTACATTAATTCCTTACTTATCGTAATTGGCGCGATTGCGCATAGTTTTTTTTCTGACATATAGGGTATATAAAATGCACGTCGTCATTACTTATTATTCATAACACATACTTTTGCAGCACCAAATGTCCCGCGTAGTCTGACATTGAGTGATGTATCTACTGATTCACTTACTGTGTCATGGGAGGCCCCTGAAGAACGGTTCACAGGATACACCGTCTGGCTGCTGGGTGTGGCACACACTGAACACTCGACCAACATTGAGACGAGAACAACGTCGTTCCGTGGTTTGGTGGCAGGAAAACAATACACGGTTGTGTTGGTGACTGTGAGTGGAGATCAGAAGAGTGTAGCACTGGAAGGCATATTCTATACAAGTAAGTATTTTGATTATAGTAAAAAGGGGGTTTTGCAGGGATCTCAACCTCCCGCCTCCCACTGGTTTTTGGATCCAAACTTCCTGTCTCCCACCTGTTTGTGGGGCCAACCTCCCACCTCCAACCAATGTCACTTCCCACCAAATGTTAGGGTCAGCTTCCCACTTCCTGCCACACCTTCCTCAGTAAATATTATTATAAACAGCCACAAGCTTACAATCTTCAGTGTAACATGTGATAAAATCGATACCTACGTTTTCCGTTAACGTGGGTTTACATATCATGACATGGTGCAAATAAATGCTCTCTCATTGAGGCTGCACCGTTTGTCATAATATAAATTCCAAGGATCTAAATCTGCCGTATGTATTACTGTTAGTATCACGTTTTCTGTTTTTGGCGAGTCGCAAAACAGGTATTAAACAATATATACTATTGCAATGCAGGTTAATTGTTACTATGTTTGCATTACATTTAATTGCAAACGATGACTACATATGTAACATGTATGTTGGTATGCGATAGATTTATGTTTACATTAACGTGTGCGCTCGAACCTGGCGTTTTTGTTTGCTGGTGGTGTGAATGTAAAATAATATATTTTATAACATTGGACTGTTAAAGCACCAAACGTTGCGACGGATCTGGCATCTACAGCCACTTCGAGTTCACTGACGGTCACATGGGACGTGCCGGACTCTGGGCTGGTGGAGAAGTATGCGGTCGAATTGAAGAACATGCCAGGAAAAAAGCAAGAAGTTGCAGCCGTCAGTGCCAAAACAGCAACGTTAACTTCTTTGGAGGCTGGTACACAGTATACTGTTGTCATGGTTACTGTGAGTGGAAACCAGAAAAGCGACAGTGTGGAGAAAATATTTTTCACAAGTAAGCAAATATTTCCTACAATTGCCCACTTCGTGTCAAAACAATATACTGTAGTGTTGCCTGTGTGTTATGTATATATATATATATATATATATATATATATACAACAATACGAAACTGTGAAAGCCTTTGAACGAAAATAAGCTACGTTTATCAAGGCTATCAATAACCCTTTGATATCGGCATATATGTATCTATGCACACACACACACACACACACATATATATATATATATATATATATATATATATATATATATATATATATATATATATATATATATATATATATATATATATATAATATATATATATATATATATGAATATATATATATATATATATATATATATATATATATATATATATATATATATATATATATATATATATATATATATATATACGTACATGCATGCATAGATACATATATGTGCGATATCAAAGAAGTTATTGATGGCCTTGATAAACGTAGCTTATTTTCGTTCAAAGGCTTTTACACCTTCATATTGTTGTATGTATTCGTCTTTAGGTTTTTTCATAACAATTTATTTGTCGTTCTAGTTATATACTACTGCTACTGTTGTCTCCGAAGTCTTGGACATCCACAGGGGAGGCTCTGGTGTAAACTGTCAATTTCTCTGTCCCACCATTTCACTGTTTTCTATTAAATTTGATGTGATTCAATTAACCATTGTGATGCCATATCAGCGAAACTTGTGTTGCCTTGTGCGTGTGCGTGTGCATGTGTGTGTGGGGGGGGTGCGTGCGTGCGTGCGTGCGTGCGTGTGTGTGTGTATATATTTTATTATTATTTATACTTATTATATTATATTATATATATATATTTATTTATATTATATATACGGACATACTGATTGATTGTCTGAAACAACATATTATTATTATAGTTATAGGTTTCAACTGTGAAATACACCTGTTGTTGTAGATCAATTATGAAACAAACCTAGTTTTCCATAACAAATTACTCTCCTATTGTTTCAGAACCGAACGATGTGCGGAGTGTATCTGTGACGACAAACGTTGACTCCCTGAACGTCTCGTGGGAGCCACCAATTGATGGGCTTGTCGAGAAGTACACCGTTGAACTAAAGTACGTGGCGGGGTCAAGGAAACATATCACTGACATCAACAACAGAACAGCAACGTTTGTTGGTCTCAAGTCTGGTGCACCATACACTGTATTGGTTATTGCTGTGAGCGGAGTTCAGAAAAGCATCGGCGTAGAAGACACATATTATACAAGTAAGTAATGGGCGATTTTTTTAGTAATTGTTCAGTACAATACGTTTCAAAGTAGTTCAACATAGTTATCCCCATTTTACGTTTATTCCAAAATGCCTGAATGTTGCCTGTAATGATGTACCTATAAAAACATTTAGCAACATTTCATGTTTCCTTCATGTTGCAATATATAAGAACTTGTAGTAACTGTAACTGCGGTTTTATTGTTTTTCTATGTAGTTCCTAGAAGTGTTGGCCTACTGTCTATAGACAATTTCGGGCAGTCCTACATAAGTGTGAAATGGTTGAACCCAAATGGAACACGTCGTTACATTGGAGTGGCATACGGAAAGACACAGTCAGTAGCCACAGTAAAGGTCAACAAAGACGCTCACACACAATTGGGTGGTCTGAACGCAGACACTGTATACAACTTGACTGTGTACACTAGAAGTGGCAACAAAGAGAGCATCAGCAAGACCATTTCTATACATACAAGTGAGCTTCTTGTCATGTTATTAAATGAATGTAAGGAAAAGAGTAATTACTGTATTTGACCCTATGTTATAATTGTAATAGTAAATATTACCCCGACAACATAGTATGACAACATATTAATATATGATGCATATCAAATAATAATAGCATCAACTCTTCTAAGATTCATAGTCGCCCTCGAGGAGACACCATCTATACTTGATTAAACTAAGCTAAATATGCTTATTGAATGAATGAATATTACGAATAAATATTATGTGGTTATAATGTTCGAAGGCTAAGGAGTTTTTCCCATATACAACATTATGTTTTGAGAACTTGGAATCAGTGTAAAAATGTTCTATATATTTGATTTATTATCACCTTGTCACTGCATATTTGTTAATAGAAAACGCAGCAGATGCCGAAATTATTAGGAAAGAAAGCACAAACACATCCTTGACGGTTTCCTGGGAACAATCGATTGGTGACGTTACCAAGTATCACCTGACAATCAACAAAACTATTGAAGGAAAAATTACCCCAATCACAGTTGACAAGTATGTATTATATACATTTACCAAGATCTAAAAAAATTTACATCGAAAGCAACACACTCCAGATGGCATGTGGAACATGTTGTTGTTTTGACAATATACATAACGAACATATCAATATTATTTCTTTGTTGCATAGTAACTTGAAAATTCAGCCGCTATATATATATATATTGGCTGATTTTGCATATATATGTATGTGTGTGTGTGTGTGTGTGTGTGTGTGTGTTTGTTTGTGTGTGTGTGTTTGTGTGTGTGTGTGTGTGTGTGTGTGTGTATGTGTGTGTGTGTGTATATATATTGACTGAATTTACAAATTACTATGCAACAAAACAATAATATTGATATGTTCGTCATGGTTAGGTTAGGTTACATCTAACGTTGGCGAAGATTGGTTTTCTTGTTAAAAGAGAAATTACGCTGCGTAAGCGGTTCTAGTGATATCACAGACGTGAAATACATTGTGAAGAGTATGATTTTTATTTATTTATTGATGTTTATTTTGCGATATTCTTTTCGTAGTTGAAATAAACAGATATATGATGCGTCTTCTTGAAATCCCACCAGACCGGTTAAATTATTCAGCTAAACAAACAAAATTATGTTGATAATAATGTCATATTTGTTTAGATATGCTGGTACACGAATATTTGAATTAACAGGAAAAACTATCCACTGATGCGGACCTTTTGCTGTCTGTGTAGTATGATGCACCAACTTGTTCGCAGGGGTTCTACTCGGGAACATACTTTTACTGAACTGGAGCCAGGTCACGGATACAACATCACAATAACTGTGTTGTTAGGGAACAACAGAGGTTCCGCAACCTCACGACCTCTGCACACAAGTAAGTGATGTTGTTAGAAGGTCATACAAGTATATATATATATATATATATATATATATATATATATATATATATATATATATATATATATATATATATACTATATACTAGCACACTGTTAATAATAAGGTATCTAATAAAGCGGACGAACATAGTTTGAAACATATAATGGAAGCGTGTTGATTGTTCTACCATAATGCCTGATATGTAACTATGTTAGGTATGTTGTGTGTTATATGTGTTACGGTTCAGAATGTGTTCATTGGTTGTTTGCTGTTGTTTCATAGACCCCGAATTTCCAACTGATCTGAAAGCAACAGCCACGACGACCGGCAGTGTATCGCTACAGTGGCAGTATGACAACAGTCGGTCACTCATCACGATGTGGAGAGTCTTATACTCGGAGAAAGGCGAGGAGGAAATCACTGAGCTGATCACAGAGGATATTGCTAAGCGGGATGTGACCATCGATACCTTGATACCTGGACAAACCTACACTATCAGGTTGTTTGCGGTGACAACAGGTGATATCGCCAGTCAAGTGCCTGCAGAAATTACTACCACTTTAAGTAAGTCAACCTGTGGTTTGCTTTCGAATATATATATATATATATATATATATATATATATATATATATATATATATATAGGTAGATAGGTAGATAGGTAGGTAAGTTATATAAGGCAGAATGTTCCCACATTAATTCAATAACCAGTAAATAATAAATATGACGTGTATCAATGCTCTGCAGTTTTTTAAATTCATATTGTCAGCGTTTCCCATCAATGTTGCGACAGTGTCCGACGTGGCTGGATAAGTGGCCGCATTACAACAAAACAATTTCGAAATCAATGTTCACACTCTCCAGCCTTGCACAGTATATGCAATGTTCAACTAGATATATTATACATATTTGTCTTGTTTGTAAAATAGTATGTTTGTAAGAGATTCACGTACATGCATACACTTTTTGTATTTAGAACACTCTACACTATGTCAATGTTTATTTAATATGATAACATAATATGTCATGATAATATTTGAAGAATATATAATGAACTATTTGTTAAAACAGAGCCACGTCCAGTGACGTCACTGACGGCAGTTGCCAGTAACGCCAGCGATGTTACCGTGAGCTGGGAACCACCTGAAGGCAGCTATCAAGATGCATATCGGGTGTTGTACAGCCTATCTGAATCTGAATCAACCTGGAAGAAGAAGTACGATTTAGATGACTTGGAACAATCTGTGAGTGGGCTAACTCCGGGAAACACCTACACGTTCGAAGTGATTGCAATCAGTGGAAACCAGAGGAGTGCTGGGATAACCACTACAACAACTGTGTGTAAGTGTCATTGATAACCACTACAACACCTGTGTGTAAGTGCCATTGATAACCACTACAACACCTGTGTGTAAGTGTCATTGATAACCACTACAACACCTGTGTGTAAGTGCCATTGATAACCACTACAACAACTGTGTTTAAATGCCATTGATACGTTTCATTCAGCTTATTTTCAGCATGTTGCTGTTGTTGTTGCTGCTGCTGCTTTGTCGCTGTTGTTGCGGTTGCTGCTGCTGCCACAGGTGTTGCTGGTGGTACTTGTTCTTCTTATGCTGCTGTTGGTGCTGCTTCTGCCCCTGGTGCGGATGTCGCTGCTGTTGCTGTTATTATTTTGTTAATCAGGTTAACTTCGTTGTTTGAGTCTTTATTTATTGAACACATAAAACCATAACTACAACTACGTTGCCACATGTATTCATGATACTTGCTACGTAACTTTAGCTTTCACCGTGACACACATGTAGTGTTGTCATTCCTCATGTTTAATTGTGTCACTTCCATAAACACGTCACGTTCTGGGCAATGCTTCTTTCCGCGATTCATACTTATGTTCATGGATATTTTCGTAAGTTATGACTTAGTCATGTGTCTTTATCTGTATCGCCAGATCCTCTGCCACCGACTGCGCTGATGGTATCAGCTACAACCACGACCAGTGTGAATGTTCAGTGGAAATACGACAGCAGTAAATCATTGTGCGTCAAATGGAAAGTCAACTACACGGAGATTAACAAGAATAACACCAAAGAGATCAATATAGACAGCGCCAGTGCGCGGGATGCGATCATTGACAGTCTGAGTCCAGGACTGACCTATGCTCTCAGCGTGTTTGCTGTCACTACAAATGATGTTGCCAGTCAGACATCAGCTGAAATGGAAGCCACTGTCAGTACGTACTCATTTCTAGTACGACATACGACAATATATATTGTAAGCGTTGGCAATGCATGGATTATTGAAATTCATGTTTATGACTTAGCTTAAAGTGTCGTGTGTCGTGCTTGAGCAATGTTCTCTTTACTACAAATATATATATATATATATATATATATATATATATATATATATATATATATATATATATATATATATATATATATATATATATATATATATATATATATATATATATATATATATATATATATATTAATATTAATAAATTTATGTGTATTAACAGTGACACATTCTACAATATAAATGATTTTTATAACCGTTATCATTGTTTTTAGTTAAATTAGTGTTTAATGTGATATTTCTGATGTACTCATTTATGCGGTATCTCGTGTGGATAAATATTTTTTTGTATTTTGAAATAGCGCCTCTTCCAGTGATAAAATTGAATGCAGCATCGACGGGTAGTTCAATTGTTCAATTGAGCTGGGCCGACGCTGATGGCAGCTACCAGGATTCGTATCACTGGCGATACCGAGTTTCCAACAAAGCAACCGACTGGACAAATACAGAGACAACAGTTGGCTATGAAATTCGTGTAGATCGACTCTTCCCTGGCACCCAGTATACGTTCGGGATGAAAGCAGTCAGCAAGGACCAGAAAAGTGTTGAAGAGACGACCACAACGGTTGTTTGTAGGTCCCCTTATTTAAGTGGCTTTGACAGCAATGATTAATCCATTACTGTGACAATTCTTTATATATTAAAACGTATCAATTTGGAGTGTACCAATACACGTGTTACTATTCTATTTCATACAATAGGTAGCATGTTAAGAATAAATATTATGATGCATGTTTTGTGATAACGGCGATCACTAGTGTAGGCTAATTATACATTGTCAAATATTGCTTTCTTGCTGACAGTACAACCCTCGAATTATGGTTGAATGCATTATATAATGTGATTTAATTATTGTTACGATCAATATTAAAGAACACGTGTAGTGCAATATATTTCAGATGTATGCGGTTATGTTTTCAATGTAAACGTGCTGTACTCTCAGATCCGCTGCCTCCAGAACAACTAGAGGTACTAAAACCAAATACAACGTCAGACAGTGTGACAGTGACATGGAAGTATGACAAACACAAGTCACACATTGAGAAGTGGAGAGTCAAATACACAGTGAAGGGGAAATCTGACGTCAATCACACCGACACTCCTTCAGCTGATGTGCTGCATCTGACCATCGGGAATCTGACAGCGGGACAGAACTACACATTCGCTGTCTATGGTGTCACCTACAACGAAGTTGTCAGTCAAGATGCACCACAAGTACACGCCACCGTCGGTGAGTATTTCATACGGAAGAATACGATAAAGTTTACATTCTCATGTAGCGCGGTATCCAGTCCTTACGACTGTTCCTAGTGATTTACACTTCACCTCTTGGCAGATATGTTCATTCCAACGATATCTCAATTTATATGAGAAGCGCACAGCCAAGCTGCAATTACTGTGCGTAGAATATTCATTCATGTATCCTTCAATGTACAACTATGTTGACGGTTTATACTCTTACCAACAAGGATTAAAACTACATAAGTTACAAAGTGGCACTTAATGCAGCTACGAATGCAATTAGAAAATCTAAAAGACGTTTTGTTAAAAAATTAGCAAGAAACATAACAAATGACAGCAATAGTTTTGTTTATGCATAGGAATAAACAAAACGTACGACACAAGATTGGAGCACTAGGAGACAATGCTGGAAATGTAATATCACAAGTTTTTTTAATGGCGGAATGCCTAAATGTTTACATCCGTTCAATATTTACCAGAGAGGATATAAGTTCATTACCAGTTCCAGATGCTAACTTTCAGTAGGCTACATATTTAGATAATTGTAACTCCAGAAATGGTAGCTGAGAAAATGAAGGCAATGAAGGTTAACTCATCACCTGGAGTGGATGGTATTCAAGCATGCATCGCACCATTATTTAAAAAAAGGTTCGATAAATAAGTCAGATAATTACAGACCAGTGACGTGCATATTATTAGAAAGGATAACAAACAACCATATGACGGACTTCCATGCTAAGCATCAATTATTAAATCCATTTCAACGTGGATTCCTAAAAGCGATGTCATGCTTAACAATTATGATATGTTTTTGCGAAGAAATCGCTAAGTGGACTGACGAAGGATCACCAGTAGATATTATCTACTTAGGTTTCAAGAAAGCATTCGACAAAGTGTCGCATCAACGATTATATAGAAAAATGGCTGACCGAAAGAAGACAGCATGTTGTAGTAGATGGGGAGGTTTCAAAAATAAATCAGTTTCGAGTGGGGCACTACAAGGATCAATATCATCATTTTATTATTCTTAATATATATATATATATATATATATATATATATATATATATATATATATATATATATATATATATATATATATATATATATATATATATATATATATATATATATATATATATATATATATATATATATATATATATATATATATATATATATATATCAATGACTTGGACGATAATAAGTACAAGTAACATACTGACATATCTGGATGACACAAACTTTTTTAGAAAGGTTAAACATGATGGTGATAAATAATATTTGCAAAACGATCTAGACAAATTAGATAAATTGTGTGAACAATGGCAGATGTTATTAAAGTTTGTGAAATATAAATGCCTACGCAAAGGACACAATTCATTTAGAATACCTCATACAAGCTTAGAGACCATATCGTAAGAAGGATATAGATGCGCATAAACGAATACAGAGGAGAGCAACTAAGATGATTCCAGAACTGAGAGACCTTAGTTATGAAGAACGCATAAAAGAATATGGTTTAACAACCATAGAGACAAGAAGGTTAAGAGGATATCAAATTGAAGCTTTTATGACATTGAAAGGATATGCAAATATTGATAGAAATATTTTTTCTCACTCAAGAAAGAGAGTAGAACGAGTAGACATGAGGTAACATTGGTAGAGGGTCAGTGTAGATTGGGTATCTTTAAGTACTCGTTCTCACAGAGGACAATTAATGAATGGAACAAATTATCTGCAGATTGTGTAAATGCGTGAATATTAAAAACAAATAAGTTTGTTTAAGAACAAGGTTGAGATAATTCTCAAGAGGGCGTGTTACACATAAATTACAAAATGTTGGACTCTCGGCCAATGGCATCCTTGTTCACTTACCTTCTGGGACATTGTCTTGGATGGCAATCTTGTTAAATCTTATCTTCCCTTATCTTGTCTTAAATCAATATAGATTCGAGACCGGGTTATTCTCCATTGAGAGTCATGTGTACTTGCCATTAAGCTATCGCATCACGCCGCGTTGCCATAAAATAAGACACACGTTGTGTTGGTTTTGTATGTTTTCAATAGTTTTCAGCTTCCTCCTTCTACGTGTGAATTTCGAGTCGTATTACAACCAATGTTTCCAGTTGTACCCTTTTGATAAAACAATATACAAGGCATACTTATGGTGCAAATTGTTTCACGGAAAACCCGTATATCACTATATATGAGCTTGTGTTTTAATTATGCACGTGTTCTGAGTGGTATTAGTTAGTAATGTGCATATACCCGTGTTAAATGTATTGGTGTCAAATGTTGGTCGAACATAATTGAGTAAAAACTGCAGAATTTAGAAAGTGCCTGTTTGTTGTTGGATCGAAATATTGGTTCGAATGTTGTTATAAATATAAATGTGTAAATGTTACTCATGCAGTCCCCTCGGAAGTTGGTGAATTGAAGCTGATTCAACGTTCACCACTATTCTTAAAAGTTGCCTGGACACCACCAGATGGAGACTTAACACATTATCAGCTGAATATGTGCTCATCAGATGGAGATGTACTGCAAACTATAAGTATCGGCAAGTAAGTGTAAAGTTATGTGGAATTGCATCATACACCATATAAAATAAATCATAATTTTTAGATCAACGTCACTCATTTATATAAATTGTGTGTTATATAACATTAACGAAGGAACACATCATCTCATTACAATCATTTTAAACATTAGCTACCTTCCGAAAAAAAAAATATTTGTTCATCGAATTTGCATTTCCGCGTTGATTTGCATTGCAGACTAATTGTATTGCAAACTATAATAACACTATTGTTGTTGTTGCTGCTGCTGTTGTTGATGTTGTCTTTATTATTATTATTATTATTAGTCATAGTAGTAGTAACGGAAGTAGTGGTGGTAGCTGTTGTTGTCGTTTTTCTTGTTATATATTAGTAATAGTGTAAACATTAGTATTAGTATTACTATTATATACGCATCGTGATAGGTTATAACGAATTGCTGTGGGATTTCAATATATCCAACCTTCAAAATACTTATTTGATGGAAAGTTAACAATTTACACATTATGTGAGGAAGCAAATATTGGTACAGTATGTCACTATATTGTGTCGTTGCTATGTTTTCAGAGGATCTCCGTTGGAACATGAATTTACAAATTTGCAGCCTGGCCGCCAATACAACACCACAATATTTGTATTGTCGGGTTCTGTCAGAGGCTTGGGCGTGTCTACTATTCTGCATACGAGTGAGTAGTAGTGATTGCTTAAGAATAATATGCCGACTACGCTAATCATTGGTTGTGTAAATGTTGCGCTACACTTCATACATTATATAGATAATGTTGCGCTACACTTCATACATTATATAGATAATGTGGCGCTACACTTTATACATTATATAGATAATGTTGCGCTACACTTCATACATTATATAGATAATGGAATATAATGTTGGGTTTTGAGTTGCCAATAATGCAGCTAGCGATTTGCATTCGCAAGCAGATCGGTGATAAGCAAAACATATCAATAATATTTAGTTATGCATCATTTTCTAGAAGAACGTACCCTTACTAGCATACATAAAAATAAAATAGCAACAGTTATTAATGTGTGTGGATGGCCAACTGATGTCCAGACCTGGCCATCATGA
This sequence comes from Lamellibrachia satsuma, assembly GCA_033239005.1. NCBI lineage: Eukaryota > Metazoa > Annelida > Polychaeta > Sabellida > Siboglinidae > Lamellibrachia > Lamellibrachia satsuma. The sequence continues at coordinate 393,864 of BSQZ01000072.1, read as the reverse complement.
CTGATACAAAGTCAATGTGTGTGTCACACCATATTTTCGTACAGAGTATTACTACACTCACGATTCTATACTGTTCCTTAGATCCATTGCCTCCAAGTGAAGTACAAGTAACAAACACAACGACCACTAGTGTGACGATGCGATGGGAGTATACCAACAACGAGGCGTCACCCATTGTGAAGTGGAGAGTCGAACACAGGGAGACGGGCAAGAACGAAACCTACGAGAGCTCAACAAATGCTGTCGATGACAGAGAAATTACCATCAAAAACCTGAAAGCAGGAATGACTTACGTTATCAGCGTGTATGCTGTTTCCGCAGGTGATATCTCCAGTTTGGCAGCACCACACGTAACTGCCACTTTGGGTAAGTTCACGAATATAATATATCTGCAGTTTGTATAATTTCCGTTGATACACTGTCATTTAAACAAATGTGAAGCAGCGATCGCATTAAAACTACGCTGCCAACACCTCCAAATTCTTTATCGCCTTCCTCATGTCAGAATGCTGATATTATTCCATCGTCATAACTTCAACCTTCTTGTATTCTGAACTGTCAGTGGATACGATTATACAATATACACGATATATACAAATTGAACACAATACTATGTTGCATGTTTATCAGTAAATAAAACATGGCATGTTCTGCTGTGTCATCCGTTGATGTCAACAGCTGATGTATCACATTTAATTATACGGTATACATTCTACCAGATCCGTTGCCACCGACTCGCATTGACGTTCTGAAAGACAGGACGACAACGAGCAGTGTCACAGTCATTTGGACGTATGACAAAAGCAAATCACACGTGGAAAAGTGGAGGGTTCAATACAAAGTTAAAGGAGACTCTTTCAGAAAAAATTCCACGGGCGCTGGTTCTGCTGATATACTTAGGAAGACCATCAGTGGTCTGTCATCAGGACAGATGTACACGATATACGTCTATGCTATAACAACAGGTGGTATTGTAAGTCAAGATGCAGCACGGTTGGATATCACAGTCAGTAAGTGTTTACATAGTTACGTACGTGTGCCTTCCGTATTTACCGTTGTCCCTTCGTACATGTCTTTGTTAAATATATTCTTACTAATATACTGTGCAGTTGGGTGTACTATATATCAGTGGAAGCTCTGTGTAATAGCTCAGTTGATTCTGCACAAGAATGACAAGTATTTAATGTAACGCAATGCAGTCGCATGTATGGTAATATTTGACCTTTGCATTAACATTGATCCAACCACAACTTGGTAAATTGTGTTTCCTTTAACATTGCTTTATTATTATTAAGCTTAATTCTCGTTTATCAATTGATGATATGCACTTAGCAACCACAATATGTACCTTTCAGAGCCTGAAATAACGATCGACTTTCTTGAAGACAGTCAGACAGACAGCGACTCTGCGGTCGTGTTCTATACTAAAGAGACTAGCCATGGACTGTTTGACCGCTACATCTTCTCCATCAATGATCAACACTCGACGACGGTGGTCAAGGAGAAAAACGACGACAACAGGGTGGTGACATTTGTTTCCCTAGTTCCTGGCACTCTGTACACAGTTACTGCACGCAGTGAGAGTGGCGACGAAAGAAGCCGTGCGATCACTACACAGGTGCTCACAGGTGAGAATCAATAACAACGAACTGATTCAAGTACGTCATTGAAAAAATAACGTTCCATGAAGAGTTCTTCACGCACTCATTGTAATGGCCATTTGATTTTGTCCACACAAAATATGCAAATATGTCAACCTGAAATAAGGCAGGGTAAGTGCGAATGACTGATCGATAGCATACTTTTTGATGTGCCTACAATAAACATTACACTTATGTTCTAATAGTTTGTCTTCGACATGAAATCTTACCAGTATGATCAAGTTATTTCATTCTAGCTAATCCCTGTAACTATATATGTATGTGTAACTCTCTTGGTAAATAAGGTGCATGGTTATATTTAACACGCCGTGGATTCAACTGAGTCAGCAAACCTTTGCCAATATAATATATCGGTTACTCTCTGATTCTCATTTTAAAAACTTCGCATATACGTCGAAATAATGCATATGATATTCTTAATTGTATTTGCAAATGGTTATGCTTTAGCAACACTTATAGGTGCACAGGCCCAAAACCATGACTTTCGTTTCCCTTTAATGCTGTGGTTAATTTGGTTTCATTCTCGATAAGGTGCGTTTGACTGGTGCAGCTATGGTTGCATATGTCACATCCACACACGCACGCACACACGGATACACACACGCACACGCACGCACGCACTCGCGGACACACAAACACACACTATTAGTACATGGTGACACAAATGTTCAAGAAAATGCCAAACATTTATTTATTTACTATGGTTTGCCTTTCTGATCAAAAGCATGAAAATAAATGCACAAATGCAACTTTGCGACAAAACGTTTTATTATGTTATCACGCATATATGTATACGATGATATGTATACGATGATATGTATACGATAATATGTATACGATGATATGTATACGATGATATGCTAATACAGTTCCAGTTCAACCGTCATTGTCGTGTCTAGTGGAGGAGATGGCCATCACCATCCACCTGACTCAAGATGTCGGCCGGGTGGACTCGTTTAGCTTAACATGCAACGATTGCACTGACACAATGAGACACGAAAACCTCTCCAGTCTCAGATTCACTGACCTGGTTCCCTACTCAACATACACATTCTCGGCCACAACCTTAGCAGGCACACAAAGGGGAAACCGCAAGGAGAGTGCAGAGGCTGAAATAAAGTGTCAGGCAAGCGTGGGCCGTAAGTTGATACTTCACTGTATATGAGGTGAAGTACCACGGTTTAGTAAACGCGCTATTTGTGAAACATGAACTTTGAGTTGGAGAATTCTTGAAAGCATTTAACGGCATTTTGGAATCAAGTCGCTACTTCTAAATTTAAGCCGTATGTAGAACGTCTTACTCGATGTATTTACTTCAATTGCATAGGCATATATGAAAGTACTTGTATAAGGGAATTGTAGCTTAATTTCACCAAACTTTTTACGATAATACAAATGCCCTCTCTGTAACTTGTAGCACCGTTTGCTGTACGAAACGTCGACATCACCTTTATCCATCCACGCGACCTGCTGCTGTCATGGCGTGAACCAGCTGTGAAAAACGGAAAAATAACGAAATACACCATAATGTGCTTTGGCACAAAACAGGTAAGTTATATGAAGAGTCGAATTTAATGTACACTTGTATTTTTTCATGAGTTGTATAGCAATTTGAGTCATAATGTTGTACTATTGGTGCCATGGCAAACTACACCTTGTTGGCCAACTAATTTGACAAAAAGTCGATCGATGATATTGACCATATATAGAAATACAACGCAACATGCATCAATGTTAAGGGGTACACTATTGGCAACGCCGCATATTAATGATGACCCATCGTGCGGATGAAAGGAATTCGTTTACTAGCTCATATTAAATATTGAATTCGCATATTTGTGTTTATACGATATTCACAGAACAAGCCAACCCACGACAGGAATGATATAACCATCGACGTGTTGGACAAGACTCAACAACGTTTCACCCAAAGTATCACGAAATTAAAGTCAGGCTACCATTACACGTTTGCGGTAAGTTAATTCCCTTGCCACGACGCTGCACTTTAAACGGCCATAATTCAAAAGACAACTAATAGTTGCAAATTATATTTATAGTACTAAGATTGCTGACGTTTTTATTCCTATATAGCATCATGTGAAGACTGACATCTACTTATTGCGTCAATTCTCTCTCCTCGCGTTCCGAACACTTCGGAGAGTCTATCCGGCCGATCAATCCAAACCCTCTTTAACATATCCACCTAACTCCATCACATGCATCCACACCCTCCCACGCAATCATCTACAACTACCTAAGCATTCACCATCCACGTGTATTTCTTGTTCATTGAGTCACTCAGTCACACACTCACACATGCTTCCAATCACACATCGTCACGTGTTATCTTTCCAGATTCATGCCTACAATACAGTGAAAGGACCTGCTGCCGTATTGAATTTTACCGTACCTGCCACACGTAAGGATACGTACATCACTGCAGAGAATGAGTTGACTATAATTAAACAAAACATTTGCATGTCATCTTGCAAGATAACATCTTTGTTTTTAAACACTTGTTTTCATTTAATTACGCATATTTATGTGTTGTAGTATATATGTACATTTCCCAAGAGTGAAAGTAAACTTACCTTTCCACTAATATGGCATTCTATTACGGCTAGGTTGATCATTGTTAACACAATTCATATGCAGTGAAAATAATATATAAATGCCGAAGCAATAAGATCGGTTATAATAGTTACATTGTACTGATGTACAATATTCCAATCTTAATAATCGAAACGTTTTTATGTCGCCGCTGATCTGATTGTTTAATACCTCAGTTTAATTATTCACTATGTTTCAGCGCCGCAACCAGTCATGCCTTTAACTGAAGCAGTACCCAAAATTACGAACTCGACAGCGATTAGCCGCAACTCTATTATCATAGTTTTCCGGAATCCATTCGCGAGTGAAGAAGTCGTCACATATTCCGTGATTGTCTCGAAAAATACAAACGATCCAGCTGTGAAACAAAGCGATCTTCCTTACTGGTCAGACGTGGAAAGGTCGGATGGAACGTTATTCACATACGTAACCGTAGAGAAGTGTGCTGACTTTTTCTCTTCGGGAGACGATTGTTGGCGTGGGCGAAGCGGGAGGAGGCATACAGCTGGAGGGGTTGAAGTCACGATCACGGTGGGCGGAGACACAACCTGTAACGAGACAACACAGGGCGCTTGCAATGGTCCATTGTCCCCGAGTACGACATACTATATTAAGTTGAGAGCCTACGATGAAGACGACAACTTCGCAGATACTCTGTTCTCGGAAGGCATTGCTACAGGTATTCTTTGTGTATGTCTGTTATAAAGCAATTTATTGTATAATACACATCATTATTTGAGTACTAAACATTTTGTTGCAAAGCTGTTTTGTTAATGCAAACATGCCTACTGATAATATAATGCTTTCAGGGTGCAATGCTCATATTGATACTAATAAAACTACGTAATCATGTTAATTATGTGTATTGAATGGCGAACTTCCTTGTTCCTTGTATTGCCTTTGTGCAATCTCCATGAGTTTAATTGTAAATTCGGGCTTTGTTTTCTTGTTTGCTTAGGGTCATCTCCCAAGACACAGGCGATTGTTGAACAGATCAATGGAACGGTGACAGTGTTCATTGTCGTTTCTGTCCTTGTGTTGGCAGTCATTGCCATTGTCATTCCGGTGGTGATTTTAAAGAGAAGACGTTCTACTAGAGAATCGCGTGATAAAGGTTTACAAATGGACACAGTTGGTGACTCAAGGTAGTTACCACAACATGTGATATTGACTGTTTAGTATTGTACATGATACATTATGTCATGCTGTTTATATATTTATTTATTTATATAAATAATTTCCTATGAGTATGTGTTCATGTGTCTGCATTGTGCATTGTGTAGCATTTTGGAGTAGAGTTCATACGGACAGTGATTAATGTCATACGTTTTTAATTGCTTCCAACCAGTTTAATCTAAAACTAATTTAATATAAAACGGACAGAACAACATTTCGTAGAAGCCATTTGCCTGTAGGAAAGTTCTAAATATCACATCGTGGAGGCGCGTATGTATCCGAGTCTGCAAACAATAATACACTTGCTATTGCGTCATTTTAACGAATTATATGTTTGCAATTTCGTTCTAGTAATAATATATATAAGCACTAACACTATACATTCAACGTCATTTTCGTGGTGTTTGTTATGCTGTGAAAGGCAATGGTTTTGTTTGTGGGTATGACGTTATTTTAATTAAAATTGTATCGTTGTTTTTATTATAATTATTATTACTACTACTACTACTACTGTTGTTGTTGTTATTGTTCTATCTAGGTACCTGTGTAGTCTGGCAGACTTCCCAAAGCGATGGACAGGGACGACTGCAACGTTATTTGCTGCTGAATTTCAGGTGAGCTAATCATATTTCAAGGGTGTGTTTCAACACTCGCCTCTCTTGCGATACAACTGCCATCCTAGTGTTGTGTTTGTTATATGACTGCTATTGTTAAATGGATCATAAATAATATTAGTTTATAATGCATGTACAGTTCAGAGTTAAGTTGACATTTCGTGAAACCATGCAATAATTCAATAGTCACGTAAGTGTCTGGATGAAATGCAGAGTATCGAGTCAGTTGGACGAGATCAGGCAACGACCGCAGCTGAGCTGGAAGTTAATAGACCCAAGAACCGCTCCACAAACATTCTGCCCTATGACGACACTAGAATCAAGTTGATGACGGCTGAAAGCCAGAACGGGACCGACTACATCAACGGCAGTTGGATGCCGGTGGGTTGTATTAATTGACATATGACACTATTTGTCATATTTTACGTGATATATTAACAAGAGTTTTCCTAAAACAGTTTAGTTTCGCAACTTCTTGTATAATTATCAATACAAATCTTAAGGTTATGTTGTCTAGATACTAATTAACATTAACATTATTTGTGTGTATACTTGCAAAAATAGTACGTGTTTGTGGTGAACCATAGTGATCGGTGTGTTCTGCGATAGGGCTTCAAAATGGACAGAGAGTATGCGGTGGTGCAAGGCCCTCTGTCAACAACTCGGGATGAATTCTGGAGAATGGTTTGGGAACACAACGCACAAGCAATAGTAATGATGACCAAGTGTATGGACCATGGAAATGTAGGTGTAGCATATATAGTATGCACACACAAACGCACACACTAAAAATACACAAAAGCTTATTCATACAGCTTATTCATACACACACACGAACGCACGCACGATACATACATACATGCATGCATACATACACACATACATACATGCATACATGCATACATACATACATACATACACACATACATACATACATACATACATACATACATACATACATACATACATACATACATACATACATACATATATACATGCTTACATAAAATATATCGCTATTTCCTTCTATCTTGAGCTCTCGTTGCTCCACGTCAACCTTTAGTTCTTCTTCTTGGTTCATTTCAGTGTACGTTCATTCGTGAGGTTTGTATTTCAGAGTGACATACTTAGTTCACATAGGCTCACCAGTAGCTGACTCATCAAGATCGGAAGCGACACAGCCAAATTCACGATGGAATCCGGCATCAGACAACGATGTGCTATGTCAACCTTGCCATCAATTTGGCAACGAATAACATGTCCAAACAACACCAACAGCAGACAGGCACATACACACGAACACAGACAGGCATGAAAATTACCCTTTTCACTTCAACCGAAACCGTAATATATGCAGGTGACCTGGACTTGTCATGTCACACTCGTGGCCAGATACACAGGAAAACAAGCATCAAGTCAGTTCAACTGACCTCAACATTTATGCGAACTAGACAACTTCAAAATAGCAAACCCTCATGGCCAAAAACCGTAATCGTGAGTATGTCAACAAGTTCTCCCCCACAGACTGCAGCATCATCCTTCAAAGAGGTTCACAAGAGGACATGGGAACACGATTGCGTAAAGCTAGGTTTGCATTAGCAAAGCTACAACCCCATATGTTATACCTCGTCAATGTCATCTCCGTATGCTCTACAGCTCGGAGTGTTGGCGCATGAACCAGCAAGATAATAACACACTTGCCAGTTTCCACAACACCTGCTTAAGGAAGAAGCTGCAATTGTATTGGCCGATGACGATATCCAACAAGAAACTCAACCAAACAACAAATATGAGCACATTTGCAGCATCCTGAAAAAACGAGAATAGTATTCAGAATTACCGATGACCAACCAACAAAAACAGCATTGACGTGAACTCCAGAAGGAAAGAGAAAACGAGGCAGCCCAAAGACAACATTGAAATGAACCAAGAAAGAAGAACTAAAGGTTGCGTTCTGACATGGAGCTCAAGATATAAAGAACTAGCGGTATATCGTGGGAGATTTATGTGCCACCCCTTGGCACGAAGATGATGAGTAAGTAAACGTGTAACCATTAGCTGACACTATATGCAGTAATATATAAAATGTTGCCATTACTCACTGTAGGAATTGTGTCATCGCTACTGGCCCGAGACCACGGAGCCGATGTACTACGGATATCTGAAAGTGCAGGTCCTCGATAAAAAACCGTCTGAGGACTGGATCGTGTCGAGACTCATGCTTGTAAAGGTCCGTTTTGTGTGTACATAATTATACAATTTAATTCGATACCTGAATGCATACATTCAAGAACACATTATAATGCATTCGGGCGTTGCAGCAGTGTCGTTTGATTTAATGTTTGCCTTTCATAATGGTATCATATACGCGACATGTCAACTATGAACATCTTAGCAGCCATAACACGAAGACGAACAGGTTGTCAGCATAATTTATTTTCTAGCTCAAAGCACATTTACTTAATATACTTCCCTACCTCCAAATATGTAAATAAAAATGCGGTAGTTTTCTTAATGATTATGCTGTAGCCAGTACTTATCACAAGACTGTGTTTTCAGGGGAACCAAGGACGGACCATGACGCACTTTCAATATCTCGCCTGCCCAGAGTTAGGAGTGCCAGATATCATTATGTCCCTCTTTGCCTTTGTGCGTCTGGTGCGGCGAAGCGTAGACTCCCGGAAGGGGCCACTTGTTGTGCATTGCAGGTATGACATAACGTGTTACTTAATGGGGCAAGTTTGTTGTGCATTGCAGGTATGACATAACGTGTTACCTAATAGGGCATGTTTGTTGTGCATTGCAGGTATGACATAACGTGTTACCTAATGGGGCATGTTTGTTGTGCATTGCAGGTATGACATAACGTGTTACCTAATAGGGCAAGTATGATTTGTTGCTATGCTGGTTTCAAGGAAGGGTTTATATGTGTATAACATTTACGTAACGCCGAATGCTGTAGATGGTTCGTCTACTGAAAGTCACATCTGGTTTAGAGTCCTACATTGCAAATGTGCCGCTTCTATCTTGCAGTTTGCATTTATTGGAAGTATGTTGGATAGAATATGTCATAATGTAGCTAACAATTATATTTCCGGTTAATATAACATATTTTCGTGACTGTGGAAATACAAAAGTATATTTCAACATTGCGTGATACTGAACAGAGTCGCAATTATATAATTATATGAAATTTGTTTCCGTTATGTTACAATAAAGATGGTATTGTTGAATTGTAGACGGTATGACGCTGAATAGTATTCGATTGAACAATATTGGCAACATTTGCAAAAAAATAAAACAGTTAAGAATGGTTTAATTGTATTCCTGGGACAACCACAATAATGACAGTATCTCTGATGTAAAGCACTGGCGCCGGACGGTCCGGCACATTCGTTGCCGTGGACCGTCTACTGCAGCACATCAAGAGTCACGACTGGGTGGACGTCTACAGCACAGTACACGACATGCTGCAACACCGCTGTCACGTGGTGCAGAACGAGGTACGGCAAGCTCAGTTGCTTTGCGTAATATGTCGTCGCGCTGCAATGATATCAAATGATACATTTGCTTCTGGCAGTGCCGTCTAATTGTACGAGACGGAGGCGGAGTTGCACATATAATCGGACAAGGCCGTAGGCTGCGTCTGATTTTGTGCTGTATTGCTTACTGTGAATACCTGCATAACCAAAAAGAAATAGTCCAGAAATAAGAGAGTAGTTAGGACTCACGAATAACCAATTATCCTTAAACAATCGACGTGCATGACGGCCGAGGAGATGCATCGCTTCTGTGCACGGAACTTGCAAACGCTACATTTCACCGAGCCATCGCTACATCGCATTGCTCCATCGCGTTGTCAAATTCGACGCAAGAAGGTCCGACATGAACGCCACCAAGTGATTGACGCTCAATATATTTACCCAGTATTATCAGTTGCCCGGCGTCGCACGTGGTAAAAGACAATGGCTTATGACTCCTTGCGCTATCCATTAATGTTTTTGTAGTGCAATGCCAATGGCAATGACACAAAAATCAAGCCAACAAACAATCAGGCACAACTGTTGATTTCACGAAGCGTTCGGTGGACGTTTGACGTAGATCATGCAACAATCGTCGAAACACACATAACGTTGCTAACAATTGTACGTATTATTGCTATGTAATATGTGCTACGTAATGTGTACGTCAAACGTCCACATAGTTTCCTTCGTAATACCGCACCCCCGGGGAAAAACATTTTTTTATGTACGGGCTATCTTCGTAGGGCCCCGGGCACGCCTACAAAAATATTATCCCCATACGAGCGAAACTAACGGAGATGCGAGGGAACATACAGAGAGACACACAGAGTCACAAACTACTTTATATAATATAAATAGAACGTGCCACGTTACAGCGAAATCAAATCAAATTATCAGCCCGACTTACTTCAGTAGATTTCATGTCCCTAGTGGGAGTTTGCGTGGACTGCGTATCCCACGCGGCGGGCGATACAATATAAATGGCAGCACGGTAGCACACGGGTGGTAATCTTGGGAAAAGGCTTGACTGATGTAATAATACAGTCCACAAAAACATAAAACCACCCCTACGTCAGAAGTTGTCATTAATGTATGGGTCTACTGTATGACAGATTAACTTAGTACAGATTAACTTAGTACTTAGAGAGTACACGTTTAATATAATGATTATTAAGTTTTGAATTTTTCGTTGGCAGGCCCAGTACAGGTTTATCTACCAGTGTGTGCATCGTGCGATTGTGATTGGTGCCATCGAGTGAACAATCCAACAACGTTAAGCATGTGAGTATAACTGTTCACTTATAGTATGTTGCTATTATGTTGATACATATATTTGTTAACTATAGTATTCCAAAACATATGCATGTTTAATTAATCATGAAAATATAACTGTGCACCATAGGAGCACACATATATCACACCTTATTACCCATCCTGCCCATTACAGCAATGTTGCATCAGTTTGGCACTCCTACAAACTGAGCAGTCACCAAAGCCTCCGATAAGTGTTACTTTTGATATTGGGACTGATGGCGCTTGACAGAATTCAGCAGTTTATTTGGTAAATAGTCTGACCAGCATGAACAATCAATATTACAGATACATACATCATTACATTTCTTTTCAGACAGAGGTCCGGACATGGAAGGTACAGTTGACGATCGTTCATGTAAAGCATCATCAAGAAATGATTCGACTGCAATTTACGTAGCTATGGTTGCATAGGAATGCCTTTTTCGTATATGGAGTACATGATATGCGAACCAGCCTGAGTTGCGTTGCTATTATATAATTTAACATACACAAGCAGTCGTTAGCACAATGCCCGCCATAAACATATTGATTATTCAGTTGCCAACATGTTGGCGACTACTTTTTCAGTTGGCAACTCAACTGTGTTCGTTATGTGTATGTTCTCCACCAACAGTTTGCAACACTTTTTGTGGACATCTGGAATCTGACAAATCGGTCGGTCGACAGTCAATCGATGGGTAGTTGCCAACTATTTGTCGGTAACTACCCGGTATGTCTGTGTGCGTGCGTGCGTGCGTGCGTGCGTGCGTGCGTGCGTGCGTGCGTGCGTGCGTGTGTCATCCTGGTGGAGCGTTATCACATGTGTGCATCATATTAATGCTTTCTGCACCAGTAGTAATTTTCATGACATTATGACATAACTCCAGCACAACTATACATCCAAAACACAATACAGAATATGTGTGTGTCAGGAAACGTTGATTGTGGGTTTTGTAGAATTAGTTTGTAATTTCTTTTAGTTTGGTCGTTTAGATAGTAATCATCGTTCGTGGGTTGAGTTGGTTTGTATTACTATAGTACGACCACCTAGCGATTACTAAACTAACGAATTCATGTAACATGTTTTATTTCTAGTTCTAGTATCGTGGCTACGTAATAGAAAACCACAGTGTTTGATATTGTGGAAAATTAGATTATTGTATAATTCTTTGGTGTATATTATGAAACTAGGTTGCATTTATTTGTAGATACTTTGTGATTTCATGCAGGGTTGTTGTGGCAGCATATTCGTATTCCTAGAACTGTTAAGCTTTAGTAGGATGTTAAATTAAAATACACCACACAACTCGGTATATTGCAATGGTTGTTGACGTCGAATGTATGTCGGTTAGTTTATGTGTTGTATGGTCAGATATAAATGTTTTTACTAAGGTATTATGCAAGGGTCGCTAGGTAGCGTTAACCATTTGTTTCGTAGATGGCTTATATGTCGCCAGAGCCTTCTAGGGGCAAACATGATTAATATATATGTGCTTTTAGTACTATCGATTAATGCAACGTGTGCGTGCATTTCTGAGACACGTATAAAAATAACAAATGCCGCAAAAAATTGGCAGACGACTAGCAATGGCTGCTATTACTAGTCGATGCTAGTATTATGTATGTCTACTCGCTTTGCGAACCTCGACTTTCCATCCCATGTGTCTATGGAAGCGTTACTAGGTTTGGTTGCGCTAGGCAGGTTTATTTACGCCGTGGCTGCCTAGACGTTTCACAGGGGAACTTTGTTGTACAAATCATATGCGGTGAACAAGGACTTCTACTCCACTTCCGGCGACGAAAACGCATCCGACGCGTTCGTGTCGCCAGATAGCGATTGTACTTCCGACGACGACGATATATCCAATGGATTCGTGTCGTGCGGTAGCGATTCTACTTCCGGCGACGACATCACACCAAGCGTGTTTGTGTCGCCCGATACTAATTCAACTTCCACGATGACATCACATCCGGTGTAATCGTGTCGCCCGATAGCGATTCTTCTTCCGGTGACGATATCACACCAAGCGTGTTTGTGTCGCCCGATACTAATTCTACTCCCGGCGATGACATCACATCCGGTGCAATCGTGTCGCCCGATAGCGATTCTTCTTCCGGCGACGACATCACACCAAGCGTGTTTGTGTCGCCCGATACTAATTCTACTCCCGGCGATGACATCACATCCGGTGCAATCGTGTCGCCCGATAGCGATTCTTCTTCCGGCGACGACATCACACCAAGCGTGTTTGTGTCGCCCGATACTAATTCTACTCCCGGCGATGACATCACATCCGGTGCAATCGTGTCGCCCGATAGCGATTCTACTTCCGGCGACGACATCACACCAAGCGTGTTTGTGTCGCCCGATACTAATTCTACTTCCACGATGACTTCACATCCGGTGCAATCGTGTCGCCCGATAGCGATTCTTCTTCCGGTGACGATATCACACCAAGCGTGTTTGTGTCCCCGATACCAATTCTACTCCCGGCGATGACATCACATCCGGTGCAATCGTGTCGCCCGATAGCGATTCTTCTTCCGGCGACGACATCACACCAAGCGTGTTTGTGTCGCCCGATACCAATTCTACTCCCGGCGATGACATCACATCCGGTGCAATCGTGTCGCCCGATAGCAATTCTACTCCCGGCGATGACATCACATCCGGCGCAATCGTGTCGCCTTCGTGTCGCATTCGTCTAGCCGTATAGCGGTTCTACGACATCGCATCGAGCGCACTCATCGCGTACGTCGTCGACAGCGTTATTTCCTGAAATATCCCATCTCGTGCACATCCGGCAAGTTCGTTCGTGTTTGCCTGACTATTGAACTATCGCGGCGACGACTGACGTTCTTCGAATCGGTGTTAGACGGACACACTTTAACTAGTTACGATAAGTGTTTGGACTAATGGCGATACACGTATGAGTTTTAATATTTCGGTGGTGGTTAATAATTAACGTTGCTATGCTTATGTTTTTGAACTATTAAATACGATTCTTAAATATTCTTCTCGCTAAAACCTATTATATGTGTTTTGAACCAATACATTTGACATACACTTGCACACAGGGCCTCGACACGGACTACGTTTCTGTGTCTAACTCCTTCAATGGTAAATCTGTGTTTGTGTGTATCATAACTAGTTACGATAAGTGTTTGGGTTAATGGCAATACTCTTTTTGTAGCTTTCAATAGCTCGGTGGTGGTTAATCATAAACTTTGCTTTTCTTATGTTTTTAACTATTAAATACGATTCTTACTAAGAATCGCTGAAACGTAACATTTTTGTTGAAGCAATATAAACAATTATATATATATATATGATTTCATGCATATAATATATATAAATATACATATATATATATATATATATATATATATATATATATATATATATATATATATATATAAACATACATACAAAATTAATGGACAAAATTAATGTAGATAATAATTATATATATATATATATATATATATATATATATATATATATATATATATATATATATATATATATATACACACACACTTTCATTTTGGCCTGACCATCAGCATCAAGAAGACGAACATCAGGGGTCAGGATGTCCGCAACGCTCCATCCATCAACATAAACGAGCACACCCTAGAAGTTGTCCAAGACTTCACCTACTTGGGCTCAACCATCACCTGTCCACTGATATCGAGATCAACAAACACATCAGCAAAGCTTCCGCCATTTCCAGACTGACCAGTAGGGTGTGGATACACGGCGCACTCACATTGAACAAGTGTACAAGGCCTGTGTCCTCAGCATCCTGCTGTACGACAGTGAGACATGAACGACGTATGCCAAGCAGGAGCGTCGCCTCAACACATTTCACCTACGTTGCCTCAGGCGTGTTCTTGGCGTCAAATGGCAGGATCACATCCCCATCATAGAAGTGCTCAAGTTGGCGAACACTCCCAGCATATATGCTGTCCTCAGCGAGCGTCGCTTGCGATGGCTCGGCCACGTGTGTCGCACGGGGGATGGCCGATTCCCAAAAGACATCATCTACAGTGAGCTTAAAATAGGCTCCAGACCAACTGGCCGTCCGATGCTTCGCTTCAAGGATATGTACAGACGTGATATGAAGGCCTGCTACATCAATACAACATCATGGGAGACAACTATCGTAGAACGCGGGATAAGGCGCGTGATAGTGCGTGACGGAGTGAAAGCCAGCGAGGAGACGCGAAACACAACCTGGATGGATGGATGGAGAGGGGACAACAACGAAAGGATCATGAAAGCAGCGCACCAGTTCTGCCATCGGCCTACATCTGCCAAATGTGTGAAAAGGACTGTCACTCCAGAATTGGTCTACATGGTCACAGCAGGCACTGACTGAGACCCCTCCTGCCAACAAGCTAACATCCGCCCCTGGTCCTCTCCACTTTGTTGACTTCCTCCAAGAAGCACGTCAGCACGTTGACGTTTGCGGCCCGCGACGCCGCGTTCGACAAGGCAGCTGGGCGAATCGGGTAGAAATCGGCATGGTATTTATCAGCAGCTTCACCAGGAGCAGATTGTTTTGGCGTCCCGCCAGGTGGAGCCTCTTCTGCTGTCAGATGCCATCAGATTGACTGGAAGTTGCATTGACAGTTGCAGAAGCCGAGAAGACAGTCAGCGTTGTGGTCCTCGTTGGGCGGCCATCGCCTGCTTCCTACAAGATCTCACGCAGCGTCGCCGGCAGCAGTACCCTAGGGCCCTAGGCATATAGAGGGAACGGATAAAGGCCCGGCACAACGGGAATGGTGAACTTATCGAGTAATTAGTCTCTGCGTCTAACTGCATGCATGAAAGAATGCAGTTTTACGCATCGGCTTTTTACCTCGTTTCCATCTCGTCGAAATGGCGCTGTCGGCACGAGCTCGAATATTGCATTCAAGAAAGGCGACTATCCGTGCCGTCCAGAGCGTTTTTTTCGAACTAATTTGACATTTTTATTACAATGCAATATACGCATACAATAAGCACGTATTTCAGGTGCATGGGCATTCTCATATGTATATGACAAACGTAACGTGACGATAACCATTTACAAATATAAAATCATGACCTTTTTGGCATAACCCGTTCCCTCGAAATGTTCGATAGAAAAGTTGACTGTGTGCTGGCAGGACGGGCGTAGCTAGGTATAAATTCACACGGAAGCCCAAATCTAATCTAATCTGGGTGTCCTTCTTTCAGGCAAAGTGTAATCATTTACAAGCTGGTACATTTTGA
Source organism: Lamellibrachia satsuma (assembly GCA_033239005.1). NCBI lineage: Eukaryota > Metazoa > Annelida > Polychaeta > Sabellida > Siboglinidae > Lamellibrachia > Lamellibrachia satsuma. The sequence continues at coordinate 377,726 of BSQZ01000072.1, read as the reverse complement.
AGTAAAAATAAAACAAAAACAAAAAAAGAGAAAAAGATGACCTGCTCGACACCCATCCCTGGTAAAAGGTGGATGTGAACTTTCAGCATATGATATATGTCTAACAAGACTTAGTTTTAAAGCTAGGATTTTGCAGTGTTTTAAGATTGTCTACATGCTTCAATGACCCATTCGCTACGTAATAGCAAAATTAATTACAACACCTCGTGACCCATTATTGTAATACATGTACGTGTATTGCAACTACATTCAAAGTCATTGGAAAACTTCTACTGTAATGATCATATGTATTAAGAACCAACCGTGATATTTGTATTAATAGACGACCGAACTCACTTTGTAACATTAACGTACATTTAATCACAGAAGAAGACACGTAGGCAGTGACAATGCCGCGGTAATAAGTGTTTAGAATCTATTACTGCCCTTTCTTTCATTGGGGCGGAATGTTAGCGTTAAACGCATGTTCTTTTTTACTACTGAACTGGCGGTTGCTGCGGTCTGAATCCAATGTCCTCGTGGACACGCGTAATAGCCGATCCCTACAAACGCTCATTTGTATCTGAGGTAGTTCTTATGGCACTGAATGAGAGCTCTGCTGTGAAGGTCGAGACAGACATTACCAGCAGTACCACGACTTATGCATACATGTTATGGTGCATGACAAGATTGATGTCGTGTATCGTATCATCGAGTGTGTTGGGTCTCTCACAGACATCACCAGCAGTACCACGACTTATGCATACATGTTATGGTGCATGACAAGATTGATGTCGTGTATCGTATCATCGAGTGTGTTGGGTCTCTCACAGACATCACCAGCAGTACCACGACTTATGCATACATGTTATGGTGCATGACAAGATTGATGTCGTGTATCGTATCATCGAGTGTGTTGGGTCTCTCACAGACATCACTAGCGGTACCACGACTTATGCATACATGTTATGGTGCATGACAAGATTGATGTCGTGTATCGTATCATCGAGTGTGTTGGGTCTCTCACAAACATCACCAGCAGTACCACGACTTATGCATACATGTTATGGTGCATGACAAGATTGATGTCGTGTATCGTATCATCGAGTGTGTTGGGTCTCTCACAAACATCACCAGCGGTACCACGACTTATGCATACATGTTATGGTGCATGACAAGATTGATGTCGTGTATCGTATCATCGAGTGTGTTGGGTCTCTCACAGACGATCACCATCTCCCAGCTCGCCTTCCGTTTTGTAGCTGATGCAGGTCACCTGACATGTCGTCTTGGAACACATCGTGCAGCCACGTTAACGTTGTGACCTTTATAGTTCTAACTAGTGGCACTTTGCTGACACACACAATAGCCACGTTAACGTTGTGGCCTTTATAGTTTTAACTAGTGGCTCTTTGCTGACACACACAATAGCCATTGTTGTTACGTCATTGCAACATACAATATGCAATATTGATGACACGTACGACATTTATCGGTTAAGAATAAAACTATGGTTGTGAGGTGTGTTTGTGACGTCATTCCCATATGTGACGTCATTGCGATATGTGTGTTACGTCAATGCGAGATATGTTTGTGACGTCACTGAGCTATGATTGTGACGTCACTGCAACGCATGAAACTGGTAAATTTCAAAATTGGTCATAAAATATGTTATGTTTTTTATTACAATTTCTGAAAATGATTGTTACATACGTATGTAGTCAGTTTTATTGTCTGGTGTCGTACAATATACATTATTTGGAACATATACGACACATATTGGCTAATAATAACACCACGGTTGCGGGACGTCAACAATATAATTCTAATGCGCATGCGTTCCGAATATCGTATATTGAGTAATGCAACATAGTTTTAAATAAAAACGAACATTATTGCATTTCTAAACACATTTTCAATACAATCTATATCCACATTTGTATGCAACTAAACGTGAAAGATGTCTTGACAAAGCTTAGGATTGTATGAAATGAAATAAAGATTTGCAAACATTTCACATCAATCGTCAGTTGTGACAATGTAGGAGTGCCACTGATTGGTAGTTTGCAGAAGTAAGGCACGTAATTCGGACGAATCTTGTGCCGATGAAACAATCGCTCATTTATACTAACGCGTGGTCAATCGAGTTCGACGTTATTCATCTGATAGTTGCTACCGTTTTGATTTCTGTATAACATCAGTTAACCGTATTGTCGGTGCGCTGTATGCTTTACTTAAACTAATTCGCTCCGACTCCCTAATTTGAAGTTCTATTTCCATTGACCATCGATCCCGCGATGCATTGCGTTTATACAAAAACATGACATTCTGGGTAGAGACTATTAAAGTCTATCTTTATCTGCAATATGTGTCGCTTGGATATATATATATATATATATATATATATATATATATATATATATATATATATATATATATATATATATATATATATATATATATATATATATATATATATATAGTTATGCTATTTTTGAATACGTATTGTTGGTGCGCTATATTCTTTACTTAAACTCATTCTTTCTAACTAATTTCTGCTTTTTCTGTCAAGGACAGGGCTCCTTAAGATCGTTGTAAGTCCTGTGGCGTGTTGTCTACACTGCATACCCGGCGCCTCTCACGCGCCTGGAATCGGTGGGTTAGAGATAGAGACCACTACTCTTTGAGTCCACGACATGTTACACATTTACCCCCTGTGTGGGATATTTTACTTCACCTGGCATAGACACCAGTTAGAAGGGACCAACGGCTTTCGGTGTATGTTTCGAAAAATATGGGCAAAGTGGGGTGAACGAAATGGCCGAGGTTTTGATACGGCAGTCGGTGGTCCGACGCTCTACCACAATTGCTTTTGAACTCCGGTCCCCTCAAACGAACGTCCGACGCTCTACTACTCGACCACCGCATCCCACTAATTTAAAGTACACATTCTACTTCCATCGACAATAGATCCGTGATGCATAGCATTCCTTCACGGACGCCGTCTACTGAGAGAAAACATGACATTCCAGGTAGCGACTATTAAAGTCCGTTTTCATGTGCACGATGTGTCGCTAGGATATATATCAGTTTAATTTGTCAGGTAATCAGGGCTGCAAGATATGTTGTTTTGAATTTATTCAATAGAGGGTATTATAGTGTAATAATGGTTATGCTTTTTTGCATGTTGTTGGCAACATGGCTGAGTATCCGTTGTTTTACTCTTGAACAGCGATATGCAGTAACAAAGTGCATTGCAAGTTTGGGTAATTATTAAATTTATTTTATTTAAAGACAGTTACTGCGGAATATGTCATCCGAAGGAAGCTTATCCAATAGAGGCGGCCAGTGTCACATTCACGTTGAGTCCAAACTATTGATTTAGCGCAGGCATAGTTCGGGTCACTCTAAGAAATACAACAAATAATATGCCAGTAATGTAGCAGTTGACAAATTATTTCAGCACGGTAACATATTGCGCAAAACAACTGAGCTTGCCGTACCTCGTTCTGCACCACGTGACAGCGGTGTTGCAGCATCTCGTGTACTGTGTTGTAGACGTCCACCCAGTCGTGACTCTTGATGTGCTGCAGTAGCCGGTCCACGACAACGAATGTGCCGGACCGTCCGGCGCCAGTGCTGTACATCAGAGAAACTGTCATTATTGTGGTTGTCCCAGGAATACAGTTAAACGATTCTTAATTGTTTTATTATGCAAATGTTGCCGAGGATGTTCAGTCGAATAATACTAAGCATTATACCGTATACAATTTGATGATACCATATACACTGTGTATATAATGCAAAACAAATAAACGGAAAAAAACAATCCAACACCTGTCGATATAGTTGTGAGACTCTCTTCATAATCAAGCAATAATGAAATGTAGATTTGCGTGATTTACTTTCACACAAAACATATATTTCCATAGTCAGCAAAATATGTTGCTACTAACCCGGAAATATAACTGTTAGCTACATTGTGATATATTCTCCAAACTATTTCTACTAAATACAAACTGTACATCTGCATTGCAAAACTCAAGATCAGGTGTGGTTTTCATCAGACTGGAACCATTTACATCGTTCAGCTGTACGTATATGTTGACGGGGCTGTACACAATATAGTTGCTTCCTTGCAACCAGTAGAACACAAAATCATACTTGCCTTATTAGGTGTTATACCTGCACTGCACAACAAGTGATCCCTTCCGGGAGTCTACAAACCGCAGCTACTTGGATACTATAAACAGGGTGGCTCTTACTATAGCGACCAAACATTTCGCCGCACCAGAGGCAAAAAGGCAGAAAGGGACATAATGTTATCTGGCACTCCTAAGTCTGGCCAGGAGGGAGATTGAAAGTGCGTCATGGTCCGTCCCTGGTTCCCCAGAAAACACAGCCTTGAGAAAAATACAACAGCCTAACGCATCGTTCAGGATAAGAGAACTACGGCATTTTAGACACATTTTGAGCTATGAAATTGTACTAAACGAAAGGTGTTTTGAGCTAGGAAATTATAATGTTAAGAATGTGTTCGCCTTTGTGTTGAGGCTGCTAAGATTATCAACATCGACGCGTTGGGTATACGCTACCATTATGCATGATATATAATAAATCAAACCACACTGCTGTAACCCCCGATTACATACTAATAGGTACTTAAATGTAAGAAGTAGAATATTATGTACATACAGAACCGACCTTTACAAGCATGAATTTAGACACGATCCAGTCGTCAGACGTTTTTTTATCGAGGACTGTTTATAAGCTACTGGTTACAAATGTACTTACTCATCATCTTCGAGCCATGGTGTGGCACATAAAGCTCGCACAATATATCGCTAGTTCCGCCATATTGAGCTCTCCGTACCGCGTGTAAGTCCCGCAGCCTTTAATTCTTCTTCCTTGGTTCGTCTCAGGGCCGTCTTTGGGCTGCTCAGTTTTCACTTCCCATCTGGGTCCACGTCAATGCTGTTTTCGCTTGTTGGTTATCGGTAATTCTGAAGACCTGTCTGAACCATTTCTATGTTTTCCTTTTCAGGATGATGCAAATAGTTTAATGTTTGTTGCATGGTGGAGTCTGACGTTTGGTTTGGTCACATGCCAATGCACTTGCAGCATCTTCCTTAAGCAGGTGTTGTCGCACCTGGCTGGCAGGACTGATAGTATATTTATGTTTCATGCGCCAGTTTTCCGCATTGTAGATAATTACGGAGAGGATATTGATGATGTAGACTATGATGA
>BSQZ01000072.1:367500-370000 GCA_033239005.1 Lamellibrachia satsuma | reverse complement strand
TCCATTTTTAAACCCTATCGCAAGAAATACTGGTCCACTACTCACCGCAAACTATATTAATTTCTTAGATCACTTAATAATTATTTAGGCCAGTTTACTTCAGTTATTGAGTCTGTATAGGTGCCGACGTTTAGGGCATTTACGCTGCGGGTGCGTGACGTCAGACATCCACTACCGCTAGCGCCACAGGTCTGTTGTCGGTGCACAAATTGTGTTGGAACAGCATCTTCTTTTAGCAATCTCCGGTCAGGCAAACCAAGTAGCACATGTTCCACCTCCTTTTTAAAACACTGCTCTGTGAAATGGTCCTCACAAACCACTTTGCGGTGAAAATTTTATTTGTCAACGGTATGGCCAGTCCCGATATTATGCAGCCATTTAATGACCAGGTCGCGCTTCGCAAGAAATTTCGTTGTATTTGAAAAAACCTTTTCCCTTTCCCTGCGCCTTCTCCAGCTTTGTTTAGACATCCATGTGCATGGCATTCAGGCAAACTGGTATTCAGTCGATCGCTTTCTTTTTAACTTATGGTATCCTGTCACCCCCTGTTGACACGTGGTTATGCCTGGGGTAGTGGATAGCCTACGTCATACTAACGCCGTCTATCGCCTTACTTCTCGTGAATTGAGCTAAAATGGCAGAGCACAGTATCGACCAAAATTTAGGTTTCAAAGTGGGTTTTAAACTATAAAAGGTTTTTTAAAAATTACAAGAAAGCAAAGGAAACGAGAATATACCCTCTTGATTTGTTTGAGGGAATCCAAGAGGGTTTTTAACTGTTGGATTGCTTGTTCCTTTAATCAATCACGACATGCTCCATTTGAATATATTGCCTTCCGAGACACAGACAAGCCATCACGGCGTCACATAAAAAAATTTGCCACATTGTATTGGGTCCAGAGCCAGGTACATTTTACAGATGGGTGTCGGCTTTATGCTGGTGTTCGTTGTTCATTAATTATAATTTGTTTATAGTTCTATGTTCTGTAAAGTAAATAGAGATTTGTTTTTGGAGGAATTAATTTCAGCCACAATATTGTGCAGCTAGGACAAACTAATTGTGTTCCCATCAAAGCTATTTTCACTTCGACGTATTTTGGACTGTGCCACCGCCGGACTGTTGATCTCTACTTCGATGTTCGAGGTTATTTAAAACGCTTATTTTGCAAAATGCTAAATTCAGTCGATATGTCATAAAATAGATCCTCGTGCCCCTGGCTCTGGCCTCTGCCTCTGGGCCTCTATCTCTGATATCGGGCCTAGGGCTAGGCTATGGCTATGTCTATCACGACTATCTATGAATATGACGTTTGTTATTTTACACATGTTCATATGACACTTATTCATGCCCATAGCCTAGGCATAGCTAGCCTAGCCCTAGCCCTAGCCCTATGCCTATGGCCTACGTCACGGTGCTGTTTACGGTGCCTAGCCCTAGTAGAATAGATTGTACATGATTTTACATTATACTAATATTAGCAGAAAAAAACAAGTCGTCAAGTAGGCAGTATTGCAGTAATACTAATACTAATAGTAATGAAGCGAATCTTTTTATTACGCCTACAATGGCTACATACCGCCAATCCCAAGTGCGGAGACGATCTCGTTCAAATCGGCTTTGCCTTCGCATTTCTGTTTGAATATCACTATGACGAACAATCGAACAAACAATGTCGACTGTATCTCGCACAAGAAACCGGCCATTTTCCCTAGAATCTAATTACCACTTCTGTTCTCTGATTAGTTAATTCCTTACGATTCGAAAATCAAAGTCGGGAAGTGCCGCACACCGCCCCGAGTGTTCAAGATTGCCAGTCGACGTCAGTCGTGCCGATTGAACATGTTGAATCGCCACGACTGCCACCGACGCGACGTAAGACTGGATAATCATAGTCGTAAGCACACGCACACCGCCCCGATTACGCCCGATTGTCTACGCTGCGACGGTCGAGATGCGTCGGATCGTAGACAATCGGGCGGTGTTCGGCGGGCTTAAGATGACTGAACAGGTACCCGTCATGTTTTATCAGCATCACGGGCATGTAGTTTTCTTGATTTACCATTTTATGGTATTATGTTGATATATGTAAACATTATTCATGAATTTAAGTAAGTATGTTGTTCAAGAGCTTATTGCCGCCCGAGTGTAGGGTGCCCATCTTCATCACATAATAACATTCTTTATTCTCTTCATATACCCTACACAATTTGTAAAGAATGGGCAGACATTGCTGTAGCTTCTATAAACAAATATAATTTGTTTTAATTCAATACCTCAGTGGGAACTTCCAGCCAAGCTTTTAAAAAAAATTAAAATAGCAAATGGAAACATGAAAAAAAGTATTCTGACTGAATCTTCTTAATGACGATTTGTCAAGTTTGAATGATTTGATGAATGAAAATGTTCAGTTATTGTCTGATTTGTCATTATCCGAAGAAACCATTGAGAAACAAAATGCCGAAATTATCAAGTTGCATCAGGAGATTATTACCTTGAATG
>BSQZ01000072.1:360000-365000 GCA_033239005.1 Lamellibrachia satsuma | reverse complement strand
TAGCTCAAAGAATTTACCAACAGTCCACCATCACGCTGCAATTAAATTCGTGTCATTCATGCGACAAATCAGCAACAGTAACGTGCAAAATATTTCGCACCATTATGTTTTACGGGTATCACAGCTTTCGTGTGTGGAGAGTTATATTAGTCGATAGTTTTGATAGCCAATAATAGACGCACACAGGTCACCGCATGCCTCGCACTGAGAGGGTTGGTGCGACGGAACGTTCGTGGTTGGCTATTCACATCCTAAAGCCGTTTCCTCGTCACCGATGCTCAGAACTTCACTCTAGTACACTCCTCGTCAACTCATAGATATCAACTGCCACTCCTGCACGTCCTCGAGACAAGTAGAGATATTGTTAAACTTATATCACCCTTATTGACAGTGGTTATATCAACACTCCTCCATGACGCAGAGACCTGGACATTGTGCAGCAAACACATCCGCATGCGTCATTCAGATGGGTCACTCGTGTTCTAACGCGGGATCGCATGGACAGTAAGACTACAAAGTGAGGCAACACGCTCGATAAGTCAATGGCTTCCATGTCCACTTACCATCTGGGCCTTTTGCCTCGGATGGCAATCTTGTTAAATCTCACTCAAGTGCGCAGGAATACTCGTATATAGGATTAATGATGTATATATCGAATGGGGGAAAGAAAGGATACCGAGGCAGATAATATATGGCCAACTCACCACTGACAGTAGGAAACTTAGTGGACTAAGGTTTGAAAACACCATGGAAAGGAACCTCAAACGATTGGGGGAAAATGGGAAGTAATCAATCCAAACGTTCAATCAATGTGACATTCCACAGTGACGTGGAGACAAAAAAATAAATGAAAGACTGCGACCTGACATAGGGTAGCATCACCAGACGAACTGCAGACAGACAGCAGTGGCGCTCTCTTGTGGAAGACTTATGTGCCACCCTGAGAGGATTGATTGATTGATTGATTTATTTATTTTAACTGATTGATTGATTGATTGATTGATTAAGTCAGTGGGTAGATGGGTGAGCGATTGAGTGATTGATTCTTTGTGTGTCAGTTCGTTTGTCATTTTATTTTATTAAATTAATTGTCATCAACCCAATTTGTTTTTCATCTTCTGAAATTCTAGAATATTTCGTAGTGCCATAGAGTTTTGTGCACAAATTGGCAAATGTCCATTCCATTCAATTGTTCATTTCCCCAGCGATTGTAACTATTATCCGAAAATAGAAATTCCGTCACAAGAAACGCCATATTTACCCCCTGCAACGCTTGTTTTTCGTTCATATAAATAACACACTGAGTCAAACCATTTGTGATTTTGCTTTTATTATTGCTGCACATAGAAGTTCTCGGTACATAAGTACACTAACTCGGCACCATTCGTGTTAGCAGGAATAATAATAGGAATCAGTTACTGCGTGGTAGCTACTACCGTATAATTCTACGATGTAGACCGTCGTTAAATCCACATCCAGTGGTTGTGTTGTCACATCACCGAAAGGACGGGCCATCTAGGATAATATAGGACACCTTCGAACTTCGTCAGCTGTTGCTCGGTGCAGACACATCAGGCACGGACCCTTGGTGGTTGTGGCCAGAGGTTAAGTTTTCGACACATAGCCTCGTTGAGACAGCTTATGCCCTGCTGGTAGGGTTTGGACCGAGGACACTGGCACCTCGCGACACATTTGAAGCTGCAGTTGATCGTCGGTTTGGCGCAGGTCCGACTGCACTTGCGTCCACACGTCGTCCACACCAGGTCACCGGGACAAACTGCAAACAGAACGGCCAGGAGAATCTGAGGCAAATCAAATGTAAAGTGTGTGTATGAGAGCGTGCGTGCGTGCGCGCGTGCATGTGTGCGTCTGTGTGTGCGTGTGTATGCATGCATGACAGCTGGAATCAATTGGCTTATATAGAGCTCCTGTGTGTGCGTCTGTGAGCGTGCGTGTATATTTTTACCACACAAATGCAAGACCCGACATTATTCAATCACACCTATTAATTTGTGCCACGCATTCGTTAATTACAAGCATCTACATCAAACACCAGTGTTTGGAGCACAAGAATAAATGTCATTACTTACGACATCCGGTCAGTTTTTTCCAGCGGCTTCCTGCGAGATTCCCGCATACGTCAGCGAACGCTTCCACGTTCTCGCAGGCGAGTTTCTTGGCGAGCTGGTTGTTGTTCTGGTCAGGCAAAAGAAATAAAGTTGTTAATATGAATAACATAAAGATAACAAAGCATACGAAGCTTCCGTACTCAGCGTATTGCTCTGCAGCAGTGAGACCTGGCCGACACACGCCCTGCATGAGGAAGTTGTACACGTTCCGCACTCGATGCCTCTGAGTGATTCTAGGCATTCGCTGACATACAGCAACATAAAAAACGAGGACTTTAGCAAAATTACAAACGAATACATCCTTTCAAGAGCAGGTGTCCGGCCACTCTATGCCATCGACGAAGAAGCTGGACACGTATGTAGGACGGAGAACAGACTCCACAAATGTGCCTTATTTGAAAAGCTGCAGCAGGGTAAAAGAAGGCAGACCAAACCGTCGCTTCAAAGATGTTCCGAAACGATATCTGAAATCAATTAATATCGCACTTGCGCACACTCACACGCGTACACACGCACGCACACATGTTATAACTTACCCGGTTCGCACAAGTATCGAACATGCAACTGTTATATGCATTCCGTCCGGCAGCACTCTGTAAGGCATAACAAGGTAAGTGGGTTACCGAATACACCCATTTACATGTATTGAGATTTTGTGTCACAAATTAATATAATCTTTAAAGGTTTCCTAGATAATTATGCGTTAAATGCACATCAAATAGTTGCAGGATTATTTTGAAAGGAGCTCCTATTATAATACATTCACACTATTCACGCTATTCTGTTTTATTACGATGATAAATAATTTAGTCAACGGTAGTACAAATCTTTCTTTACATTTGTCGGGCAAAACTATAACAAATGTAGCCGCGACAAACCTTCTTCGCAAGGCATCTGCTAAATGGGCCTCTCTGATTCTTAAGGGAGCCGCAGTATTTGATCCCGTTAAACTTTTTGCTACTCCATCTGGTGCAACGTAGTGTCGCCGGGTCCACGGTTCTAAAACATAATATGTTGTAGTAATTATTTGGTCATTTTGTTGCACTAGCATGTTTTATTCTTCTTTGTCGCTACTTCCCGAATCACGAAATCCCTACACAAGATGAATAAGAGGGGACAGTATACCTCCCTGTCTTCCACGACTCCTACGATTGTATCAAATCACTCCAGCGCCCACCACCACTTAGACAGGTTGTACAGGTGCTGACAATTGCTTGTTCCAGATCTGATGGTGCATCATACTTGTGCATCACCTTTCATATTATATGCATACGAGTATACTAACGCGCACGCACGCACGCACGCACGCACGCACGCACGCACGCGCACACACGCATCCACGCACGCACGTACACACTGTATATTACTGCATAAAGAAAAGCGTTTTAAACACATTTACCGTTCGTGTGCAGTTGGCCCGCCTACACGCCAGCTGTTGCCAACACACCAGAATTTCTTGTTGTCCGGCAATCGGCCACAATTCCTTCCGTCTTTGTTAACGAAGTCGTTATCTTTGTTGCCATCAGCGTTTCCGCACAAACCTGATAAACAACAAGTATAGTGCTATGCAATTATTTCGGTATTAATAAAATTAGTTAAAATTACTATTCAGTATATCTAGTTAATTCATGATTTGGCATTACCTTTATAAACAATTTCTAATGTTAAACAATATTAGCATATTACAAACTAAACTCGTCTGTATCACGATAATAAAAACGATATAATGTTAATTAACTTAGCAATGAATGCAATGATGAAGATAACAATAACAATAACAACAATAGAACATCTGAATTGTATAACTCTCTCTGTACGACAAGTGTACCTACTCACATTGATCTTACATTGTTGTTCAAACGAATGTATGGATCACAGTTCTTACCTTCCACACAGTTGTGATATGCCAGTGGGATCCATATAGTCATTCTGTGTTTGCCATTAAATTTAACAACAACACCAAAGTTAGTGGACACTTCTCCCGTGGCGGTGTTGATTGAGCTGATCCCGGCCGGCATGGGGTCACCATCGGCGAACACGGCGCCATTCACCTGTGTTGGTAGAACAGGCGCTCGTTTTTGCTTTCGCGGATGCTTGGGTAAGTTGGCTTATCACAGACACCCATAAAGGCAAATGTTTAAACATATTATGTACTTATAACAAAACACGCACGCCCGCACGCCCGCACGCACGCACGCACGCACGCACGCACTGACAACAATGCATATACACTGTATATATGTCCGAAACATTTTGTGTATTCGCTGCAGTGGAGTTCTTGGCAGCGCCATCTAGCAGATAAATATATACTGTGGAAGATGATTATTTAATATCATCACTTTTTTGGCGCGATGTTCAAGCATGATTTACAGACGAGTTCGAGATGACAGGATTACGGTGTATAACGACTTCCATCGCAAGTGTTCTTCTTCTTCTTATTATTATTATTATTATTAATGTTTGATCCGAAAACAGCACAACCAATCGATGAAGCCGATGCATTAAGCCAATCATCACACATATTGTAATAGACTCAGCTCGCACCACCCTAAGGTGAACCATGCGCAGGGAACTTACCAAGAGGTATGGATGAGTCGAACTGAATTTAATGAAGCATAAATGCGCAAACCCTTTTTTCGAATAAATATATTCGGGAATCTGAAGTAGTTCGTGAAATAACGGCCTACATTGTTAATTGTTTAAACAAACGTGTGCGCAACAGAGGTTGGGTACATGCAATTGACATTACAACCAGATCTTCTGAGTAATTCACTGTCCCAATTTTTAGAAAGTTGAGCACTCACACAGATCTGTAGAGACGACAATGCGCCGGGAACTTACCATGAGGTGTGGAAGATTCGAACTGAATCT
>BSQZ01000072.1:215000-357500 GCA_033239005.1 Lamellibrachia satsuma | reverse complement strand
TGGCTGCACAAACCATTTTCGGTATAGAAATAGTCAAATTGTAATAATATTGTAAGAAAACATATCGTATGCAACACAGAGCACGAAAGAAACATTGTCATTTATACAGTGGATATACTTAACTTTAATTACGCCTGACTCAAGAAGTATTAGACTTAAGCTAACTATTAAAAACAAGTGTCGCTGTCACACAGTAAACATGTTGTACATATACAAAGTCGATGACGCACCTTGCAAGGATCCGGAGCATATGCTGCTCCTATCAGCACAAAAATGGCGACGATGATCAATGCGTCACGTGATTTCATACTTCCACGTCAACGTCGTTGATAACTGAAATTCATAAATTATTTGGGCAATTTGAAACGATACGGTATTAGTGTTGCTATTTAATATTTTGTGCCGTACAAACTTACTCACTATGTTCCCTGTTATCTTGTAGTAGCCATTTGGCGTTTGTAGTCGAACACGATAGTTTGAAGCAAGTGTCAAAATGCAGAAATGGAAAATTTCACTTCCCCTTGCTGCGGACATCAGATATAAGATATAATACTCTTATTCCATTACCCGTCTAATTTAAAGATAGTGGCCATAATTGAATGTTCGTATGTGTATAACAATCGCAGATATAATATGTGCAACATTTGGAGTCAAATTACCACCGAATACTGATGCAAATTAACATTCACGGTTTGCATAATAAATACGCAATTTCATAATTGAAATAAAAACATAGTGTTAAAATTAAAAAACTCCGAGCGACTTATCACTTATCAGGATTTGGTGAGTGAGCACCTTGACACTAAAGTGATGCCTTTATGCGTTTATAATTTGACTCATCAAACAGTTCATATTGTACACAACAAGCCCGCTGAACTATTAAGTTCATAGAAAATCACTTACCGAATTAGCGAAAACTTCAAGAGTCTTAACGTGCGCAGTCTTTATTTCAACGGTCGATCTCTGAAGTGTGTAATGTAAGCATCTATGTCCGAATCCTCTTATTTATATGTTACACTAGCATTGCATTTGCATAGACAAATTAAAACGAAGACGCAATTTGGATTTTCCATACTACTAATAATTTATAGCAGCCAGCGTACGAACCTTGCTGGAATGTTTTTTACACATTTACTAAGTGCAGTAAACACGATGGGGCGACAATATGTGGTCATAAACTAGTCACGTATACGTATGGGGTTGTGCAGAGACATCACGAAGGCAGACGGAACACCCTTCCGTTGACACCCATAAAGAATAGAGCCGCCAGGGGAGAGAATAGGTAACATATGAGCTACGCCTGGTGTATGAGAAACGTCTTTCACCTTTCTCGAAGATGCTAGTGACATGTAATTAACGCATTAAGTACCACACGCGATCGGCGCGTATACTACGTCAGTCAGTCCAGCAACATGGGCACGCAGTGATCACACCTGTTGCCGGGGGCTTGACACAAGCAAAGACGAATTTACCCATCCTCGCCGCCGGGGGGACTGTCGAGTACAACAGTAGCCATGGATTAGAACCCCATTGAACTTAGTATTGTTGAAGGTTCCACGTTTCAACAGGTTTATCTGAAAGGGGTATCGTAGCGAGGATGAATTCACCTAATGCAACCATTGAACTTAAAACAAGTACATATAATACATAAGCTTCACAGCGAGAAGAAGCAACAACAGACACTTTGTAGATACTAAAGCACCTGTCTGCACATCTGCGCTGATTCTAGTTACGAATCAGTGGCCCCAGTTAGCAACGAACATAGATATTAGAACAAAAAGGATTATATTTTGCCTAAAATCTAAGCTGTGCAAGTTACTGGCCTTAATTTTCGAGTTTTCGAGGATGCTCAACAAGTCCCAACGTTACCATTATAGTTTGATAATTCGGAGAATTGTGTGTGTGTATGTGTGTGCGCGTGTGCGTGTGCGTGTGCGTGTGTGTGTGCGTGTGCGTGTGCGTGTGATGCTCAACAAGTCCCAACGTTACCATTATAGTTTGACAATTTGGAGAATTGTGTGCGTGTGCGTGTGCGTGTGCGTGTGCGTGTGCGTGTGCGTGTGCGTTTGTGTGTCCTCATTATGTACTCATTTCCATCCAACACACACACGCATAAAATTAGAAAGGGAAACAAAATGCCATAAATCTGTTTGGTGCAATATAGTTAAAAGAAATTCGACATTAACTATTGGATTAGTTTAAAGAAGTTCAAACATAAGCGAAGAGAAAAACAGAAAATTACAAAATGCTATAAAGAAGTGAGTAAAGGGAAACGTATCATGATGGGAGATTTCAACCACCGATACATACAATGGAGAGTACAGGGAGTGAGGACCAACAGGTTTTTTTTACATTTAATTCAAGATAGCTTCCTTACTCAACACGTGCTAGACACATCCAGGGGAGATAATGAATTAGATGTAGTTTTGCCTTCATAACATGAATTAGTGGACAATGTCAAAATGCATAAATCATTGGGTAATAATGATCATAATCAAATGCATTTTGATGTCAAAGTAAAATCAGAAAGTACAAATAAAATACAGGAGAAACTTCCACAAAGATAGATATAAAGATATGAGAAAATACTTAGCAAAGCTATATTTAATAACATGCTGAGGAACAAGACCGCAATTGAATGTTGGAACAATCTAAAATATGAAATTTGTTCTTTGAAAAAACAAGGAAACCGATCTGGAAAGAAACACTTGTCAAAAGAAGCTATTAGAAAAATAGTGTACAAGCAAACTACGTGAAGGGTTTATAGGCAGAAAGGATGAAGACTACACAAATTACAAAAAGTCACTTAATGATTTTAAGAAAAGCTATAAGCAAAAATGTGTATATAACATAAAAAAGACAGTAAGAGATTTTGTACATATATCAGTGTTAAACAAAACGTTCCAGACAAGGTTAGACCACTAGAAGGCAATGCTGGAAATATAATATCACAAGGATTTTTAATGGCGGAAGACCTAAATGGATACTTCAGTTCAGTGTTTACCAGAGAGGATATTAGTTCATTACCAGTTCTAGATGCTAAATTTCAGGAGGCTACATCGAAATATTTAGGGCAGTTAATTGTAACTCCAGAAATTGTAGCTAAGAAAATAAAGGCAATGAAGGTTATGGCCTGGATGTGGATGTGGATGGAATTCCTTCAAAACTACAAATGGAAGTAGTAGAACAAATTAGTATACCACTTGCAAGAGTGTTCAACTTGTCATTAAAAGAGGGGATGGTTCCTGTTGAATGGGAACAAGCAAACATCATACTATTATTTAAAAGGGTTCGAGAAATAAGTCAGATTACAGACCAGTGAGTTTAACGTCAGTGATTTGTAAATTATTAGAAAGGTTAATTAAAGACCATATGGTGGACTTCCTCGTTAAGCATAAATGATTAAATTCATCTCAACATGGATTCCTTAAAGCGAGGTCATGCTTAACAAATATGTTATGTTTTTTGGAAGAAATCACTAAGTGGATAGACGTGGGATCACCAGTAGATATTATCTACTTAGATTTTCAGAAAGCTTTTGACAAAGAGCCACATCAAAGATTACTACTTATATCTAAAAAACATAATCGACTGGATAGAAAAACGGCTGACTGAAGAGAGCGTGTTGTAGTAGGTGGAGAAGTTTCAAACTGGAAATCAGTTTTGAGTGGAGTACCTCAAGGATCACTATTAGGACCTTTATTATTCTTATTATACATCAGTGACTTGAGCCATAATGTAAGAAGAAACGTACTGGCATTTGCGGATGCCACAAAAGTGTATACAAGGGAACTTGGATGTAAACTGTGAAATGGGAGATGTTCTGGACACAACTGTAAAAGAACTTAGGAATAACAATAAGTGCTGATATGAAAGTTTCAGAGCAGTGTGGTACTGCAGCTTCAAATGGTAATCAAATTATTGGATTGATTAGGAAAAATATAACATATAGGGACAAAAATCTAATTATACCTATTTATAAAGCAATAGTAAGGACTCGTTTAGAGTACTGTATACAAGCTAGGATGCCATATCGTAAGAACGATATAGACACGCTTGAAAGAAAACTGAGGAGAGCAAACAAACTTATGCCAGAACTGAGAGACCTTATTTATGAAGAACGACTGAATGAATGTGGTTTAACAACCCTAGAGACAATTAAGAGGAGACCAATTGAAGTTTTTAAGATGTTGCATGGGTATGATAATATTGATAGACATGTTTTTTTCTCACTCAAGAAAGATAATAGAACTAGAGGACATGAAGTATTATTTGTGAAGGATCAATGTAGATATCAGGAAGTACTCTTTCTAACAGAGGACAACCAATTAATGGAACAAATTATATGCAGATTGTGTAGCTGCTAACAGCGTGAATATGTTTAAATACAAGGTTGACACATAGCTCATTAGGGCGGATTACACATAGATTAAAATGTTGGACCCTCGATAAGCCAATGGCTTCCTTGTCCACTTTCAAGATTTAACAAGACTCGAAGCAGGTTTGCGTCGGTGGCCATGTCGAAGGCAGAGAAGCGAAACATGACTGTAACGATAATTAGATTATTTTGTTTTAAAAATTGGTAGCCATTGTGTTTTAGGATATCGTTTTTAATGTTGCTCATACACTAGCTAGCCACTTAACGTGTGCATAAGAAGCACTTACTTTCCTTTAGATGTTTCATTTGATTTCAAATAGTTTTAAATATGATGTGTTGACATTACGTGCACAATATGAGTATAACAAATTACCACCGTGATCATTTCATGCAACTGGCAACAACCCGCCATGCGGATAAACAGCACGATTCACTAAACGGAAAATAATAAAAAAAAACTCTTCGCAATGGTTGTGTCCGTTGAACATCAAATGACGGAGATTCCAATCTCAGGGACGGAGATTTTTGAGGTATATCAAAATGACGGAGACTATGTACGAATAACGGAGAATTGACAAGTATGGTAGCATTTGATAACAAAACTGTCTTTTAGAAACTGGGCTTTGTTCCTCCCTAAAAATGTGATAACCCCTTGTTTCGAATAAATAGCTTCAAGTTCCTTTGTCGGGATTCTAAAGTAGTTCATGAAATAAGCAGTGCGGGATTAACCATGGTACAAAATTGTTATGATATGTTCGTACCAGCCCCCCCCCCCACACACACACGTATAAAGGCCCCCACAAAATCAATCATAATCCAGCTGAGTAACCGCTTAGAGTCTCTCTTCGTTTCCCTTGAGTCGGGCTCCGACCGCTGCTCAACTTCTGTGCTATAGTCGTGAATGTGACACCGCTTCAAAGTGATGTAGGGCGAACCGAATGGGTAAAACGTAAGAAAATATGGCCGTGAAGTCTGTGACAGATCTATATTTGTAACACAATCTAGCGTAATAGTTCTATGTCAATATTTACACTTTTAGCGCAGTGGCGCCCCATGCACTCAACGCACTTTAAACGACCGCAAGAAATAACATTTTACTAAATAAGTGGACATAAACGGGAAATTAAATGCATTAGGCAATGTCACAACAGTTAACTATGTAAACCAATTTGCCTTTGTCAGAAAAACACAAGGGTAGCAGAACTGAGCGTGTGCGACGCCGACGCAGTAACCAAGACACTAAATCTTCACCGCTCGACCGTGTACAGGGGAATGAAACAATTACTGTCCACTTTCGGCCAGTTACGTGTCAATCAGTCTACTTTGGAGGGAAAACAAATTAAATTAAAATCAAACAACTTAAAAAAATCTGGTATGTAGGTAAATGTCATCATTTGGAGACTGTCGGTCAAATATGTATGCAGTTGATACACAGACATTACGGAGGCTGACCGAACAACACTTCTTCTTCCGGGTACGAGTCAACCCTCAACCCTCTCTTCAAGGCTTATAGACTCGGTGTGTGTGCACACGTGCTAAAGTGCTGTAAGAGAAAAGATGATAGTGTGCGTTTAAAACTGCAATTTGAGGAGAGGAAAAGTTGATTGCGTGAAAAATGCAATATCAATTAATGTTGCAAGCTGGAGATCTTCTGTCTGAAAATCTCCAAACTTGGCGCTGTAGCTGCGTTGGCTGGCAGGTTATTCCAATTGGCTATTGTACGAGGTAAAAAGCTATAATGGATTAATTGCTTTGTGATTAAGAGGAAGTGAAAAGCTTCAGAATGCGTGTGTCGGGAGGGTCTCACCAAGGGTATAAGTTGGGGGAAGTGGTCCAGGGCGACTATGCCATATAATGTCTTATATAACATGACAAGGCGGATGTTGGTTCTCCTTTGTTGGAGGCTGCGCCAGTGCAAGTGTTTGATCATAGTGGTGACACTTGCTTCACGGTTGTAGTTACAAACATACCGTGCTGCCGTCATTGGACCATCTCTATTTTGTTTTTGTACGTTTGTGTGTAGAGGTCCCATATGGCAGCGGCATAATCTAACTGGGGTCTAACTAAATTGAAATAAGCACTGGTTGTTAAATTTGCCTGGTCAATTTTGAGTATAAATGATACTTCGAGTATAAATTACACATGGTTATATATATACCCAAAGAGAAGGAGCAACGTAAGAGTCACGCATAATGTATAGTAGAAGTGTTTCACCTTTCACGAAGATGCTAGTGACACGCAACACACACAATACGTACCATACGCGATCGGCACCGATAATACATCAGAACACCTCGCTCTCATGAATCAAAACATATAGGCCAACAGGTGCGTCCAACAGCGCGGCCATGCAGTAACTACACCCTAAGCCGAGGGCTTGGCACCAGCGGAGCCGAATTCACCCAATGAAGCCAGTGAACATAAGCAAGTAGGGCCTACATATAATACATACGTTTCACTGCGAGAAGAAACGTAACAACGCACACTCGTGTCTGTACACTGTTGTTGTAATGCACTTCCTGGCTGTGTACACTGCTGTAGGCGCAGTATGTTCAAGACAGTGTGCACAGTGGCAATCATTGTCCTGTCTCATAGTCAATGAAAGTAAATTGGACAGATTGCCCATTTTCACCCTACATGGTAGTTGTGTTTAAAGAAAGCTCTGCACAGGAACACAAAATATGATTTCGTGGGCAACGGGCTGGGACTCGGCATGGGACTATCTCCTGGTAGGCAAGGCAGACATCACAATGGCCAACAATGATGCAGTGAAGGGAATAGCCACTGCATACGCCGCCAAGGTGTTTAATGGCAGGATCTTCCTCCATGAAACAGCGTGCCATCATCCGTGCTGCTCCAAGGAATCCACAAGCCGTGGTTGCGTAGACACATGCTTGGACACATCGTATGTGGAGGAGGACGAATCATCGGACGATGATTCTGGAGAGGAAAAGTCGGATGTGGTTGGAGAAGACAGTGTAGAAGGAGGAGACGCAGAGAGAGGGAGTAGACGTACATGTACTGTGTTTATGGCGAACAATAAAATGGGTGTAGGGGTCGCACATTTTACTACTTCGAGTATGAATGACAGAATTTGTCACACTCTTGTGTTGCACAACACATATGCACAATATTCTTTGGTTATTTAACAACATGTTTTTAATTTTTATAAACTAAATGAAATCGTCAACCCTCTGAAAATGGAGACCTCCCGCATACATACGGAATGTAAGATATGAATTTTTACTAAATAAGTGCGTATAAACGGGAAATTAAATAAATTAGACAATGTCGTTATAGTTAACTATATAAACCAATTGCGCCTTTGCCAGAAAATACATTGGTAACAGAACTGACGAGTGTGCGATGCCGACGCATGTGTGTTTTTGTGTGTGTGTGTGTGTGTGTGTGTGTGTGTGTGTGTGTGTGTGTGTGTGTGTGTGTGCGTGCGTGCGTGCGTGCGTGCGTGCGTGCGTACGTGCGTGCGTATTTGTGTGCGACGTCGACACTTTAACCAGGGCACCTTCACCGCTCAGACTCTTGTAGAGAAGGAGCCACGTAAGAGTCACGCATAATGTATGATAAAAGCCTCTCACCTTTCACGAAGATGCTAGTGACACGCAACACAATACGTACCATACGCGATCGCCACAGGTAATACATCAGAACACCTCGCTCTGATGAATCAAAACATATAGGCCAACAGGTGGGTCCAACAGCACGGCCACGCAGTAATTATACCCTTGGCCGTGGGCTTGGCACCAGCAGAGCCGATTTCACCCAATGCAGCCAGTGAATATAAACAAGTAGGATCTACATATAATATGTACGTTTCACTGCGAGAAGAAACGTAGCAACACACTTTCCTGGTACCCAAGAATTGGCTGCCTGGTCATCGCAGTTGCAAGGCAGTCCTTTGGACAACGGCGATTTCGTCACCACATGGGCTTTCCCGTGACGGTTTCCGATAAAAGTGTTTTTCAAATGGAAACCCAAAAGCTCCTTGACCCGAGGTGACCGTCACTCGTGTGATCGTGACCAGAGGTGACCGTCACTCGTGTGACCGTGACCCGAGGTGACCGTCACTCATGCTTGTAGAAGAAATTGTACGTTGATGCATTATACGTATAAGCATTGTAATAGTTTTGTAATCGACATCCTTTTTATATTCTTTGGTATCTGTTTGCTGAAGGCGGTGATACTGATAATGGCACCCCAAATGACACAGATCGTCTATGAAACAAACACCTGTCATCATATTTAGATATATTACTATTTCTATATATGGCAGGATTGCTGAAAATTGTGTTCGATTTTCGATTATTTAAGCCCGAATTAATTTCGCTTGCAACGTTCGCTACAACGGACAAAATTGTTGACGGCAACTGCTATCGCGTAAGATTGGTATAAACGCTACATTGTTCCAAATTCTACCCCAACTGATTGAATGACGCCTTCCATACTCTGAAGCTCAGTGATTCCTTGGTTGTTGATGGAACTACTGTGTTCTGGTTGATAAACTCATATATGGGTGTTTGATTCTCCCCTGTCAACATGGGCTCTTGTCTTCGTGTCATCGATGATAAGTCCCAACTTCTCAACATAGCTGCTGACTGACTCAACGAGACGTAGGTGCTGTCTAAGAGGGCGACAATGTCATCGGCAAAGTCCAGGTTTGACATACATTCTTCTTTAACCCGCACAGTACCCTGATTTCCTCAGTTTGCCAGACGTATGTCCCAGTCGATGGCAACGGCGAAGATAACGACAGAAGGGATGCAGCCTTGTCTGACATAAGTCCACATGGAAACAGTCGCTGAAGCCCACTTCTGTCTTGACACAACATCTCGAGTTTTCATAGATTGTCTCGACTGTCGATACTATGTTTTGTGGGATTCCCCCACAAATAGGGTGTGTGGATGCTGTCGAATGTTTTGGTGCAGTATATGAAACTGATTGCTATCGGTGACCTAGAGGTGCTTCATACGAAAGATGATTAAAAGGAACTGCTCCTGATCTACTTTGGAGAAGCGCTGGTCTGCGACACCCACCGCCCTCCATGCCCGGTGGATGTAAAGCAAATTATCTAACGCTTCAAGCTGGGTGCGTTGCTGTTTCCAAAGCAGTGGCACAAGGCAACGACCTCTTTTTCCTCCGAAAGTTGAACAATTGTCATGTTGTCGACAGTAATGCAGGAAAAGCCCCAAGTACTGCATTTAACTGGCAGCAGCGTACCTCCAACAATGAAGGCTAAGATGGCAGCATCTCTCATAAATCCAACCTCTCCAGAAAGCAACGCCAGCCCCAAAGCGACTGGAAGGACAACTGCAGAACAGTGAGGCAACTACTTGAGTATATTCAATATGCTACCATGTTGCAAGGAGATTGGGCATATTTACACTTATATTTACATTTGATTAAATATGTTATTATTAACATGATTATGGTATTAACTGGACATTCACCTAAATATAAGATATACAACAACGCAATAATCTGTCAGCTAAATATCAACGGACAGACTAACGATAACCTCAAAAATAGGCCTACACCTGACCCGTTGACAAATCCGACGTCTCTAATGTGGCATTGCATCCAAAAAGGTTGCCATCCCCTGGAGTAAACACTTTAATCAATCTACCATCACCTGGTGTCCCTGCCTTCGTGACAACATTACCGACAACGAGAAGAGAGTAGAGGATCCACGATAAACAAAATAATAAGTGAGAGTTGATGTCACTGAAGCCGTTTGAAACTTCGTAAACACAACCATAAATTTCCATATATCTGTGTAATTCCGACGTGTTTGACATTCTTAGTTATTCTTATTGCCGTCAACTTAGACTGACCATCACTGTAGAAAAACACGTATGAGATTTAGGACGCCTCGTAAATAATACTTATTTGCAACACAATATCCATGTGAACAATTATAGAGTGCCTGGGTAATTCCAGAATGTGTGTTGCTATTAAGAAGTTATCCAGTCATTTTTTTGTAATGAAACTGGTGTGTCTGGTTAGATAGTTATCCTTGTATTGAACTTAATGAAGACTTAGACAGTGAACCAGCAGAGGTTGACTGAGTCCTCGTTGAGTCATATGACACAAATAACAGTCAACATAATAACACTGGCAAAGTACTCAAAGAAAATGATGAGGATAATGAGTATGCACTCAGCTTCTTGTATGCTTGCAGAAAATGTCAGGTAAATTTCTAATGCCATGAATTTCAGATAACTAAGTTGAGTTTGGAAACATTGACATGCGCTAAACACAATGGAGGGGCCGCATATACAGCCATTCAACTGTCAGCATTTATCGTCGTTAATTTTGTCAACTGCTTTATTGTTTAATAATAAATTAATAAATTGTGTTAATGCAAATAAAACTGATGGCGTCCTGTTTAATCAATAATATATATATATATATATATATATATATATATATATATATATATATATATATATATATATATATATATATATATATGTGTGTGTGTGTACATATATATATATATATATATATATATATATATATATATATATATACATATATATATATATATATATATATATATATATATATATATATATATATATATATATATATATATATATGTATATATATATATATATGTATATATATATATATATATATATATATATATATATATATATATATATATATATATATATATATATATATATATATATATATATATATATATATATATATATATATATATATATATATATATATATATATACCTGGGTCTCTCCCACATTATGACTCACTCTGCCACATGTACTGTCTCAAACAACCCCACTAGTGGGGCACATTGACACAATTTGTTTTCGATAGCTTCTTCTTCATAGTCTACAACCTGATTCTATTCGGTGTTTTGTAATCTCTTGGCATTACAGGTATGTGCCCATTCCAAACTGATATGTGCCCATTCCAAACTGATATGTGCCCATTCCAAACTGACATGTGCCCATTCCAAACTGATATGTCTCACTGTGCCCCACTTCCCCTAATTCCGACGTTTAGGGGTAATTCCAGATTGTATGGATAATTCCCGATTGTGACCTGTCTGATTAGGAAGAGTAGATGGTTTTTCCCAGTCGAAGCAACATGCTTCCTGGTAAGATATCAAACGACACACAATACTGATGGAGTCTTTCTTTCAACCAAATGTTTCCATTTGCAGTCGACAAAACGGCCACACTTGAGGAATTATTTATTTTGTGTATATGCGTGATTTGTTTCCAAATCAATAATATATACTTATGTTTTGGAGCCATCTGGCAAGTATTTAAATTATTAGCTGAAGTCCTGCTGTTGGTTGCGTTGTGGTAGTGTGTATAAACTGGGTTAGTTTTATTAATAGACAAGGTTATAAATTCGGTGAATTCATGTTTGTGTTGCATGTAGAAATGTCATGTCGTATGCCTGTCTCGCTCCGCAAACTCCCCGTCAGTGGCGCCACTCACCATATCCCCACTGCCACACCTTGATTAGAAATTCAAAATGGACAGTGCGGAGTGGTATAAACCACCTGGTTGGCTGGACAACGCGATTGCTGTCTACGAGTTGTTACGCGACTGACGTCACTGCAAACGAACATTATTTTGTCCTTATACACGTTTCCAACGCAAACACTACAATTGTATGCAACTGAAATTGAGAGATTTATTGACAAACATTAGGAGTTTACCAAATGAAATGACGATTTGCAGAATCTGCACATCAGATGTGAGTTGTAGCAGTGGTGAAATCGTGACTTATATTACATTCACTACGTGGCGCCACTGGTGGAGAGTTTGCAGTCGCCGTTTCTTTACTGCGAAATGTACAACGTGACCTGTCAGGTGGAGTCACTGTTGTTGATTCACGGAGAATCTGTCAAGGGTCAATGGAAATTGTCTAACGCAATTTGATGACAACATTCTTTAAGCAATAACACATTGAGATTCCACTCAGCTATTTAATTACTTACCACTCACGTATTTACCTTATACCAAAATGGCATCTGAATATATATGTTGTGTTAATTGACAACCGGGAGAATGTTCAGCCAAAGTTCATATTTGATAGAATCATATGAACATTTTAATGACAGAAAGGGTCGTATCATATAATGTCGATAAACATGCGAACTGTGATGGTGGTTTGTATTTAAGCATGACTGTATAACAGGAATTATTACACGTGACCCTTAATATTCGAAGCAATCTCAGTGTTGACGTCAGCGCTTCATAACTCAATTATTCATTGCATGCCATCTCATTTCAAATAAATGCGTCGATCGGCATATGCTTATTTTGACATTTCTTTGGTCTGATAAGTATGTGTAGTATCTTTGCCGGTCGTTACTATATTTTGAAGAATTCAGCACAAAAGTCACGAACTGGGCGGGAAGCACACTTTTTAATAATCGCTCGTAAAATCATTGTTACATGCCATAGCATTATAGCGACACCGATTCAACGGTTCTTTACTTGACATAGTCAATAGATGGCAGGACCTTACGGTATAACGCCAGTATGTAACGCTGACCGAGTCCAACACATTCGGAATCACCCGCACTGCATTCTCAAATACAGACCGATACGAATCGCTTTCAGCAGTTAACCTCAAGTGATGTACGTGCACACAGCGACGTTGTCAGTAAGTCAGCGGCCCCAACCGCCTTATGATCTTACCCGGGATCCACTTTTCTCGACCACCTCGACGCACATAAACTGACACCACTGCCATCATGTTGCCACGACTGTTTCTGCTGTTTCTCCTCCATGTCCTCGTGAGGCTTCAGCAAACAAACCATGTTTCGCACTCTGCGTTTTAGAAATAGCGGTTACGGAGTATGACGTTTTAGGAATAGTTGTGAGGTTACGGAGTGTGACGTTTTAGGAATAGTTCTGCGATTACGGAGTATGACGTTTTAGGAATAGTTCTACGGTTACGGAGTATGACGCTTTAGGAATAGTTCTGCGATTAAGGATTATGACGTTTTTGGAATAGTTCTACGGTTACGGAGTATGACGCTTTAGGAATAGTTCTGCGATTAAGGATTATGACGTTTTTGGAATAGTTCTACGGTTACGGAGTATGACGCTTTAGGAATAGTTCTGCGATTAAGGATTATGACGTTTTTGGAATAGTTCTACGGTTACTGAGTCTCACGTTTTAGGAACAGTTCTGCGGTTACGAAGTATGACGTGCAGCGATATCGCAACAGGAAGTTAGATGTTCTTTCGAAAGATTTATTCCTGCGGAGTGTTTTCGAAGACCCTGCTTCACCGTATGAACACAACGTTCTGCAGCGCCGTTTTATGCTGGGTGAGACGGAGCAAGTCGGGTATGCTTGACTCTGTTCATCTCCATAAATGTCTTGAATTCATGCGCAGTGAACTGAGGTCCGGTACTCGCGACAGCACTGGATCTCGGGCGTTTTTTCTCTGGACAGGTAATTCGGGAAGATATGACACTTGGAAGATTCCAGGCTCCTTTGTGATACTCTCCCCAGGCGGTGGCAAGCGCGACAATGCATCGGCGTTCTCGTGATCCTCAGACTTCCGGTACTCTATCTCGTAGTTGGACGCTTGTAACATGAGCGCCCAACGTTGCATCCGTAGTGCTGCTAATATTGGCTCAACTGTTTTGGGGCCGAGAATCGTCACCAAACGCATATGATCCGTGATCAATGTGACCGCTCTTCCATACAGGTACTGGTGGAATTTCTTAATTTTATAGATGATTGACAACGCCTCCTTCTTTAGTGCGCGTAGTTACACTCCCTCGACGATAGTGTTCTTGACGGAAACGCAATCGGCTTTTCGTCTCCGTTCTCCATGTGTGACAACACCGCATCGACTCTAACCGGTGAAGCATCTGTAGCCTACCATAATGGCCTACGTTTGTCGTAGTGAACATGCACTTCCTATGACAACAGCTTGTTGCACTGTTCTATGGCCTTGTCATATTCTGGGGACCACTTCCACTTACGGTCCTTCATCAACAGAAGTGGACGCAATTCAGTAGATATCCGGGTTACAAACTTAGTATAGTAGTTGACCATCCCCAAGTAGGAATGCAACTGCTTGACGTCGCTTGGTTTCTGAACTACTATGATCGCTTTCAGATGTCGGTTGAATACCCTCCGCGGCCACTCGATGACCTAGATACTCCACGGATTTCTGAGCAAATGAACACTTGTCCTGATTCACGCGAACTCCACGCTGCTCAAGGCATATGAGTACTTCATCCAGAACAAGGAGATGTTCCTGCTCCTACTCAGTCGTGATCAAGGTGTCATCTATGAAGCACACGACATGATCCATGCACTGCAGAATCTGATCCATAACCGACTGGAAGATACTTGGAGAACTGCTTACCCCGTATGCATGCGCAGGAAGCGACTTGCAGCCTAGGATTGTACTCGTTCCTTCCTGGAATACTTCTTTGTGTTTCTCCAACACTGCATTCACCGAATAGCCCTCACTTCCTGTAGCAGCGACGATGTTGGTCCTGTTCAGTTTCAGTACCTTAAGCCAGCCTCTTCCAAGTAGAGGTGTTGTGTCGCCCTTAACGACAAACGCTGACAACTGAACTGCCTGATCATCATATTTCACATCAAATATGACAACCCCAATGTGAGGCATAGGTTCGTTGTACTAGGTACATAGCATGACGTCACTTTTGTTTACTGTTCGATATTCCAAATGTTCCTGGTATAGCGATTCTGGGATAAGCGACTTTGTGGATCCTGTTTCCAGTTGCATAAACACAGGTTTTCCACAAAGTTCCACAGTGATATATATATGGGCTTCGCTCCACCAGCATTACAGGTGTACACTGTGTAACCCTCCATTTCCGGTTCTGCACTTACAAATGTCACCCGTTGTTTTCACTGATGTGTCCATTCGTTCGACATAACTTCTTCTACAATTTTGTTAAACTCGCCTATAATTATGTCCGATGTATGTAGTCATGATTCGTGTCACAAACGGCCGTATCCACGTCGCCAATTGTAGTATCGGCGATCTATTACTTTCTGACCTAACCATGAAAATGACCACCTAGAGCACCCAAATTTCTCCTCATATATCTACTATACATATACACATGCCACATGGCCAAAAAAGTACATTTACTTTCTCAAAACGATCAAAATTTCAAAAAGAATTAAACCAAAATATATCCTACGGCGCCTACGCGTAGCACCAAGGCTACCGTAAAATCGCTGTGTATGACAAAGCGTCGTTCAGTTTCACCAAAACCCTGTGCGGTGGCGCTGCTTTGATTCAAATCAAACATCGTACAATTATGTATTGATGTTTTAATTGTGCGTGGGTGCGTGTGTGCATTGTTTGTAATTATGTATATCTCAGTATTAGTTGTATTTTTGCTATATGTTTACACCACTTGCAAACTTATTTAACTTGTCACTAGAAGAAGGAATAGTTCCTTCAGAATGGAAAGAAGCAAACATTACGCCGCTTTTTAAGAAGGGATCGAGGAAGAAGCCAGAAAATTACAGACCAGTGAGTTTAACATCAATTGTATGTAAATTACTCGAAACATTAATTAGAGACCACATGGTGGAATTCCTCATAAAACATAAATTAATAAATACATCTCAACATGGATTCCTAAAAGCAAGGTTATGTCTAACCAATCTCTTATGTTTTTTAGAAGAAATTACAAAGTGGGTAGATCACGGGTCACCAGTGGATGTTGTCTACTTAGATTTTCAGAAAGCTTTCGATAAATTTGTTCCCTTCCAAAAACAAGGAAAACGGTGTAGAAAGAAACACTTGTCAAAAGAGGCAATTAGAAAAATAATGCTAAAACAAACTATGTGGAGGGTTTATAGGAGTACCAGAAAGGAAGAAGACTATGCAAAATACAAAGAGGCACTTAATGCAGCTACAACTGAAATCAGACAATCTAAAAGAAGCTATGAGCAAAAACTGGCATGTAACATAAAAAATGACAGCAAGAGTTTTTATGCATATGTCAGGAGTAAACAAAACGTACAAGACAAGGTTGGACCTCTAGAAGACAGTGCTGGAAATATCATATCACAGGGTTTTTTAATGGCGGAAGACCTAAATGGTTACTTCAGTTCAGTGTTTACCAAAGAAGATATTAGTTCATTACCAGTTGCTAAATTTCAGGGGGCTAAATCTGAGTATTTAGGACCGTTAGTTGTAACTCCAGAATTGGTAGCTAAGAAAATAAAGGCAATGAAGGATAACAAATCACCGGGAGTGGATGGGATTCCTCCAAAATTACTAATGGAAAGAGTAGATCAAATCAGTATACCACTTGCAAGAGTATTCAACTTGTCATTAAAAGAGGGAGTTGTTCCGTTTGAATGGAAAGAAGCAAACATCATACCATTATTTAAAAAGGGTTCGAGAAATAAGTCAGAGAATTACAGACCAGTGAGTTTAACGTCAGTGATTTGTAAATTACTAGAAAGGTTAATTAAAGACCATATGGTGGACTTCCTCGTTAAGCATAAATTATTAAATTCATCTCAACATGGATTCCTTAAAGCGAGGTCATGCTTAACAAATATGTTATGTTTTTTGGAAGAAATCACTAAGTGGATAGACGTGGGATCGCCAGTAGATATTATCTACTTAGATTTTCAGAAAGCTTTTGACAAAGTGCCACATCAAAGATTACTACTTAAATTAAAAGCCCATGGTATCGGGGATAGCATAACTGAATGGATAGAACAATGGCTGACTGACAGAAGACAACGAGTTGTAGTAGATGGAGAAGTTTCAAATTGGAAATCGGTTTTGAGTGGGGTACCTCAAGGATCAGTATTAGGACCTATATTATTCTTAATTTATATCAATGACTTGGACGACAGTATAACAAGTAACGTACTGAAATTTGCGGATGACACAAAACTGGTTAGAAAGGTTAATACTGATGGTGATAAACAACATTTACAAAACGATCTAGACAGATTAGTGAAATGGTCTGAGAAATGGCAGATGCTGTTCAATTTTGGGAAATGTAAATGCCTACATACAGGACATGGGAACTTGAATGTAAACTATA
This sequence comes from Lamellibrachia satsuma, assembly GCA_033239005.1. Lineage (NCBI taxonomy): Eukaryota > Metazoa > Annelida > Polychaeta > Sabellida > Siboglinidae > Lamellibrachia > Lamellibrachia satsuma. The sequence continues at coordinate 340,036 of BSQZ01000072.1, read as the reverse complement.
AAATGAGAGATACTGTTCTGGGTACTACTGTAAAAGAAAAGGACTTAGGAGTTACAATAAGCGCTGATATGAAAGTTTCAGAGCAGTGTGGTATTGCAGCGTCAAAGGGTAATCAAATTCTTGGATTGATTAGAAGAAACATAACATACAAGGGAAAAAAGTTAATTATACCTCTTTATAAAGCAATAGTTAGACCTCATTTAGAATACTGTATACAAGCATGGAGACCATATCGTAAGAAGGATATAGATACGCTTGAACGCATACAAAGGAGAGCAACTAAAATGATTCCAGAACTTAGAGACCTTAGTTATGAAAAACGCCTGAAAATATGTGGTTTAACAACTCTAGAGACAAGGAGGTTAAGAGGAGATCAGATTGAAGTTTTTAAGATACTGAATGGGTATGAAAATATTGATAGAAATATGTTTTTCTCACTCAAGAAGGATAGCAGAACTAGAGGACATTATGTAAAATTAGTAAAGGATCAATGTAGATTGGACATCAGGAAGCACTCGTTCGCACAGAGGACAATAAATGAATGGAACAAATTGTCTACAGATTGTGTAAGTGCTAGCAGCGTGAATATGTTTAAAAACAAGGTTGACACATATCTCAGGAGGGCGGGTTATAAGTAGGTGAACATTGTTGGACTCTCGATAAGCCAATTGCTTCCTTGTCCACTTGCCATCTGGGCCTTTGGCTTGGATGACAAATCTTGTTAAATCTTGTTAAGTGCCACATCAAAGATTGTTACTTAAACTAAAAGCCCATGATATAGGCAATGATGTAATCAACTGGATAGAAAAGTGTCTTACACACAGAAGACAGAGAGTAATAATAGATGGTAAGATTTCAAACTGGAAATCTGTTTTGAGTGGGGTACCACAGGGATCAGTGTTAGGCCCTATACTGTTTTTAATATGTATAAATTATTTGGAGGATGACATATCTAGCAAAGTACTCAAATTTGCAGATGACACAAAAGTATTCAGAAAGGTTACTAATGATACAGATAAACAAAGTTTACAGGATGATCTAGAAAAATTAGTTAAATGATCAGAAAAATGGCAAATGTTATTCAATTTTGGGAAGTGTAAATGTATACACATAGGACATGGAAATATGGACGAGGAATATAAAATGGGGGATGCTGTACTAGGTAGAACCACACAAGAAAAGGATTTAGGAGTAACATTTAATGCTGACATGAAAGTTTCAGAGCAATGTGGGATTACTGCTTCGAAAGGAAATCAACTTCTAGGGCTAATTAGGAGAACTATCACGTATAAGGAGAAACATCTAATCGTACCCCTGTACAAAGCAATAGTTAGACCACATTTGGAATATTGTATTCAAGCATGGAGGCCATATCGTAAAAAAATACATAGATAAGCTAGAAAGAATACAACGAAGAGCAACTAAGATGATTCCAGAATTAAGAGACCTTAGTTACGAAAGTCGCTTATTACAATGTGGTTTGACAACACTAGAGACCAGGAGACTAAGAGTAGACCAAATAGAAGTGTTTAAAATAGTGAACGGTTATGAGGATGTTAATAAGAATATGTTCTTCAAACTTAAAGAAGGCAGTAGAACCAGAGGACACAAAGCAGCATTAGTTAAGGAGCAGTGTAGGTTGGACATGAGAAAGTACTCATTCTCACAGAGGGTGATAAATGAATGGAACAAACTGCCAAATGATTGTGTTAATGCTAGTAGTGTGAATATATTTAAAAATAAAAATAGAATTGACAGATATCTGATAAGGGCGGGCTACACATAGATGAGAAAATTTTTGGACTCTCGATAAGCCAATGGCTTCCTTGTCCACTTGCCATCTGGAACTTGTTGTTCGAGATGGCAATCTTGTTAAATGTTGTTAAATGTCATATTCTTAGATAATTAGTTTTATTCATATTATCATCACATTATGTTATATATATATATATATATATATATATATATATATATATATATATATATATATATAGATATATATATATATATATATATATATATATATATATATATATATATATATATATATGTATATATACATATATATATATATATATATACATACAATTATACAAACATATATTCATTGCACACACACGCACACACACACACACACACACACACACACACACACACACACACACACACACACACATATATATATATGTATATATATATAAATTAGGTAAATATGATGCACGTGTATATATATATATATATATATATATATATATATATATATATATATATATATATATATATATATATATATATATATATATATATATATATATATATATATACACGTGCATCATGTTTGCCTAATTTATTTAACTCATTGATTTCATAAACTATGTATGTTAAGCACATGTGCGCTATATAAGTGTACTTATTATTATTATTAGATGTGTGTACTGCAACTAATAAAATGTTATAAGTTGAAGTTATTGTAAATTAAATAAATGGTGATGACTACTGTATTAATATTGAGTGGTGTCTGGATTTGATGTTGTTTTAACAATCTATTTTTTATGTATAAAACATCTACATGCTAAATAAAAACATGCCATTGTTCCTGAAGAATGCATTATATGCTACAATCTACGCGCGTGTCTTATTTTATGTTTAATTTCATACTGATTAATGGAGGTAACAACAGCTGATCCCAAAGAAATCAGTGATATCAACAGATACATCCCAAAGAAATCAGTGGTATCAACAGATACATACTAGTAACACATCTTGTGATAAAGTAATAATAATATTTGTTAAGGTCATATGCATTAGATTCGACAGTACGCTTTAAATTATGCGTTAATACTGGTGCCAATGTAATTAATGTATTTAAAAAGCAATTGGTATTAAAATAGTGCCGTAAATCTGGACAAAGTCCATTCAAAGATATTTAAAATACATATAAAAAACATAACACAATCTGATGATAACATGAATAAAACTAATTATCTAAGAACATGACATGTCACATATAGCAAAAATACAAATAATACTGAGATATATATAATTTAAAGCAATGAAGCACGCACGCACGCACAATTAAAACAGAAATACATAATTGTACTGTGTTTGATTTCAATCAGCAGCGCCACCGCACATAATTACACGCAATGAGGAACGCACGCACGCACGCACGCACGCACGCACGCACGCACGCACGCACGCACGCACGCACGCACGCACGCACGCACGCACGCACGCACGCACGCACTCACAATTAAAACACAGGAATACATCATTATAATAGCAGCGCCACCACACGGAGTTTCGGTGAAACTGAACGACGCCTTGTCATATGCATCGATTTTACGGTAGCCTTGGCGCTACGCGTAGGCGCCGTAGGAGAGGGCGATATTTTGGTTTAATTCTTTTGTAAATTTTTATCATTTTGAGAAAGTAAATGTACTTTTTTGGCAACGTGACATGTGTATACGTACAGTAGATATATGAGGAGAAGTTTGGGTGCTCAAGTTGGTCATTTTCATGGTTAGGTCAGAAAGTAAAAGATCGCCATAGTATCTTTGCTGGCCGTTACTACATTTTGAAGACCTCAACACAAAAGTCACGAACTTGGCGGCAAGCACATATTTAAATAATCGCTAGCAAAATCAGCGTTACTTGACAGCATTATAGCGACACCGATGCAACGGTTCATTACTCGACATTAGTCAGTATGTGGCAGCACCTTACGGTATAACGCCAACAGTAGGTAGGCTACTTCATGTGTTGTAACTCCTACTATTACTATAATACACATATTTACCTCACATATGCTGCATTTACGTACATTTGGAAGATCACATAAAGCCACTTAATTACGTTTGCTTGATGGGTATGTTTATATATCGTAAGGTAAGTAAACGTTAAAGACAAATATGGTGCTCGTTTGACAACGTATGGAATGATACTATAAAATAAGAGTTCCAAGATGATCGCTGCATGCAATAAAACTTTGCCCTTTGGTGCGAACATACACAACATTCCTAGTACAGATATGGGGCATGTGATAGCATGCATACATTGTAAGTGACTTACTAAGGCATGTAAAAAGTAAAAGTATGTTCTTATATAGCGCAGTAGCCAGTTCGTAGGACATCATAAAGCGCTTTCCGCCTCTTCTTCTGGCAGATCTGTTCACTCCAACACCAACTCGATTTCTCTGGGAAGCCATGCTGCAATTACAGCTCAAAGACTATATGTGTGTGTGTGTGTGTGTGTGTGTGTGTGTGTGTGTGTGCGTGCGTGCGTGCGTGCGTGCGTGCGTGCGTGCGGGCGTGCGTGCGTGCGGGCGTGCGTGCGTGCGGGCGGGCGGGCGGGCGGGCGGGCGGGCGGGCGGGCGTGCGGGCGGGCGTGCGTGCGTGTCAATGTTTTATCGTATATAAAAAGTATGTCAACATATTGGGCCAGGCAACTTTCCGAGACTTCTCGAATGTAGATTGAACGTTGTAGCTTTAGTCATGACAGTCTGTGTGAGATGTAATATCGATTCTCGATATGAGACAGATTGTGATATTAGGTACACTTTCAACCATATAGCTTTGTGTAAATAATGTGCGTCGGTACGAATATGCCTCTGAACTCTTTTCTGACGCTGTCAGCAACCCCATTCCGCTCGAACCAATCCGTTTTTTTCGCAGTGAGCCAATTTCCGGAAAGGCTTTGTCGGTATGTAACCGGGGTATGATGCAGTTTCGCGAAAAGTAATCGCAGCCACAGAGACCGTCGATATTCATTCCTATTCCACACACACGCACGCACGCACGCACGCACGCACGCACGCACGCACGCACGCACGCACGCACGCACGCACGCACGCACGCATGCACGCACGTAGCGATATATACAAATAGACTATTTCCAAAGTACAACAAATGTGAGTCATGCATAGTTGCGTGGAAACAAGTTGAAAGACGGCCAAATCTAACGATTTTCGACGAAATAAGCGACGTTGGTTGTAAACATGGCTCGCGTCAACTACAAAGGTCTTATCCCGTTTTTGTACCTGTATGGGAGTGCGGCAACTGTTACTGCTAATAGAGGTATTGGGAGCTGCATATGTAAATGAGTGAGTGATTGTTTTATTTCGGAATTGAATAATACAGAACATGAATGAAAGACAAAAATAATGCAATATTACAAATCGTCTGATGAGCTCGGCCGTGTGTTCACACCACCACCGACCCCTCTATGACGGATTCTCATAATCATACAACTTGTGAATGTTCATAGAATGGAATGTTTTATTTTAATAAGTCTTCTTCTGGAGCCTTGTCTGGTAACGTTGGCGATTGTGGCCTCCACACACGTCTGTCCTTTATCAAGTTAGCTGTCACATGTATAGGTCTAAATAAGTTTGCTTGATCGATTAGTTTATATGACATATGTCGACATTTATCAAATCTCTCACTCTGATGCAACACAATTATTGGTACAATGTCAACCACATGACGCAACTAAAGGTGTTTTAGGCATAACCATTACAAATCGTTGAACCATGTTAATTTGTTTACAAAAATGCCACATAAGTTTGATTGATCACCTATATGTGTCATATACTACTTTTATATGACACAGAACAAACATGAAGTATTTCTATGTCCGATTGCTAATTGAGACCTGCACATCCGTATATCAATGTATGTAGGCCAAAGAAATATTCATGGCAGATTCAACATATCTGCTACGAAACATGCCTTTTTAACATGGATTAAAACATGTACTGTAATTATGCCAGTTATACCAAAAGAAAGTGGTTGTTTGGCGGAGAGGAAACATAAAGCGTATTCAATCTCCAACTGCATGATTTTTAATTACGAACATTGGTAACCTCTTGGTTGATTTAATTGGAAAAGAGTATTGTTTTAGTGTTTAGTGCTTTTACGAAATTTTTGTCATATCTAGCAAAATACAATAGCTTGTGACCTCAAAAACAGTGTCCAAAACAAACTACTCTTTTGGCTTAATACCGGTAACTGGTTATGCAGATTCAGTGTCATCGTCTGCCTCCCGTTGTGAACGCTTGTAGCATTGAACCTGACAATTGAACAGTTTCACGCTACATCCATACTGCTGAACCATGTTTTGGAAGAAACCTTTTTTCAAGGCCACATTTCCCTCCACACACATCCACTTGTCTATGTCACATCCTTCCAGACACGTCACTTCCGGATGTTCTGACGTCATGACGTTGCTGAGCAGTGTGATGACGACAAGCTGAAAAGAACATTCAGAACGGTATAACACCTATAGCATAGTTTGCAAGTGTGATTCGTAAGTTAAAACCTCTTCCGCAATTCATAAAAAATCGCTCGTTTCATTTGATAATCATTTCGCAAAAAATAAAACCTAATTATTTTCGACATGGTCCAACCTAAATTCGACGAAAAGATAATTAGGAATTTACACACGATTCATTTGCGAGCTCGTTTGTGCAAATGTGTTATCTTTTGATGAAATCATCGGACGAACTATAAAATAATTATTTTCGACATGCTCCTATCTAAATTCGGCAAAAATATAATTTATATGGCTGGTGATACAACTATTAGTGCATTGATTTAATAGCTGCATTGTCAATACTTTAAATTATAACTCGAACGCATTTAGCAGGGAGCGGTGATCTCATGGTTAGAGCACCCGCCTGTCGATCGAGAGGACGTTGGTTCGATTCCACCTCCGCCGTTTAGAAGCTTGAGTTATTTCGTTCACCCAATTTTGCTTGTGTTTTTCGGAAGAGACACTAAAAGTCGTTGGTCCAAACCCCTGCGTTTACCCAAGATTGGGCTGTTTGGAGTATAATTACTTGAGAAAAACGTTTTAAACTTGGAAAGAGTCAGTATAACGTACCGTGGAATTCATCTTTGTTAGCTGTCATCTGACGGCGCAGTCACCATTGCACGCTCCGGTGTAAGTTCAGGCGTATGCTCGGGTAGAGTGGCACATATAGTCTCGGTTAGAGCAATATAAACCTACATTTTAATCACGGGACCTATTGTTAAACTTTTGACTAGGACGTCAGCTGATGATCGGAAGATATGTTTATGGTCGTGTCGGGACATTCCAGACACGCTCACATCACGCATACGCATATTAATCACTCACACACACCTATGAATGTAAACACCAGGGCGTAGTTCAAGCTGTATCTGTAGGTCGCAGCATTCAACGCAGGGGTGCCAAGTTTCCTGCTTTGAAATGGAGAACTTCTTTTTTGCCAGTTTTGTCATATCTCCTGCTATTTCTGCTTTCTCCTTCTTTTTGAAAAAATTCCTTTTTTCTATAAAACGTGACACTAGAATGCATGCTATGGCATCCAGGAGACCTTCGTTTTTTATTCCCGTCCGTACTGTAAGAGGAGGTTACTACGTCACACACACACACACTGCACCGCACCCCCACCGCACCGCACCGCACCGCACCGCACCGCACCGCACCGCACCACACACACACACACACACACACACACACACACACACACACACACACACACACACACACACACACTGCATCCTTTATTTCATCTCCAGCAGTGGTATCTCCATCATTCTAGGCGCTTAAGTTGGTATTTCTGTCATCGTCTTGTGTATAGTCATGCATTTGTCCATTTACTTCATAGCACACCAACACATTATTAAAACTCTCAGTTAATCGTGAATTGACTACATCAGTACCCCTGGCAGATTAAAAGCGGAACCTACTGTTGCTGAGTTGACCAATAGCAGGGGGTTCGCATACGGGAACTTAGCTATAATTGGCTGCGGACTGGTCTTTGAAGTAGTGTGCCACTATGGGCACGGGTGCGTCTTGTTCCAAGAAACACGTCGACCTAGACAGCAAGTGGAACAAAGTGCAGCGAGGGAGCTGGTAGCTGAATATTCATCCCATGTTTAGTCTGTTTCCCCAGCCCAAATATCACAATGGATATTTGGAACATTACAGCTGTCTAATACTGGTTATATCGCCATATAGAGTTATACGTAGTCTGACTCGTAGTCAAGGAAGAATCCCATGTATGACAATGCCTTTACAATTGTATGGCAATGCTAATTATATAATTACCGCAGTATGACAGTTGTTGACCAAACAATGCCACTTAAATTTTTGATGAATTATGTCCTTAACTGACGACCTCCTTAACCTACAATGCGCCACGTCGTCCGAGCACTACTTAAAGCTGTGTTTACACGAGGCCAGAAGTAGACGACACAACAACGATACGAAGGAAACAATACACCAGACTCAACATCAGAAAATACTTCTTCTCGCAGCGAGTCATAGTAACTGGAATAGACTACCTCAGGCAGCAGTAGATGCAGAAACAATTGACCAATTCAAAGAAATAGTTGAACCAATGTTCAATAATAGAGGGGGGCTCTACAATATCTCATAAAGATACCTGCCCCAAATCCTAATTTACAGTGAGTATTCGGTGAGTTTTATAATATATGTTGCTGCGATGAAGTTATTTGTACGTAACAAGACAATCACGTCGCGGGGGTTGCGATTGCCAATTACGAAGAAATTACGTAAACATTTACGTGCATCACGTTATTCACGGAAGAATCTTATCCCAAAGCGAAAGGTGGTGGTCATGTCCCACCTACCAATAAATATGCCTCTCATTAAGCTGATTTATCCAGATTTAACAAGATTGTCACCCAAAGCAAATAAACCAGATGGCAAGTGGACACCGCCCTTATGAAATATTTATCTATTAAAAAAAAACATTCACGCTGCTAGCATTTACAAAATCTATAGAAAATTTGTTCCATTAATTTTTTTCTGTAAGAGTACTTTCTGCTATATAATCTACAGCGTTCCTTCAGTGATATATAGGGTCTGATTAATAGCGTAGATTTCGTTGCAGTACCGTAGCCAGAGACATATTTCGTTTGTGTCATCTGACATTTTCAGTATGTTGCTTATTAGAAAATTTTCTATATATATATATATATATATATATATATATATATATACTTTGGGTCTATGACCTATGACCTATGACCTAACCATTTGCAAATACAATTAAGAATGTCACTTCAGTGGTTTACTAGGAAAAACTTGTTGAAAACAGCATCTTAAATTCAAGGGCCGAGCCATACTGTTAGACAACCCTACACATCGAGTGTCACAGTTTAACAAAATTCATTCGCCAAATAAAAACATATTTGTATACACATATTCCAATATTTGCTAGTAGGGTGTGGGCGTACTCTTTGCGTCCAAATTCAACTTATGTAACATATTTTGGCATTTGTTTGCTAAACTAGCCTTTTTTCTGACAAGATTTGCATGAGACTTTGCGCTGATTCTGTGTGTGCCGACGTCACTTAATACGTCACGCGTTGTCTAGGTTACCCGATATGCATAGAACTACGCATGCGTTTACCGTTCGCGCTGGTTAACATGTCAACCCCCAGTCAACCAGAGAAATGACCGGACTATCCCACTTGTAGAACACATTCGGAATAATCCACTGGCGTGATATTCTTGATTTTAATTGCACGTGGTTAGTTTTCATTATTTCTTTTTGGTGCATAGACCCAAGACCATAACTTTTGTTTCGCTTTAGTTAGCCTTTCTAATAATTGAAGAAATAATTCGCTTTACGGGGAGCACTATACCTAGATACGATTTTTTTCTAAATCGCGTTGTTATTGCACTTATTTCTTCCCAAATTGTCGAATGGATCGTATTGAATAAAACATATATTGAAAATGATCTGTCAGAACCCCTATGTGTCAACACATTTATATATGTATATGTACATGAATATGTATATGTATATATGCCTTTGTGACTTTTTTGGAGAATACGTAGATGAACTCAACAATCTAAGCTAGATGCCCATATCGTTTCTACGTCGAGAGTGCTGTAATTTATCGATCCCCAAACGTGATTTCTATCAAACGGCCATCACATATTGAATAGCTGGACTGACTACTTAAAGTGCCTCATCAATTCGATGTTTCTGCTAGTCTCATTTCAACTAAATTTTGCGAAAATTCAAACCCACCTCGCATCCACTACGACATGCTAGCTCGTTTGAGCAACTTTTGTATGTAGTTTTTGTGAAATCATCAGACACACTATTAAATTATTTAACTATGCATGCAGAATTTAGTGCAGTAAAAATGGAAACGCTGAAACCTCACTAATTTCTCCCTTGGTGAAATTGTTTAACTTTATCATATGATCGGTGAGAGGATGTAAGTCACGCCCATGATTAGCATTTACCCCATAAAGTGTTTACCGTTTTCGGATCCACTATATTGAGCCTTACCAGATCTTACGATTAAAGTCAGTTTTTTTTAATACGCGCTTTTTAATTAAACCGACTGCATATATTACTTAAGCTACTCCCACAATACATATTAGGACATCAACGAACCGGATTCGCGATAGACTAAATCAGACGAGGATGCTGATTTACTGCAACAAGGTTGCCATCCAAAGTTACAAGCTCAGGATGGCAGGTGGATAATATGGCAATTTAATTTGTTTACGTATTAACGCTGCTAGCGTTAACACAATAATTAGATCATTTGTTTACGTATTCACGCTGCTAGTGTTAATACAATCATTAGATAATTTGTTACGCATTCACGCTGCTAACGTTAACACAATCATTATATCATTTGTTTACGTATTCACGCTGCTAGCGTTAACACAATCAATATATTATTTGTTTACGTATTCACGCTGCTAGCGTTAACACAATCATTTGTTTACGTATTCACGCTGCTAGCGTTAACACAATCATTATATCATTTGTTTACGTAATAACGCTGCTAGATTTAACACAATAATTATATCATTTGTTTACGTAATCACGCTGCTAGCGTTAACACAATAATTAGATCATGCGTTTACGTATTCACGCTGCTAGCGTTAACACAATTATTAGATCATTTGTTTACGTATTCACGCTGATAGCGTTAACACAATCATTAGATAATTTGTTATGTATTCATGCTGCTAGCGTTAACACAATCATTAGATCATTTGTTTACGTATTCCCGCTGCTAGCGTTAACACAATCATTAGATAATTTGTTCACGTATTCACGCTGCTAGATTTAACACAATCATTAGATCATTTGTTTACGTAATCACGCTGCTAGCGTTAACACAATCATTTGATCATGTGTTTACGTATTCACGCTGCTAGCGTTAACACAATCATTAGATCATTTGTTTACGTATTCACGCTGCTAGCGTTAACACAATCATTAGATCATTTGTTTACGTATTCACGCTGCTAGATTTAACACAATCATTAGATCATTTGTTTACGTAATCACGCTGCTAGCGTTAACACAATCATTTGATCATTTGTTTACGTATTCACGCTGCTAGCGTTAACACAATCATTAGATAATTTGTTTACATGTTCATGCTGCTAGCGTTAACACAATCATTTGTTTACGTACTCATGCTGCTAGCGTTAACACAATCATTAGATCATTTGTTTACGTAATCACGCTGCTAGATTTAATACAATCATTAGATCATTTGTTTACGTATTCACGCTGCTAGCGTTAACACAATCATTATATCATTTGTTTACGTAATCACGCTGCTAGATTTAATACAATCATTAGATCATGTGTTTACGTATTCACGCTGCTAGCGTTAACACAGTCATTAGATCATTTGTTTACGTATTCACGCTGCTAGCCTTAACACAATCATTAGATAATTTGTTCACGTATTCACGCTGCTAGCGTTAACACAACCATTAGATCATTTGTTTACGTAATCACGCTGCTAGCGTTAACACACTCATTAGATCATTTGTTTTATTCATTTATCGTCCTCTGTGAAAATTAGAACTTGCTTATGTCTAACCTTAACTAATGCTGCTTTGTGCCCTCTGGTTCTACTACCTTTTAAGTTTAGATAAAATAATATCTTCATAATCATTCAATATTAAAAAATACAGTTGGTCCAGTTCCTCTTAGTATCCTGGTCTCTAGCGTTGTCAAATCACATTATATTGGGCGGCTTTAATAACTGCACAGCTTAGAAATAAGCTTAGTTGCTATTTGTTGTATTCCTTATTGCCTATAGTTGTATGTTTCCTTCTTACGATATGATCTCCATGGATGATTGCAATATTCCAAATTGTTTTGTACATGAGAACGATCGGCTGTTTATTCTTATACGTGAAATTTCTCCTAATTAGCCCTATAATTTGATTGCTCTTTGAAGCAGCAATCCAACATTGTTCTGAAACGTTAACACTAACCATAAGCATTTTCTTTTGTGGTTCTATCCCTCAATTTACATATTTCGTCCATGTTTCAATGTCATATATATGTATGAATAAATATTTCCCATAATTGACTAACATTTGCCGTTTTTCATACCATTTGACCAATTTGTATAGGTCATCCTGTAAAGTGTGTTTAGTTGCATCTCTTTTAACATGTTTGAGCAACGATATGACATGTGCCATGCGAATATTCAGTAATGTGAACCATTAACTGTTTATCTTATACGTCAAATTTGCCTATGTTAACCTATAATATTGCAATATTTGACACAATTGTACATTGTTCATTCAATACGTCCACAGAATAAATATTTCTGATTCTGGTTCTATCCTTAAATTGATTTTGTCTACATTTTTATGCATAAATATATTTCATTAATATTTTCATAATTGATTAACATTAAAAACTTTTCATATCCTCTTAACCTCCTTGTCTAGGTTGTAAATACATAGTTTGTTTAGTTGCATCTCTTTGTTATGTTTGAATTCACTTATTCATGTGCCATTCTACAGTAATGTGAATATTTGAGTCCGAAAATATTGCATTACAAATTGTAGCTGATTCCGTTAGAAATACGATTTTATTATTGATTACAGTTTTAGCTAAAATGTCTAATAGTCAGCACAGATCTTTGTGTACGTAGTTTGATGACATGCGCGTTTGATCACATTTACCCACTGCTACCTACATAAACCTACACAAAACAAGCCGTGCGTAATCTCGACCCAAATACAAAATTGGTGAGTTTATTGATGCTAGAAGTCATGACTTGCATGTTCAGATAAAGGTAATACAACATAGTCGGCTAAATATACAATGGCATAATTATCTGAAAGCACTAATGTAATAACAGTAGTTGTTACTAATGTAATAACAGTAATTGTTACAATAATTTTGTTTATAGAAAGATTGTCCAGTGACTCTTGACTGCCATTTAACCAATAGTATTACCGCATTATACATTGCTGCAATAGTGTAGCTAAATACAGCAGAACTATTATGTGTGTGTGTGTGTGTGTGTGTGTGTGTGTGTGTGCGTGCGTGCGTGCGTGCGTGCGTGCGTGCGTGCGTGCGTGCGTTCATGTGTTATTCCTCTTTTATATAGCAATCCTTTGCATCATACTAATAAAACACATATAATTAATGACAAAAACAACATAAATATACCAAAGGCTAATACAATAAACATATTAATACACGTCTCAGAATAAAATATCGCTTTCATGTCTATCAAGTATAGATGTTGTGTGCATTTTTTTAAAGCGAAAATATTTTTACAGTTACTTAGTGCAATGCAAGCCAAAACTGAACACCGCAACACGAACTTAATTTTTTTATTTGTCCCTTTGCCTTGTGTTGTGCAAACTATTTTCGTTAGAATAAAAGAATCGTTGAATGATATTGGGTAGTAGTTTATGTTTCATTTTGTACATCAATATAGATGTTTTGTATTCAGTTAGGTCGAAAAATGTAATAAAAGTTTGATTAATAAATAAGATATTCGTATGGTCACGAGCCTTTACTCCACAAATCATGTTCACAACTTTCTTTTGTAGAGTGAACAGGGGCATTATATTTGTGCGATAAGTATTTCCCCATATCTCTGAGCAGTAGTGTATATGGGGCAAGAAAAGTTAAAAATATAAATCAATGCCTAGGCCTTTAAAAATTGGCTTTTTAAATTATTGACATTGTTAGCCAATTTGGATTTTACCGATTGTATTTCCAAGAAAGCTTATCATCGATAATTATGCCAAGAAATGTTGTTTCATAGATTCTTTTTATAATATTTTGGTTTACTGTTATTGCAATATCTGAAGTAGCCCATCCTTTTCCAAATACCAAGTAATTAGTTTTATTAATATTAAGAGACAGGTTGTTAACTGCAAGCCAAATGTGCAGTTTACTGAGCTCTTGACTAATTGTGCTTCTAAGTAATTCTAGACCATCAACCTATAAAATATATTAGTGTCATCCGTGAACAGTATAAATTTTAGTATACTAGAAACATTACACAAATCATTTATACATATCAACATTAATTTCGGTCCAAGTATTGAACATTGTGGCACGCCACATACTACTTCTAAGAGATTCGATTTTACATCATCAATGCAGACAGATTGTGTCCTTTCTATTAAATAGCTAAGTAACCATTTAAGTACTATATAGCGAATACCATTCATTTATCAATTGTTATATTAGTAAATTATGATTGACAGCATCAAAAGCTTTTTCAAGTCTATGAACACCCCAATTGAAGCTTTTTTTATTTTGTCAATTGCATTAGTTATTTCCTCGGTCATTTCTAATAAAGCCAAATATGTAGATTTGTTTTTTTCCGAAAACCATACTGGCTGTCACTTAGTATTTTGTTTTGAAGTACACATTGGGCCACACAAATGTGCCGATGACTTAATTTCGGGCCATAAATACAGGCACCAATCTTAACGGATTGCTCGAAAAGTAAGGGATGCACAGAATGGCGCATGTGCTCTTCTAATAACAATAGACCAACAATAGAAAACACCACCACCCGTTGGTGAATGATTATCTTTCCACGAAAAGCGTAGGCAGATTTGTTTAATTGTGTTAACAAATAACATACGTTTGGCGCATTTCCGAAAGCATTTAAAAGAAATTGAAACGATCCACGTTTGCCGAACTTAACTGACGGGTGTGACCAAAAGAAGTCTAAGCAAAGCATCCAATTGGTTAATGCGGTAACCGTGTACAAAGATCAATTGGTTAATGCGGTAACCGTGTACAAAGATCAATTGGTTAATGCGGTAACTGTGTACAAAGATCAATTCCACATTTGTCCAGATAGATCCACCACGAGTGATAACAATGCCACCACCATTGGTTTAGGAACACATGTAAGCTAACTGTCATAGTTTGTATTGAATGGCAGTTAAATGTTTGGCATCCGAAGCAAGAATCTCTATATTTCAATTGGACAATGGAGTATTTGCTGTATCGAGAGTCCATTTAATGATGTCCGCTTTATAACTGCACATTTTCAGAGAGTATATCAAACGTTTAAATGTTATGCTATTATTCTTAAATTTTCCTTGCGTGGGAATAAGTCAAAATACTTCCAAATATATGTTCAATGTCCAATGCAAACTACTCTTGCATAATCCCGGAAAATGTTTATGCAGATTCAATGTCACCGTCTGCTTCCATTCGTGAACGCTTGTAGCATTGGATCTGACAGTCGAACCGTTTCACGCCACATCCCCACCGCTGCACCATGTTTTGGAAGAAACCTTTTTTGGGGGCCACATGTTCCTCCATGCACGTCAACTTGTCGATATCACACCATTCCAAACACGTCACTTCCGCGAACTTTGACGACGCGACGTTGCTGAACACTGTCATGACAACCAGCGTAATGATAACAAGCTGAAACAGTCAGAACGTTGCAATATTACATGATTTGCAAGTATTATTAGTAAGTTAAAACTGCTTCTGCAATTAAATGTTTTGCTCTTCTCCTTTGAGAATCGTTTCGCGAAAACACAAACCTACCTAGTGTCCACTTCGACCCGCTAGCTCTAGTATCCACTTCGACATGCTGGCTCTAGTGTCCATTTCGACCGGCTAGCTCTAGTATCCACTTCGACATGCTGGCTCTAGTGTCCACTTCGATCCGCTTGCTCTAGTATCCACTTCGACATGTTGGCTCTAGTGTCTACTACGACCTGCTAGCTCTAATATCCACTGCGATATGTTATGTATGCATGTATGTATATATTATATATATATAATATAATTATATATATATATATATATATATATATATATATATATATATATATATATATATATATATATATATATATATATATATATATATATATATATATATATATATATATATATATATATATATATATATATATATATATATATATATATATATATATATAACACCTGTACTATGACACAATGCTATTCATATTTCAGCAAGTTTCACAACCAAACGATCACGGTAAATTCGTATGACTGCTTTCACCAAAGAACGCACTCTTTTTGTTAAACTGGTTGTGCACATTACTTAAAAGGGAAAAGGCATTTCTTGGGGCTTTGCGTCTAAAAGAGTTAATCAAAACTAACAATTACCAACTACAAAAAAGAATTCAAGCCACTGATTTACTCAGAATTTGTTCTGAAAGTGGGCGGTTTTGTTATTTCGTCGAATGACCGAGGGCTGACATGTTAACCAGCGCGACCGATAAGCGCATGCGCAGTTCTATGAAATGATGTATTAAGGGAGGCCGGCAAACACAGAACCAGTGCAATGTCTCAAACAAACGTGTTCTTTCGTCAGAAAGAATACCAGTTTAGTATACAAAATATGTAATATAAGTTGAGTTTGGACGCAAATAACATAGCCATATCCTATTGGCAAGAATAGGAATAGGTGTATGCAAATGTATTTTCATTTGGCGATCGAATATTTGCCAGAATGCCGCACCCGTGACGTAGTGTTATTTACCAGTATGGCGCGTCCCGTGACATTAAGATGTAGTGTGTTCAACATTCTTAATTGTAGTTACAAATGCCTATGTTTTAGTGACTCTTGTATGTGCATAGACTTTTGTTTCGCTTTAAACTATTTACACATTACATATATTTAAACATCAAAGAACCTGATTCGCGATTTTCTAACCCCCACCACGAACATGCGTAGGTCAAATACGTATGTCCAGAAGCTTGAATTTACACACGATTCATTGATAACGTAATACTACTGTTAGTGCAATTGTTTGACAGCTGCATTGTCTAAACGTTAAACAGTTTCTAGCATAGTATATTCCTTAAAATATGAATTTAGCAAAAAGTTATAAGTATTCAGCGTATTCATTTATTGTACACAAACCAGCATACATCAGACGTATACTGGCTAACTTTTTGTATTATTCAAACACATTTTTTCCGCTTGGTTCCAAAGCTCAATTGATGGTTCAAAAGCATAATTACACCTTACCAATACGTCGTAAACTTGGAAAGTATCAGTGTAACGTACCGTGGAATTCATCTTTGTTAGCTGTCATCTGTCGGCGGAGTCAACATTGCACGCTCCGGTGTAAGTTCAGGCTCAAGCTATGGTAGAGTGGCACACAAACTCTCGGTTAGAGCAATATAAACCTACATTTTAATCACGTGACTCGGTGTTAAGCTTTGGACTAGGACATCAGCTGATAATCGAACGTAACGAGCCAAAGTGCCGCTGGGCCCCCAACAAAGAGCGCAATAAATGGATAGGTATGCCTAGGTATAAATCTTGTCATTGTTCCATCATCACATTAGCAAATAAGAAACGAAAATATTGATAGACGCGGTTTAATGATTCAGCGCAGCTACACTTCAACCCAAAATTCACATATTCAAATAAACCAAGAAAACCGTTCAATGAAACTCCAAATGCGATCAGCCAACAATTACTCAATATATAGTAGTCAAAACTAATAAATGTAAACACAATATTACTCGCCATTTACTGTGAGCTCGGCCCGCCACTGTCGCAGCTTTAAGTGGCCTTTTTGAACTTGGAAATACTACTACAATTTTTTTTACTTACGAATAGACTATTTAATTCAATTCAATAAATTCTTAAAATTAAGAAGTTCCAATAACTTATATATAATGTATCCCCTACATAGCTATTTATTTAATAACACTTGAGTAATCAGAATATGTGCAATTAGAAAATACTGAATCACATACAATTCAAATGCCTACATTTATAAGGAATAGAGTCCTGTTATTTACATACTGAATAAACATTTTACAAAAATTATTGAAATATTATATGTTTTGTTAATTCAGAACTAGCAACTGCAACTTGTAACAGTAACTAGATTATGTTATACAGGCTAACTATACTTTCTTATACCTGTGTTTGAATGACCTTACTGTTTTAATGTTAGTGAGCTCGGTATTTAGGGAATTCAGGAGGCTTATGCCAAATACAGAAAGAGTCATAGCTCTAAAATTTGTGGTAACACAACACCTCACAAGTAGATTTGTTTGACGCGTTAATGTTGAAATATATTTTTTCACAAAGTGTTGTTGTATGTTAACTGCTAACTTGCACTGGTATGCTTTAAACATAAAAACAGCTGTTTTGAATTTTACCAGGTCTACAAATTTTAATGCACGTGACCTGTAGAACAGAGGGGTTGTGTGGTCAATACGATTCTCACCACTGATATTGGTAGGATAAGTGTTTCCACGTATTTCAGAACAGTAATTAATATATGGTAAGAACATAGAGCAGTATAGGATGTGCATAGACTGTATGTCTACTAGCTGACTACACTTATACACTATGGCTGTACTGTTTGAGAGTTTAGATTTAACACTTGCTATATGGTCTTTCCAATTCAGCTTCTCATCGATTAATACACCAAGAAACTTGGCAACCCGTACTCTATCAATGTTTACACCATTGATTGTTATGTCAATATTAGCACTCAGAGTATTATTACCAAATAACATGTAACTTGTTTTCGAAACATTCAAGGACAACTTGTTTACAGCAAACCAAGTACACATTTTGTCCAGAACAGATGATACTGTTATCTAAATTCTAAAGCTTGACGCCAACGGTAGATATACACATGGCCTTCAGTGGAATATGTAGGTAGGTTTCTTTAAAATTACCTCTCTGTCTTGTAACATGTAATACTATTTAATACTAGTAATACGAAAACTTCTATCGCGCCTAAATTCTCGGAAATCCGAGCTCCGAGTACAACAAAACGAATGGTTTGGGCAATCTCGAAATCATACTACAACGTGTAAAGTTGTCAACAGATGAATGATTGTACGTTAGGGAACTAAGCACGGTTAAAAAGATAAGTAAGTAAGATATTTTCTTATTTTTCCTGCTGACCTAATATTAACAAGGAGTCAAATGTGGTGAACTGTATAAAGGGGGGGGGGGTCGCCACGATAAGGTGACTTACGTAATTAAACAATCATGTCACGTGGATTGTGAGGCACGCACGCACGCACGCACGCACGCACGCACGAACGCACGCACGCACGCACGCATATTACAAATAATAGAAGTCATAAGATTAAAAATGTATTTACAATTTAATACCTCCCCATCTGCTACACCACGTTGTCTTCTGTCAGTCAGCCATTTTTTTATTCAGTTGATCATGCAACACCAATACCATAGGCGTTTACGTTAACTAGCAGTCTTTGATGTTAAACTTTATCGAAAGCTTTATTTTATTAAGCATGACCTTACTTTTAGGAAACTAATTAATTGATGCTGAACAAGGACGTCCACCATATGGTATTTGATTAACCTTTTTTAATCAATTACAAATCACCGATGTTAGGTGTTTGGTGCAATCCCATCAACTCCAGATGCTTTACTAATTATTATCACTGTCCATATTCACGTTCTTCGTAAACAGGGCACCTGTTCTCGATGTCCTGAGCCCCCAAAAATCTTTACTAATTATTATCACTGTCCATATTCACGTTCTTCGTAAACAGGGCACCTGTTCTCGGTGTCCTGAGCTCCAAAAATACTTTACTAATTATTATCACTGTCCATATTCACGTTCTTCGTAAACAGGGCACCTGTTCTCGATGTCCTGGGCCCCCCAAAAAGTTTACTAATTATTATCATTGCCCATATTCACGTTCTTCGTAAACAGGGCGCCTGTTCTCGATGTCCTGAGCCCAAATAACTTAACACACTGTTTAAGATAAGATAAAATGTATTGCCATGTGTAATCATTGCAGTAATACAATAGAAACATTGGAACGTATAACGACGTTGGGTCGTAATATAACGTACACATGCAGCAAACGGTATGAAACAAACTAACTAACATCATGCACAGTAAATGCATTCTTTACACCAGGCGATGTGGCGTGATTCCACGCGGTAAGACAATCATATTACGCAGATTCGATTGTCTAATTGCGTAAGACTATCAGAGAATTACGGACACTTTGGCGACAGTGTGCACCGTCGTGCATAAACATGCACAAAAGTACAAATATTAAAACATGACAACAACACCAACAGAAATACAACCTTTGAGACGCGATACTCTCTTTTTGTAAATATTGACCGTGCTTAAAGTATGTACTTAACATCTCCTCAAAACACGCGGTATGCGTCCAGTTGGCTGCACTGTAGCTCTGGTGAACATGCAACAGTGCTAGTATGTTGAACCAGTTATCGGATATAGCTGTCCGGCTCCATGTTTTGAACCTTCTAATGGCATTGTACGAACGTTCACATGGACAACTCCCAACTGGCAGAGTGGCCAATAGAAGCAGAATTGCAATGCGATAGCGTACATACAGCTGAGAACTTTCATCTGATCGAAGTCAAGATAATGGTTATTAGTGAAACAAGAAATGATATTGTAAATAGGTGGCGGGGGGGTACGTCTATGAAAGACCAATATCCATCCCGCGTTATTTCTTCATCTGTGATGTACCTCCTGTGAAATTCTCGAGATTTTTTTTATTTCTCCAGAAGTTCACAGGAGCCAGGTGCCTCCGCTTAGTGCTCTGCACGGGCCTATAATTTGAGCCCAAGCCGGTCCGCAATTATAACTTAGAATTCCGGCCCAGGCCCGCACAAATTCATCAAGCCCAGCCCGGCATAGGCCAGCAAACTAGGATTTAGGCCTAGACCCTGCCCAGATCATTAATGTTTGGTCCAGGCCCGGCCTGGCCCTCAAGTTTCAGGCCCAGGCCCAGCCCTTACCCACGCACCAAAGAGCCCGAGGCCCGCTAAATTTTTAAAAGATAACCCATTATCTTATAATAAAAACGAGACACAAATAAACTGTAATACATACATATTGTTTTATTAAATAAACATAAAAATAATATATGAACATTGTATAATATCTACTAGTCTGCTGTCTACTGTCCATAGTGTGCTTGACGAGTTCTAGAAATCCAGCACCACCACCTGGTTCAAACGGACGAATATTCTGAAGAAATATAATCTACTTTTTATTGTCATTACTATTAGGTATTATAACATATTTTATATATGGCTTTAATTTATTGGCTTATGGTTAGGGTAGAAGATATGTTTATCTAACCCTAACTTAACCCTAATGCAAACCATAACCCTAATTTAAGTTGTTCATTGAATTAGCTCAACTAAGTTAACTTAATTTGATTAATTAATGTTACAAGTAAGGGCAGTTAATTTTGCATTAATTGATATTTCAATTAAATGTCACCCACTGGCACTGACACCCAGTGGCATTTCCAGCAGGCCTGCAGTCACTAGCCTGAGACAGGTCAGGTTCAGATATGTGTGAATTAGTACAGATGTGAATGAATCAATACTGGGGAAATTGTAGACGCTAAACAGAAGACACTAGTTAACACAATTGAAAAATACCAACTAGGGTGAGCACTAGGCAAGATTTGGAGGAAAACAATAGAATGTCCCGATATTCGAATGTCCACTGGTAGGGTCAAAGGGTGACACATTGATGGTTAATAATGGCTTGATTGCCTCTGCAACTATGTCTACAAACATTTGGGGCTGGCTACTTCCAGCCAAGTGAACCTATGGGGCCATTAGATCAATGCAAAAGGCTACATTCATTCTCAAAATATGCATCAGTAACATCTGTATGTACTATGTAGTAGTAATATGTACTGTGTAATGTGTATGCAATACTATGCATTGCTATTATATGAAATGTCATTTAAAAGAATGCACATTATTAAAATTATTGGAAGTCCCATTATTGAAAATAGGTTAAACTATATTCCAATATATAAAGCACTGGTGTCATTCATAATTCCATGCAAGGTCTCAATTTGCAACTATGTAATATTAAAGAAATAATTTAAAACATTCATTAACCAGAAATACAATTTATAATCAGTTTTTATTAATATTAAAAATCTGGGTTTTGTATTAATATTTTTATTAGGTCCAGGCCCCGGCCCGGCCCGCTCACACTAGGCCCGGTCCAAGCCCGATGTGTTTAATATTTATTCAGTCCAGGCCCGACCCGGGCCCGCAATATGTAGGCCCAGGCCTGGCCCGCCCCGCAAAATTATGTAGAGGCCCAACCCAGCCCGGGCTGCGGGCCGGTCCGGGTTTTGGATCCCTTTGACTGTTACCGATGCGGAGGCCTTAACCCTGTTGCACTCCACAACCCACACCTGGCACAGATTACACATTTTATCTGTGCCAGGTGTGGGTCGTCCACACAGCAATGGTATTAACTGGTTCTATGGAAAACACCCTACTCGAGTACAAGTGACTAGGCAACAAGCCCGCTGGTGCGTCTTTGTTTAGTTGGCATTCTTGTCAGACCATGTTAAGATCAAATTCAACACACTCACCAGAAAACCAACTAACAATATGCACATCATTATATGTTCTCTCTCGTTGGCTGTTTTACTCTTTCGACTATTACGACTGTCAAAGCTGAAGTGGCAATCGTAGATGACAATGCACAAGTAGACACACCTTAAGTGCATGGCCTTTGTTATATTAAAGAGGTTGGAGTATTTGTTCCACGTTTGAAGACCATTGTCTGGGCCCGGGTGTACAGAAAATGTTAACATTGAATAATTGTTGCCAGTGCTAATTGGTGGCATGTCTCGAATACCAAGCTTGAGTTCTAGCTTACGTCATCAACACCAACTACGTCACGTCTTTGTTTTCAATATCTGTTGTCAGTTTAATAAAACTTAGATTGGGCATGAATTTCATATATTGTTTAGATGTGACGCTCTTCGATACGAAAGAGGTATCTTTCTGCCTAAATATTTTATTAATCACGTCAAAGTTATCTGCGTTGTTTAACAGTCACAATTTAAATTAACTAATAACTGTAAATTTATCAACATTATAATTGGTAGGTTTAATTAACATTGCCTGTTCTTCTGGTTTTAAAATGTTACGAGTACTTGCAAATATTCTGTGTATTTAATCCTTGTAATATTGTACCACAATAGCTATATCTGTGTTTAAATTGTGACATATAATATCTCCTACACCATTGTATGGTATTACAGAATATTGTTTTATCTTCGTCCTACTTTCAAACCCGCCGAGGTTGTAGCCTGTCCCTTTCTGTCCTATCGGCAACACTCAAGTAGACAAATACTTTAACATTTTGCAGTCAACATAAGATGTCTCAATGATTATGGCGGTAGGTGCCAAGAAAATGTTGCTTCCGAAATTAATACTCCGTGCAGGTGTGCGAAAATTAATGACGAAAACGGACATGTGTGCGTTATCCTGCATGCAGTGTCAACCTTGAAGTATTATATATATATATGCAGAAACTACGCATGTTTCTTCAATTGATGAACGGAGGTTTCTCAGTAAATTACATATTCCAACATCATATCGCAGAACAATTTAAATGCAGAACTGTGAATTTGTTTTAGAAGAGTGAACATAAGTATTATCTTTATACTAATAACACCATGACTTTTATAGCGCCTAAAACCTCGTGGACAGGCTGTCGGAATGGCTAAGCGTGATGGTCTGCCAGCATGATACAGTGAGCCGCTATTTGCCGATCAACATCAGAACTAATAGTACCTTCATGAAACGATTATTTATTTATTTCAAGTAGATCACTCCATTGCACTGTTTACACATCGTATATTAACTATGATTACAGAAGGAGGACAAATCATTCATTTTACAATTGTCATTCCCCAATTAGAGAAACAAAAAGTGTGTTGAAGGTGACAAAGCAAACGAAAACAAAAAAGGATATTTGAGTGCACATCACAGTGTTGATATTTCTTTGAATCGTAATGTGTGTGTATGCTTACGTAATGTGTATTTATGTCTATATAATGTGTGTGTGTATGCCTGTGTAATGTGTGTGTATGTCTATATGTGTGTGTATGCCTGTGTAATGTGTGTGCATGCTTACGTAATGTAGACATATTCAGCTGTCCTTTGATACCTACGGGTATTAAGCAGTGCCGGTCATATTAGAAAGCAAATTGGGGAACAATATTAGTAGTTGAATTCACACCATGTAAGTGAATTGTTTGCAAGTCAGGTACTTTTAAATCGGCACACTTTTACAGTAACCATACAGGCGAAAAGGAAGAATCGTCGTAACCCAAAAAGCAGTCTATAAATGTGCGACATTCCAAACGTTGTCACGTTTCAGGTCGGTGTGACAACGGCTACTGCTGCTGCAGCCGGTGCTAGCCACGTCATCACCTTTTCGCACAGTAATAAGTGTACAGCATTTCCCTTAATACTGGCATCTTTGTGGCCATTTTGAGTGCACTACCCATGATGGCAGGAGTTCTTACGATTTACACTCGGATCTGCTATATCTTAATATATGGAGTAACGTCTAGCAGAGGCAACATACATACATACATACATACATATATATATATATATATATATATATATACATATATATATATATACATATATATATATATACACACACATATATATATATATATATATACATATATATATATATATATATATTTAACACGCGTCACCACAGTTGGATGTTTGTGTGACTCTCACTATCTATCTTTGCAGTTTTGTCAACTGGAATGTTTCATATTATCCGCTCGCGTTATAACCAATAGTTATAACCAAAAGTAGGGTCTTTCTTATTACGAGCATGACGGAAATCCTCGCGTCATCTGCTGTAGTTAACCGGACAAGTGTCTAAGTCACTGCACGGAGACGATGTGACGGTCCTCTCTCATGACGAGATTCCTGCTACTCGACGCATTCTCGATGAACTGTAGACACGCGCGCTTCGTGATATGCGGACACCCGGCCAGCGTGAGGTCCCGTAGCTGCGTCACCCCGCTCAGGTACAGCAGGCAGGTGTCGGTCAACTGTTGGCATCCGGTCAGATTGACGTGAACCAGACTCGTGCACGTCGACGAGCTGGCCTCCGACAACATGTCGACGCCGCTGTCCGTGATCCGAGTGCAGTAGCTCAGATCGAGGCTGCGCACGCGCGGCATGAAGCGCACGATGAGCGCCACTGACGCGTCTGTGATGTCACTTCCGGCGAGATTGAGCGCCTCGCAGCGGTGGAGACGACTGACGGTGTCGTCGACTCCCGGGCGGTGATCCAGGGGCGGCGACAACAAGTCCTTGACGCACGGGTCGCGCACTCCCTGCGCCCACTTCAGGTCGAGACCAACTAGCAGCGGACAGGAGGAGGAACACAACGCCGTGATGGCCTGCCAACAGTTGCCGGCCAGACTGAGGTGCGCCAGTCGCGGTAACCGACTAACGAGCCACGACAGTTGGCGTCGACTGACATTGGTCCAGCCGAGGTCGAGCTGCAGCGGCTGACGCAGGACGACGCCGATCAAGTGCTGCTTCGTTATCCGGCGCCGACTGAGGTCGACGACTCGCCACAGACGGCTGTCCAGACACCAGCGGTTCCATGTCTTACAAACGGCCATGCAACGCGCCAGATCGGCGGCTGGCATCGCCGAGAAGACCCGCAACCACAGGGGATGGTCTAGAACGTGTCTTGCACCAGTCGATGTATGCACGTACTTCGGGGGCGGGCTAACCGGAGCGGGTCGGATGGCGTACTTCTGGATCAAAATACGCGGCTGCTTCAGCGGCACTGGTTCCCTCTCACGACTGCCGCCCGTGTCCCGGTCGTCTGATTCCTCGTCCTGGGCCGCGCCCTCCTCGTTCTCTTCCGGGGATAACATGCCCAGCGGCGCTGGTGATCCTGACCTTTGCTGGCTTGCTCCATGACCAGATGACGAAGCAGCGCACAATCTCTTCTTAGACGGCCCCTTATTAGAGTCAGTCTGTAAAAGGGAGATACAACCGTGTTTGCATAAGTCCCTCAGATGATGTCCTACCAGGGACATTGGCACACACACACCTGCTTATCGTGATTCCATAAACTCATTCGACATAAGCAAACAAGCAAGCAGCCTGTCCAAGCACAAGTGAACTTTCACTGCTCTCAATGTCTTGCAGATTGTCAGAGACCAAGGCTGTGACAACTCTCTCTCTCTCTATAACATGTCTTCTTTGCTGTCTACCTTTTCCTTTTTGGAGTTATTTTTTTTGCAACTAACTATTGTTACTTTATTTTGTTCCTACAAGCAAATTTAAATCAACCATCACAACAAATAGAGACACTGGAGCCCCGATGTCAGACATCTTGAACCCAAGACATCATCGTGACCTAACGAAACTCATAACCACGAGTAGCAACTTTATTTTATCAGAAGACAAAAGACAATACGTACAACGAATCTTCCTCACGCAAAAGAGCATTATGTATTAAACTGAACTCAATGTCACACTCATGGCTGGGATTTGTCTCGGCATTATGCAAAGTGGACACATGGGGATCAAAGTGGACACATGGGGATTAAAGTGAAATCCATATTTACAAACATGCACATGATGAATCACATTGTATGTATGCGTGCGTACATTGTACATGTAGTTATAATTAGTTGGAAAAAAAATTATAATTGCTAAATCTTCTGCAGGATTTAAATAAAAAAAATTGCAATTGGGTAAATGCTACCACGTTTCCAGTGATGCAACAGAGCGTCGACACAAATTATCAAATCTTTTTTATTTATCTCACATAAAGACCTGCAAGACTTGCGCCATTTTCAACTAGGCAAGTGGAAATAATGGCAACTGGATTTGTTATCTATAAAAGACACACAGTCGTGTGGAGATTTTAATGTCTCAAATGATGTGGTTTGTCATTGAATTCTGCTGTTTAGGGTGTTAATTGCTGGGTTGTCTGACCCTATTTGGCCACTTTATAAATAACCCTCCACATTAAACAACATGTCTTCCGTAAACCTGCAATAGAAAGCAAAATTAGCGTTCCTGTCTTGTCCAGTACATAGGAGGTATTTCACAACTGATCGGCACTTGATGCTATCTGGTGTTACATGGATATATGTTATGAGAAACTATCAACTAGTCACATAAACTTCTATATTAATGTGCACTGGAAATACCAATTAAAATACACAGTAGAAATCTAACCTCACGATAAGTGCATCAACTAGGGATTTGTCAAGGTCATTTGCATTGTTTGTTTCACAGAACAAGATTTTATTGACTTAACAGATTCATTTCTTTTGGTGTTACTTAACATAATAGCAGTTCAACAAATATAAGGTACATATTTTCAATGACACTCCAATGACAAAAAAATGGATATCGCACAGCTAAAGTGAGAACATTTTTCTTTCTTTTCGAAAGGGTTTCTCTTAAAGTAAAAGTAGGGCTACAATAAATATGCATGCACAAATACGCCTCCGGTAAGAGAAACTGAAACTTTCCACTGTCCCTGAGTAGCTATATTATTATTGCATTCACCGAGCTGTCTCCAGTGTTGCGACAATAACTACCAACTAACACATCAATCACTCATACGTCCACCATTTATCCTCCTTGTTCCAAACCAGGCTTTCTAAAACCATCAATGAAAACAAAACTATCCAAACAATAACTATGCACTGAAATGCAGAACACACTACAACACTAGAAAAAACACATTACTAGATTCTTGAAGTAGAAATGCTCGTCTAATCACAACCGTTGAATAAGTAAATATCAATAATTATGATTAGACGAAAATTTTTATTTCATTATTCTCTACCAACCCGATGAACATTTTCAATAATTAATAAAGTCTGGTTATACAACAACTGTACAATGTAAGTGAAACTATCATAGCCAACTCATCATAGTTAACACTACTATGCCATCAGTCTACACCCACGTATTCTGTCTATTGACTGGATACAGAGAAACTACCACAACACATTTTTCTAAAATTAAATGTTAGTTTTGAAACAATGCATAGAAGCCAACAACTTAACGCCTGTTTTACTAATAAAATAACTGCTTGGTATGACGTTTCTATTTCAATTACATAACATTACATGCCAGTTTTGCAGATACAAATCTCTGATCAATAGATTTTGTAATTTATATAATTAAAGGAATTATTTACAGGTTTTTCATTGTAGACCATCATTTATACACAGAACCATAAATAAGACAAGGTGTGGTTTGTTAAATTTTACGTTTCCTGAATAAAGAGTTATCTGTGATGGTATGTGCACAGGTTTATTAGAAGTGGTATTAAGACAGACAAAACAAACAAACATCTCCACAACTAGAGAATCGTGCCTGGTGATGACTGGCTCAGTTGCTTAGTAACTACACTGAATCTAATGACCCAAGTACACCCTGTACAAGACTAGCGAAGGTAGCGACTCGGCCTAACTACCTCTCTGCCACGCGATGTCAGACGCGAGCCAGGACTACCCATAGGTGGAGCTGCAGGACTCGCTGTGCCTGAATTGCGGTCAGTGGCTGCTTGCTTCACGGGTGACCTCTCCCCAGTGCACATCTGTAACAAAAACAACTCATTCTGGTAACACATTGCAAGCATTTATGTACGTAATCTTTGCTTTGTTCAGTACCACATTAATAATAAAAATATAATAAATGTATAATGCACCAGTATGTAACGTGTCAGAGAACTATTCAGCCACTGAATTCCACTAAACCAGTCCATGTGTTTTACTCTAGTTCACTTGGTTGTACTCTGGTTGTGAGCATCACAATTCCAGATGTTTTAGTGATAATTGCCACAAAAAGATGACCACAATACAAAGGTTTGTTTGCAAAATGAAAATGCAGTACATATAACCAGAATAGTTTGTATGAGTGTGACCAGCTATTTGCAGTCCATAGCTGATATCTGTGACTTAACCATTAGTAAAAGGCATCTTTCAAAATACTTAGTTCTCCATATACCAAATGAAAAATATATATAAAACTATATAATATACATACATATACATACATTACTGAATATAGTGTATAACATATAATATATATATAAACTTATGTATATATATATATATATATATATATATATATATATATATATATATATATATATATATATATATATATATATATATATATATACTAAATATAATGTGCAATATTATCACAAACCTTTTTCTTTGGTACAACATCTTTTTCAACTGCCTCCTCGCGAGCTCGTCTGCGTCCTTTGATTTGAGAATCAACAGCCCCATGTCCGTTAGTCGTAGCCTCTGTATTGGCCAGAACGTTTCTGGTGTCGGTGAGATTGGAGCGAGTGCGGCGATGTTGTCGCTCCGGCATTTTCGCCCCCTGCTTTACAGTGCTATCTGGTGGCGGCGACTGTGGTTGGTTTTCCTTCACCTTGACACTGATGGAATCATCGCTGCCCGATGTGGACGGGTGATGTTCTGTTGTAGACTTCTGTGGCCCTTTCACGGTACGAGGCTGCAACAAATGCATACATGTTTCTACCCCCAAGTACAAAGTGATTATTCACATAATGGAAACATTGATTGTCATAGGAAATTGGTAAGAGTTCGCTCTGCTCATATTATCTAAAAATATGGTGTGCAAACTTTTCAAAATTTTTTGGGTATGTTTTTATTAATTCGAAGTGAGCAAAGTTCAGCCCGTAATCCAATGGAGGTTCCAAGATCTGCGCTGAGTTCATAAATATTTTTGACTAGCCAGAAGCGTATATGACCCCTCAGTACAGCCTGCAGACGATTAAAGATAGCAGTGTACATGGATGTTGATGGATCACTTAAATCAGCAAGTTTAACACCGAACAGGTTTTCTAAGGTACAGAGTCACACCGCCTCCTACTTAGGGCCTTATGAGGAGTCCCACAGGGATACAAGGAGACTCCCATGAAAACTTTATGTGTTATCAATTTAAACAAATTCGCATATTAGATATGTAAAACTGACAAATAGCAGATGTGAGCAGACCACACAAATTGTTGGGCCCTCAATAAGCATAGTTTCCTTGTCTAATGGGACCTGGAGTTTGTTTAGAGGTCAACCTGGTTACAGTATTGTTTAGAGGTCAACCTGGATAAAGTATTGTTTAGAGGTCAACCTGGTTACAGTATTGTTTAGAGGTCAACCTGGTTACAGTATTGTTTAGAGGTGAACCTGGTTACAGTATTGTTTATAGGTCAACCTGGTTACAGTATTGCTCACTGAAGTAAGACCACCACAGTTAAACAATATATGTCTCCAATTGTATATATGACTACATGTTGCTTGTATTATCATTCAAAACGCAAGGCTAGTTGATGCACCAACAATATTGCTAGGTTGTGTTTGCATACTGTTATGATGCGTAATCTTTTAGTAGCTTACTCATCATAAAAAGCCTACTAATTATTTGTCTGAGAAATCCAGTAGTCATATTTCAACAAACATGACCGTATATCTTACTAAAGCAATCAACTAACCTTCATTTGACCTTGCTTGCCACCATCACAACATTTCGGACACTCCCAGCTGCTTGGCAGGTCTTCGTTGATGATGCCCTCATGTGAGATATTCGGGAACTTCTCAGTCAGACATGTGGCATGGACAATCTCCCAGCAGATCCCGCACTCCATAAGGGAGGTGGGAAGAGAGGGGGCATCTCCCTCTTCCTGTTTCATGTCATCTGCTGCATTGCAGATGTGACAGACAGCGCTGTGGGCCAGGACAGGCTGCAAGATGACAATATGAACTGAAACATCAACACTGACAGGCAGCGCTGTGGGCCAGGACAGGCTGAAAGATGACAACATGAACTGAGACATCAACACTGACACGCAGCGCTGTGGGTCAAGACAGGCTGCAAGTTGACAACATGAACTGAGACATCAACACTGACAGACAGCGCTGTGGGCCAGGACAGGCTGCAAGATGACAACATGAACTGAGACATCAACACTGACAGGCAGCGCTGTGGGTCAAGACAGGCTGCAAGTTGACAATATGAACTCAGACATCAACACTGACAGACAGCACTGTGGGCCAGGACAGGCTGCAAGATGACAATATGAACTGAGACATCAACACTGACATGCAGCGCTTTGTGGCCGGGACAAGCTCAATGTTGACTGACAACCTACATCTACAACTGTTCTTATACAAGTTCTACATAGTACTGCAACTAACTACTTTAAAAGTCCCCCTCAATTAAATTTTTTGTGTGTGACAAATTTAACTTAACCACTATGGCAAAATATATAATTTGCTTTGGTTTGGTTGAAATCCGTATTTTTACGTAAAATTCTGTATAAATCCATTTTACTTTGGTTAATCCTACAGCATTCTGACTCAATCAACTGTATCAGGCCATGAAATACAATTTGTACCCACATCAAACAAAACCTACTAGATGTTGTCAGAAATCTACCTAGCTTTCTGCTTATTTTCGATACAAGTATAAAAACTTGTTCTGCATAGTACTAGGACAAACTACTTCAAAATCTATCATGTACGTATATAGATGTATTTGTGTGTTTGCATGCATGGGTGCGTTTGCACATGTGTATGCATTTATGCATATGTGTGTCCTGCAAAACTGTGCAATCAACATAGATTTTAGAAATAATCACAGTAATAATAGTTGTAGTAACAATTTTGCAAGTAATGTAAATATTTTAAAAAGCATTCAATAAATTCTACTGCTTAAATTTTCTCATTTTACTTCATACAGCTGTACACTACCTACATAAACATTTCACTTCATAGAGCTGTACACTACCTACATAAACATTTCACTTAATACAGCTGTACACTACCTATATAAACATTTCACTTCATACAGCTGTACACTACCTACATAAACATTACACTTCATACAGCTGTACACTACCTACATAAACATTTTACTTCATACAGCTGTACACTACCTACATAAATGTATGTAAACTAGATTTGATACATGTCACAGGGGATTTTAATTTACTGTCCAAAGATCCACTTCATAAATATTCCTTAATATTAAATAAAATAGACATTAAAAATTTTTGTAAAGTGCAATAATGAATAATTAATTAAATAATGTGGATATTATAAACAGTTCCTATGATAGCGACCAAGCCTGGTCTGAGGAGGAGTCTCCCACACCCATAACGAATGTTGGTTGTTTCATTTGAAATAGTCTTACCATACATTACATACGAATATTAAAAAATATGTGTATGACTTGTGATTGTATAAAATTGTCATGATACTGTGTGTATGTATTTGTTTGCAATTAACGCATGTGTTTGCTGTTGCTATGGGTAAGATAAACATAAACTTCTCTACTTACAGCCATACACTGTCTGCTGATGCATGTCTGTTTGAGTCGTCCTGGGCCTCCGAACTTCTTCATATCCTTGCAGAAGTTGCATTCGCCACATTCCTGTCGTGTGCACGGCTCGCACATCTTGCAACGCACTCGTCGCCGTCGGATACCACTCGCTGCAGCACCACCTGTCTTCAGTTTCTTGGGCGTCATGAGGCGGTGTTTTTTAAGTTTCTGAAAGTGTCAGTTTTCACATCAGATTGTTCAACATTAACTGACAATATCGACATGCAAATATAATATAGCAGTGGTCAGCTTCTGTCTCGTGAGACAATGCTTTTGTTTGCTGCATCGTGTTGGTTGATTGCGATAATAAAATAAAATATAATATGATGAACTGCTTATTATTCAATCACCCACCATGTTTTCACTGAAAGGTAGTAAGAAAATGCATTCTTTATTTGCATGTTTTTGCTCCAACAAAATTTTACAGGTAAACACATTATTACTATTATTTATTAGTTATTACTAGTATTATTTATTTACTTATTATTCAATTAATGACTAAATTATCAGTCACTTCAAACATTCATACAGTGCTTATATTTCTTAAATTGCCACTGAAAACTGAACGTGATTGTGAAAGAAAATCTTATTAAATTAGCCTCTGAGCTCAGGTTCCTGAGGATATAGGTGCTATAGAAGTTCATTGTTATCATTATGTGTATAGAAAGCAGAGCATGTAATTTCACCTCTTTCTGTGGAGGCCACTTAAGTGAGGGTTCCCCTGTGATTGCCAGTTGGTGGTCATCTGACGCATGGGCAGCCAGCAACACCTGTAGAACGTAACAACATTACAACTAACAGCAATGTTGATATCAAGACTGTAACACACTGTAATTGTTTACAGAACAAGTCAAAATTATTTCAAAGTGCACTTGTAATATGTTATCACCATATTTAGCCTCATTTTGAATGACCTATTTTTTCTTGACTTTTTAACTGTAAGAATTATTTGAACAATAATTTTGTAGCAATGAAGACAAGACTCCACAATTGTTTGTTATAGAATTTTTAGGGAAAATGTAGGATCTGCAGTTAAAATATACAAAAATATAGAAACATTGAGCTGTATCTGATTCTGAAATTATGCTGTAATTTCTTTCTTTCATTCGATTGCAATAATTACATCAAATATGATTAATGCCCCTAATGGTAGCTGCGGTGGCTATTATATGCTTGTCTTGAACTAAGTAGTTTCAGTAGTTTTTAAGATAATTTAACCATTTCTTCACAGATCGTAGAAGAAATAACAGACATAGGGTCAATTCCGCTTTGTCAATTCCAATTCCAGTCAATAAAAAAAAATCAATTCCGATTCGGCCTTGCAAAAATCAATTCCAATTCCAACTTTTTAAATCCTAGACTAAGGAAAAATTCAAATCCAATTCGTTTTAACAGTTTTATTTGTACTTGAAATCATGTGTGCATAATCATATTTAATCAAACATGATTAACAAAGTAACTATTGTTCATTCAACACACACACACACATATATATATATATATATATATATATATATATACATATATATATGTGTCAGGTTTGCTATAAAAAATGTAAAAAATATGTACTTTCTGCTGCAACACCTATCCTGCATTTTTGCTAACCAGACATTTTGGACAGCCCTGGACAGAATTGACCCCATGTCTGTGAAACACTATATAATATTCCAGATTAATATAATGTTGAGTTTTTCATTTATTTGGTTATGTTACAAGATTTTTAAAACATATTTGTGTAAATTTGGAAAAAAATAGCCACCAAATGCGAAATTATTTCGTTTTGAAAAATCCCGAAATAAATAAATGACATACATATAAATATGAGTGTCACTGATAACTAACTTTGAGGACAATTTTGGTTAATATAAATGAGTTACGTTTGCTACACGACAATGAATAAGTTAGCAAAAGTTGAATGATAGCCTCAATATTTACGCAAACCCATCACAAATCGTAATTAAAATTCATGTAATGTTGCTTACATTTAAGATGCGTTCATATGCCAATTTTCAGCATCATAAGTATTGTAGTTTTTTATAAAATAATGAATTAGGTAACGTTTTCTGGTTGTTAGTGCTAATAGAAATGTCAATAGATACGCGTATTAAGCTTGAAATGTGACACTTTAACTGGCATTTAATGTACTGTTGACAAAACTATTTCTAACATTGACATCTCCCCTTAGTTTTGCTGCCACAAAGCCCTCGAACCTGCATTTGTAATGTGTTGTCTTCTATAAAGATCCAGCCCAGTATCGGGACACATGGTCAGTTGTTTACAGATGTGTTACAACCAGTAATGTAATAATCAACCGGTAATGTAATAAGTCGACCGGTAATGTAATAATCGACCGGTAATGTAATAAATCAACAGGTAATGTAATAATCGACTGGTAATGTAATAAATCGACCAGTAATGTAATAAAAATGATGATGACAATCATTATGATGATGATGTTAATGATGATGAAGAAGGTGATGATGAGGGTGATAAATGATTATGATGATAATTAAGGGGTCATCTTAGTGATGAAGATAATGATGATGATGATTATGATGATGATGATAATGATGATAATAATAATAATGATGATAACGTTATGATTGTGATGATGGGGTGACAAACGGTAATGGTGATGATGATGAGGAAGAAGATGAAGACAATTAAGCGGTCTTAGTGATGATGATGATGATGACGAAGATGATGACAATGAGGGTGATCATTATTACGATTATGAGGATGAAGACAATGACATCCTCAGCCTTGTCATCCTGCTCCTCTTCCTCATCATCATCCTCATGTTCACCCTTATAACGGCTAGCTACGACGACACCCACTCGACGTTCACAAACGTATGATTAAGGAGTGAGCCGCATGTTTTCTGGGAGAACATATGGAATGCCATTCATATAACCTCCCAGGTAACACACGGCAGTAACTACATGTTGACAAACAGTAGGACCGACTCAGACAGAGTGGTAAGGAAGAAGGGGGTCATTAAAAAGGGTCACCTCCACAAATGAAAGAGGTAATCTACACTCAATTAAGGGATCATCTCAAACAATTATTTAAGGGATCATTTTAAATGTTTTAAAAAGAAATACATGATCATCATTTGATCAAATTAAGGGGCATCTCCAACAACTTGGGGGAAATCTCAAAATGCAATGTGATATTATATTAGAAACTTAAGGTTAATCGCAAAAATAATAAAATAAGGGATCAGCTGAAACAATTAAGGGGTTATCTAAAAAATTAAAGTTAAGGGTAATTTCAGTCAATTAAAATATTCATCTAAACGATTAAAGGGCACCTAAAGTATTTTAACATATGACTAAAATTATAAGTTTTTTGGGATTACCTCTTAATGTCGTAAATTTTAAATGTAACCCTTAATTTTATATTTATCTTGATTATCCCTTAAATAGAAACAAAAGGCAATTTTTTGGGGTTATGCACCTAAAAGAAGAATACAAACTAACCGTTTGCAACTACAATCAACAATATCACGCCAGTGGTTTATTATTTCATATTTCATTGGCTGCGCCATTGTTGTCGATAAACCTACGTAGCGAGTTCCTGCTTATTTCTACAACTAGTTTGACACACTTCCGACAGACGGTGCTTGTTCTTTTTAATATTTTATTAAAATATAAAGAGGATGATGAAGATGATGATGTATACCTTATAGTATGAGCCAACATCATTATACATTCCAATGTTTCTATTGTATTACTGCAATGATTATACACGGCAATAATTTTTTATCTTATTCTTATCTTATTTACGTTTTTGAAATGACCCCTTAACTTCATTTGAGAAACCCCTTTATTTTATGAGATGGTCACTTAATGTTTTGAGATGATCCCTTCATGTGTTCAGACGATCAGCCAATTCTTTTTAATCAACAAGTCTATTTCTGAAAATATCCATTAACCTTTTTGAATAAACCCCTTTTTATGAGATGACCCTTTAATGTCTTAATATGGTCTTTTAATTTATTGAGACGATCAGTTAGTTCTATTTTTAATGAACATTTACATTTATTGTGAAATGACACCTTAACTTTTTTTAGACCCTTTTATTTGATGGGAAGACCCCTTAATGTTTTGAGATGATCCCTGAATGTGTTGAGACGATCAGCCAGTTCTTTTTATTATTCTTTAAATTGTTTGAGAAGACCCCTTTATTTTATGAGATGAGCTTTTAATGTTTTAAGATGATCTTTTAATTTATTAAGACGATCAGCTAGTTCTTTTTTAATGAATATATCCGTTTTTTAATGATCCTTAAACTTTTTTAGAAGACCCCTTTATTGTATGAAGTGATCTTTTAATGTTTTAAGATGATCCCTTAATCTATTGAGATGATCAGCTAGTTTATTATTAATGATCGCTTGCATGTTTTGTGATCCCATAGCTTTTTCGAGAAACCCCAAGTTTGCATTTTGATGACTCATTATATTTGTATTTTGATACGACCCTTAACCCTTATTGAGATCATCAGCTAATTTTTATTATTGCCGTATGGTATCTAGGAGGATATATAAACGGCAGTCCATATGTCCTCCCAGAAAACAAGCCGCTGAATCGTTCTGACAATCTTATTTTAACTAAGTATACTTTAGTGAACGTCGAGTGGATGTCAGCATAAGGGTGAACATTAGAATGCTGAGGAAGAGGAGCAGGATGATGAGGCTGATGAGGATGAAGTAGTTGTCTTCATCATTGTAATAATTATCATCCTCATAATTATCATTACTAAGATAAACCCTTAATTATCTTCATCTTTCTCTTCCTATTCATCATCATCATTACCATTTATAATTTTCATCATCATCGTCATCATCTTTGTCGTTTTTATTACATTACCGGTTGAGTTATTACATTACCGGTCGATTATTACATTACCAGTCGTTTTATTACATTACCGGTCGATTATTACATTACCAGTCGATTATTACATTACTGGTCGAGTATTACATTACCTCATGGGTGGAGTGACCTGGTCATAGCTACTGGTGGGTTCATTTACAGCATCAATTGCAGAACAAACTAACTTAACCGCAGATTAAGAACAAGTTAATTAAGGTAGGCATCGTACTGCAATGTACTGGAATCACTGTAACCAGACAATATGTTCCATGTACACGGAGAACAAAATTGTTGGTTCAAGACTGAAGCACATGTGGTCGTTACTATGGAAACTTCATCAGCGTTTCCAAGAAGTCAGGGAGATTTCCCAAAGATGGATTGGTGAAATACGTCGTTAGTGC
Source organism: Lamellibrachia satsuma (assembly GCA_033239005.1). Classification (NCBI taxonomy): domain Eukaryota; kingdom Metazoa; phylum Annelida; class Polychaeta; order Sabellida; family Siboglinidae; genus Lamellibrachia; species Lamellibrachia satsuma. Next base: position 302,209 of record BSQZ01000072.1, on the reverse strand, counting down.
TGGGTGATTATTTGTGATGTCGACGTTCAGTTCAATATTTCTTAGCATGTTATGAGGAAAAATCAACTGACACGTTAGCCACCCCAGCTACCTTCAGTTACTGTTGATTCACAAGAACACACCCATAAATCAACTCACCTTTGCATCTCTGAGAAGGATGTCTGGTTCAGGTATATCAGCGGGCACGCGTTTCTTGTTCGCTGGCAACTGCTCCAGCCAATCAATGATGACCGCAATGCCCTCTAACTCGTACTTTGTCAGGTGAGTCCATGGTTTCTTACTGCTCACAGCCATACAGTTCTCCAGCTTCACACTCACGGGCTTGATCAGGTCCAACTGGTCAGCGTTCTTCATCGTTTTTACTTTCTCATTGTGGTTGCAAGTCTTCTCGTCTGGCTGCGTGCTGCTTCTACTGACTCGGACCGATGCTCGAGAACGTTTCAAGTCGGAACCGGAAACATCCACAGGTTTGGGAGAATCGAGTCCAGAACCGGTGTCTTGTTTGACGTCAGTCTTTGAGTCAGATCCGTAATTGTGTTCATCTATGATGGGACTCCTGAGATGATAGAAATAATAGAAATACAGAAAATGTCAATCGTCATGACAGAAAAATGACACAAATGTCAGTAGCAACTACACTAAATAACTTAGTTTTGCTTAGTACTTCAGAAAGTATTGTTAAGTTGCACAGTTGTCAGGTTCATAAAATGACTGTGAGATATTGGAACTCACAAAATCCTCTAATATGCCTAATATGCCTACTAAATATGCCATTTTCAGCTTCATGTCTATATTCAGTGACAAGATATGAGGTTCCAGAAATGGCCGAAAACAGTGTGAAAATCCCAATTTTCAATAAATCATATGATATCTCGAAAACTGTCTGGAATTGACGCTTGACATTTTGCACAGCTCCATACTACAACCAAAGGTATTTAAGGACTTGTCTCACTGAAATCTGAGAGGGTCACCTGGGAAAATATCTGGAAGTTAGGTGAGTTGGCGAGGAATGACTAGCAACTCTTAAAACCACAATATTATAATGCTCAGAGTTATCTAAATGTGCAAATGAATTTATAAATGAAGGTCTGTACAATGGCTTGACAACAACGAACATCAAGAACAGGGCAAACTTCTACTTTCATATCTGGACAGTCGTAGAAACATCTTTATCAGATTAGGATACATACGTAAAGGTTCCTCCTCAATTTGATTTTTTTGCTTCTCTCATTTCAAATTCATGTTGTGAAAATTCAAACCTACCTAGTATCCATTAGGACATGCTAGCTCGTTTGCAACTTTTGTATGTAGTTTTTGTAAAATCATCAGACAAACTATTAAATTATTTAATGCTTGATCCAGAATTTATTGAAGTGAAAATGGAAATGCTGAGAACTAAAATTTTTTTCCCTTAGTGAAATTTCATAACTTTGTCATGTGATCGGTGAGAGGATGAAAGTCACGCCCATAATCAGTCTTGACCCCATAAAGTGGTTACCGTTCTGTATATCCACTATTTTGAATCTAATGGCTAAAGCCAATTCTCTCGATGATTTGAACAAAATACACACGTCTTTATTAAACTGACTGCGGATATTACGTACACTATTCACACACTACATATTAGGACATCAATGAATCGGATTCGCTAAATTAGTTGAGGATGGAGTTATAAACAAAAGATAGTCAAGACGTACCGTGGCGACGAGCACCAGTCATCGTCATCAATACGACTCCGACAACGTGAATGCTCGGAGCTGGAGCTGTTGTCTGACATCTTACTGCAAACAGACTTCACATCTGTCTTGTCATCGATGTCACCCGTCTCCGGCTCTGTCTTCACACAGTGTTGCTTGCCGGTCAGGTGGCTCACGTAGCGCTCCAACATGTACCAGTGGATCTCAACAAAGAATGGGTAGCGAAATTTCTGGGGCACCTGCAAACAGACATACATATTAGGAATGGAAAGCAGGCATATGATTCTAATCAGCATTTTTTAACAACACTGAATTTAACTGATTATAATTTAATAGTGAGTTTTGTGAGGTTATTTTTGCAGGTTTTACACAGTTTTATTTCATTTGGTAAACTCCTAACGTTTGTCCAGACATATCTCAAAGTCATTTGCAAAACAATCGTGCATAGTATTTTGTGTTTAAATTTGACAAGAAACGCGATAACGTTTGTCTTTGTATGGAACTATTTTACGTCTTTCACGTGCACAAATGCTATGTTTAACATCAATGGCCTAGCAAACTTATTGTTTACATCACTCGGTCCACTCTGCCAGTCATTCAATTTGAATTTATAATCACGTTGTGGCAATGAGGTCATCCCAAGGAGACCTGGCGAAGAGCCATGGAGAAAGAGATGAAGGCATGCGGACTGGCCTGGGAAACCATCACCAGACAGGCCAGGCCGCAAACCGACAGCAGTGGCGCTCTCTTGTGGAAGCCTTTTGTGCCACTTGAGGCACGAAGAGGACTGGGTGAGTGTGGCAATGATGATATGTGGAGTAGTACCACCGTTGACAAGTGGGACAAGTAGTGTTGGGAATTGGTAAAATTTTTTTTATCGATTATTGGTTTATCAATACATTTGATAACTATCACTGTTTCTATTTGTATTTCTGTAATATATCAATGATAGAGAAACAAAACAGTTTGTTGTTTTTTGCTTTTTTGGGGGTTTCACCATGTCAAGGTATATCCGTAGACTTGCATGGTTTACTCGCTCGCCGGACCCAGCCGATTGGCAGTGGCACTGTGTCAAGCAGACTCGCGCCAAATTCTTTCTTATTCGATATTTCGTTGGTTCCCCGTCACCTTGCAAACCAGCAATGGGATTCGACAAAGTGACTTCAGTCCTTCCTTTCCATGGCCGACTTTATTGATGCCATTATCAACATAGTTAATATCACAAAGGCTGACATTAGCCAGCAATTGGGACATGTGGGACAGAATAGCCAATCAGAAGTCTTCTCTCTTCCTGTCATGTTTGTACACACTGTCTTGTCATGATCTCGGGCAGATAAGAATGACAGGTGAATGAGATGCAGAACATAACCAAAAATTATTGATCACACAAGATTGCGATTGACTCTTTGGTCAGAAGCATGAACCAATCGATTTATCGGAACAGCGCTAGTGACAACAAAGATACAGTGAGCGCCAGCCACTCACATGGGTCGTATTCTCCACTTCGTACATGCGCAACTGCTTGGGGACATTGAAGCTGTGGATGAAGTTGCCCCCGAAGACGAGCGAGTCCTTCGGTGTGAACACAGCGTGGATCCAACCGGGTGGTATAAAGAATGTGTAGCCAGCTTCCAGTGTGATCTTCTGACACTTCTTGACCTTATCGCCAAAGAAGACATCGCCCTGTTTCCCTGACAGTGTCCACTGCTCATACAGTTCCAGGTTCTCCTCTGTCGGCGGAATCATCCAGAATACCTACGGCGAATCCAAACACACAAATAAGATAACAATCATTAATAGTGTTCAAACCAGCAGTAATATAATTAGGGGTGGCCTCACATGTTCTCAAAGCTCCCAAAAACACCCCCAACCCACACCAATACATGGTTTGGGACTTCAGATAATGCACACACCGCGAATCTAATGACAGTCAGTTTTTTATACCTAAATAAGCATAATCACCATACCCCACGTATGCTCACTGAATTGAACACACAGAAAAGATGCAAGCCTCAAGTACTAGCTGTCATGAATGTGCATGAATACAAATCATTAGGTGGCGAACTAATATTTAATGCAATAGTTTTTTTGGACATTTACGAATTTATGCAACGACCCCTTATATGATAAGGTTACCAATTTCAGATTGCCAACATCAAATAACAGAGTTCCCACTCTTTTTGTAACACAAAATTCCATGAACTTTTCCCGTGATTTATGTGTGACTGGCATCAATGCATCACTATCGTGTTATGTGATGCAATGTGCACTTTCCAGGCATTTTGCTTTGACTGAATCAAGGCCCAATGCTTTTGCCAAGCCCTAAGTCAATCGATGATTGCATAAAAAAGATAGAGAGGACAAGACAGAAAGGTGTCTTGAAACAAGGCACTACATCGACTCAAATCACTTCATGTCTCATTCCAGATTAGTCTACCTGGAATGAGTCTACCAAGCATCACTATCATGTTTTAATACAAAATTACTGGATGGTAGTTTGCTGTTCCACAAATACTGGCAACTAGCAGTTAAGTAAAATAAAATCATGTTCAAATTATGATTTTTAATAAAATTCCATAACTGTCCAGGTCTAGGCAATTTATTTATTTAGAAAATCAATGACTTTCCAGGGAACCTTGTAGAATGTGATGTACGGTCATCAAGACGCATTTGAAGAACAAAGTGAGTAGCAGATTCTAATATTTTCACTAAGCTGTTTTAGTTCTGAAATTTCCACAAGGTGGCTGCACTGGTGGCTATCTGGTCTACTGATCAGACAGGTCACCCTTTCCAGTGGTTTCATGACTTTACACAGAAATTATGCTATACTCGTGTTCTCCTGTGGCAACAAGGTCAGATTGATGTCATTAACAAATAACATATTTTTATGCCTATTGAATAAAATAATAAGCGATCAAAAAATGCTGTATATTTTATTCCAAAGCATTAATTAGCTCCATGAATTGTATGTAATGTTTTTTCCTGAAGGATTATTATACAACCAACAATAGGGAAACAGAAACACTATAGATGTTGTGCTGTCCAGGTACAATAGATAAAATATAATTAACATATGAGAGGTCGTACCTTCTGGCCATGAAGGATATGGTACCATACGGAGGTGCCTCCCATGTCTATGTGGAAGTCGGTGTAGCAGCCCGCAACACTCATCAGAGCATACCTGTCACAAAGCTACGTGTTAACCCACTCCAACAACAGAATGTCACATTTTTGGGGTTGATATCCAGGCTACAAAATATACGCGCATCAAATGAAAACCACTAGGTTTCGCCAGAAATCTGCTTTCATCAAACAAAATCCACTAGGTCTTGCAAGAAATCCTATTTGTGCTTCGACCACCATACGTTTACCAAAGGGTATACTTGGGTGTTGATGATCACAAGAAAATATGTACTTTAGCAAGATTTTTTCCATTAAAAAATGGCACAAAAACTAAAATCTGAACAATGTGACAAGCCTGCAACAAATGTTCCTCAACGCAAATCATTCTAAACTAGATGGACAAGTCACATATGAGTAGGTGTACCGAGTAATTATAAATGGACAGGTCACATATGAGTAGGTGTACCAAGTAATTATAAATGGACAGGTCACATATGAGTAGGTGTACCGAGTAATTCTAAATGCATTGTATATTCATCAATTTCTTTTCCTCACCTATAGTGCCTTCTTAAAAGAATGATCTTAAAATCTGGTGCTCACATTTCATTTCAACGGAAAGCAGTTATCACACATTTGAACTTTGGAAGAGTACACACATTTGAACTATGAGATACGGCGCCATTATTTCACATTTGATGTTGTATTAAATCTTTTATTGTACAGTATTAAATTATTATATTATTGAACCTTGGGATAATATGCAATTATCTCACTACTGAACCTTGGGATAATATGCAATTATCTCACTACTGAACTTCTGGGATACTATGCAATTATCTCACTAATGAACTTTTAGATACTATGCAGTTATCTCACTTTTGAACTTTTGGATACTTCATCTTGTCAATGATGTTAGTGGTTTCTGTCTGGCATTCCTTGAGGTGGCGTGGCCAGACGGTGTCCACCCAGTCCATCTGTCGGGCCTGAAACACAGCAGTAACCAGTGGCAGAGTGGCATTGAGTGACATCAATTGTAGCAGTGCAACAGAGAGTGAGGAACAGACAGAAAGGGTTAAGAGTAGAGCTGGGTCCAAGTACATAATTACATTTGTAAAATGTTGTTATGGACAATATGGTGTATTAGCATTGGATCTGGTTTTTAAATGATACTGTAATTGGTTTCTTCCTTGTAATTACACAAATTACGATTAATTACAAAATATTTTCTTATCACAAACTTAACCTAAAAAACTATCAAAGGTGCTGTCTCAGACAAGTCAAAAATCAGACTATATTATAAAATGCCTTCCTCTTAGGATAAAGAGTTGGTCCCAATTAATACATATGTAATTGTAGTTGGAATTAGTATGGTGTAACTGTAATTGAGTAGACATTAGTGTGCACATCCACTTTAGGTTTAAAATTTATAGGAAACAGGAATTCAGAAGTAAAAACATAGGAATAATTTCTAACAAAACAGGTATATTAATGTGTCATTCAACATGCGTGCTACTGACTCGAGTCAACACAAGTTAGTAACCATCGACTTTCAATATTATGATGCAAAATTTGCCCTACACAAGACACTCAAAGATTGCACGCAGGCACACGTGCCAAAGTGGGTGTCTTGTACAAACATCTGATACTCACAATAGTGGGTTGTTCAACATAATTCTGCAGCTTTGTGTGACTGAACTCAAGACTGATAACATTGAGAGTACGGTCACGACTGTCAGGATTCTCAAAGTAGTGCGCCCATTCCTTCATTGTCATGTTGATTCCCTTCTGTGTCATTGCGTCGACTATGTCGAGGATCCGTCGTGACCCTGACCGTGACACAATAGCAATCAGACACCATCAGAACATAATGACCTAAGACATCTCTCATCTGTGATATTACCTGTCTTCCTGTGACGATGAGTAGATAGATAATACGTAATGAACTAAAATAAAACATACTTATTAATTGTGGGCCATTGTTGAGAGTCACTCTCATTTGAGAGTAGCAGGTTGTTTTTAGACATTGTCATATTGAATAGTGACTTTAATAGTGCTAGTAGCACCCCTCCGTGCACCATGTTTAAGGGTGGCAGACCAGCTAAGGCTGTGTGGGAACATTTTGTTAAAGTGGAAAGTAATGGAAAAACAAAGCAAGTTCTGTGGTCACAAGTTGTCACCCAAATGTGATAGAATGTTGGTTCATCACACCAAGTGCAAAAAATCATAAATTTATATAGCATGTATTAGATTCTGGCAGTTTCTGACATCAGAAATTATTTTCGGACAGTTTCTGACATTGTCACGTCAGAAATACCTTTCTGACTGTCAGAAACCCAACCCTGTTTCTGGAGATGTAAAAACAAGTACTTTGCTAGACACACAGTGGGGGAATTATGCAAATAACATTGCAGTGAGACTGAATGCTTCATAAAGTCGCTGAGTTGGTATATGAACAGATCTGCTAGGGGGTGAAGTGTTAAAGGCACTGAGTGGTAAAGTGTATACTGATTTAGATTTGTTCTAGAGGATAACATGTATAAGTTTACATATCACTGTTGAAGAGTTCAAAATAATGGAAGTCCATTTGAATCTGCACCATGTGGCTGGCACCATGTGGCTGGCACCATGTGGCTGGCACCATGCGGCTGGCACCATGTGGCTGGTTGCATGTGTCTACTACACTAACTTCTAACACACGAAATAGACGTATTTGTATTGATTCTTCAACAGTTAGCTATGCTGTCGAAGAATCAAAACAACGAAAGTCCATTTTTGGTGTTTTAGAAGTTAGTAATAGGCACATTCAACCGGCAAATAAAAATGGACTTCACAGGTTTAACTCTTCAACAGCGTTTTACGCAATGTGCATGAACTGGAACATTAATAAATTAATCCATTCACATTAAGACATTGATTTGACGACCTGGTAATTCTATTAGCTGATGTGACATTATCAATATGGCCTGATTGAAACACCTAAACAACTACCATTAATGTGACTTATAATGATACATATACCAACACATAGCAATGGGGTGTCTATGAGGTGTACTTTACCTACCGACACATTGTTTGACGTCATTTACTGTGAAGTTTTGACTTGGCACCCTGAAAGTGGAGCAAAAGTGAAAGAAGCCATTTCATAGATAGCAACAGACATCCTCCTACAGGCTACCGTTCTTAGTACTAAACAGTGGCTAAAATGTCATAAACTGATCAGTTTCTATTTTTTTATTTGTTGATTCACTATTTCGGAATGTTATTATAAAACAAATAAGTTTTAATGGTGCAAGATTAATTTAATTTTTCCGTAACATCACACTTTCAGCTGAAATCAGTACATACCAAACTCCTGAATATTTTATTGACAATGTTTATGATACCAATGAACAAATTTAAAGCATATCTCACCTCATGCCTAGTCCAGTCTTGTCGAGGACAAGCAGGGGACAGGAAAACCCATTCTCTTGAACCCATTTCAGGTTCACCTCTGTAATGACACATTGCAAGATATGCAACTTAGTGAACATAACTTATCTGTAAATTGGGTGTATGAATGTTACCTTTAAAGACATTATTGACGATTAGTTTGTACTGTTTGTACAATTACATTTGAGTGTTCAATCGCTAGTCTAATCACTATGCAGGCCAAGCACAACATGTCAACTTGCGTGTGCCTTTGTCCAGACAAAGATTTCTTCCACAATGCATTAGATACTCACAAACCACCTTAGCATCACCACCTTGCATCTTATAACACACAACCAGTTACCTGCATATTTTTTATTTTGTCCTTGCTAGACCTGATAACTGGGCAGTCTGTATGTTCATAAACATTGCGCTATTGGTATGTACCGTGTCCCTTGAGTTGCTTAGCAAACTTGTGATGATACTTGTTACTGGCAAGTTTCTCTTCCACGCTGAACAACCTCTTGCCCTCGATCTCATCATCATCAATGTCTTCATCTGCGTACACCTTCCTCTCTTGCTTCCGCTGTAACAACACAACACCCACATACACCTTCCTTTCTTGCTTCCGCTGTAACAACACAACACCCACATACACCTTCCTTTCTTACTTCTGCTGTAACAACACAACACCCACATACACCATCATTTCTTGATTCCGCTGTAACAACACAACACCCACATGCACCTTTCTTTCTTGCTTCCGCTGTAACAGCACAACACCCACATACACCTTCATTTATTGCTTCCCCTGTAACAACACAATACCCACATGAATCCAGGACAAAACTCCACTTGGACAAAACCCCACTCGCTAACGAAAATTCTGGATAAGACCACACTACTCGAAGAATTTAAATTTTTTTTTTTTTTAAATAATATGTATTTTGGATAAGACTCAGAGTATGATAACTTTGATTGAACTTCAGGGGATGATCCTCAATTACACTTGGATGATCATCTTTAATGCTCAAAGAAGCCAACTAATGGTGCAGGGATCAAATATGACAGGGAAGCCATAAAAATGTGGCTTCCCCAGAATTGTTAATTGCATAACAGATGAGCTCCTTATAAGGGCAAGGAAAACTGGGTCATTAATTATTCTCAACGCTCACAACCCTGGAGATCATCAAGAACAACCCTGGAGATCATAAAGAACAACAAGAGTTGATATGTGATAGTGTTCCGTTTTTGTAGATATTGTTATGAATAAAATGATTTATTGTAGTCTTGTTTCCTTGGGTGTGGTATCATTATATGTGAGTGGAGTGGGGTTATGCCCGAGTGGGGTTATGCCCGAGTGGGGTTATGTCTGAGTGGGGTTATGTCTGAGTGGGGTTATGTCCAACTGGGGTTTTTGTTTATTTACCCACCCACATACACCTTCCTTTCTTGCTTCCTCAGTAACAACACAACATGCACATACACCTTCCTTTCTTGCTTCCTCAGTAACAACACAACACAACACGTACATACACCTTCCTTTCTTGCTTCCTCAGTAACAACACAACACCCACATACACCTTCCTTTCTTGCTTCCTCAGTAACAACACAACACCCACATACACCTTCCTTTCTTGCTTCCTCAGTAACAACACAACACCCACATACACCTTCCTTTTTTGCTTCCTCAGTAACAACACAACACGCACATAATAATAATAACAATACTATTTTTATATAGCGCTAATTCCCGCATGGCGGATCGATGCGCTGTACAAGAAATATAATAAATACACCTTCCTTTCTTGCTTACTCAGCAACAACACAACACCCACATACACCAATCCTTTCTTGCTTCCACTGTAACAACACAACATCCTCATACACCTTCCTCTCTTGCGCCCGCTGTAACAACACAATGAATCCAACAATGTCAACACAAATACTTTGAAAACAGTGTTCAAATGCAAAAATCACAGATATATTTTAACCGTTATTGCACAAGGCCTTGACATTAAGCTTTTGTACCCAGTGGCCCAACAGGCCAGTAGATGTTAAAAGTTGCTGGCCCCCAAAAAAAGTTACTGGCCCGAAATTTTTGATTGATTTAAAAATAACTATTTTTTTTGCAATACATCGTATTACAAGTCGAAGGATGTGAGTTTGGCCATTATTTATTTTGCCGTTGGTGATTTAATGTCATGCTTTCAGTCAACTGCTATTCTATATGGCAGACAATGTTGCAACAGGAATCGTTTGAGAATCATATGCCCTGTGTCGAAGCCACAGCAGGTTGCGTTTTGAGAATGATGGGTGATGCCGCCGTGTGCGTATCGAGGTTCAGCTGGTTATAGTAAAAAATATGACGGACGAACCAGACCTGACTCTGTATATAACTATGATTGTTACAACTGGGTTTATATCTTTCGAATATAAACTTTTGGACTGAAGTACAAAGTTATGGTAAACTTGGTAGGCACTGTCGTGATACCTAGATAACAGCCCATGAACCAATCGGTTTATATGAAATTGGTATGTCGAATGCACATCACGATAGCCGATACGTATCGAAGAAAATACTGCGATATACCGATATTATACTGGTCACACGACGCAACCCTCATAATATATAGATGTCCGCAATTCATAAAAAGTCCGCACATCGTCGTCCGTAGCAATGTCATGCAGACTTTTTTGTGAGGCTTGTACTTATCAAAACAAGATGGCAACTCTACGAAGTGACAACACAAAATCAGATGAGATGAAGACTGTGTTTAATTGTAGCACTGGGGTGAATGGCAAGGACAAGTGATTGAAACAATGACCTGTGACTAATGGGCCAGTAACATATGGAAACTTGTGGCCCAAAAATGGCGCCGGGCCAGAGTAAATAATGAAATAGCCCTTCTTGTGTTTACTGAAATAATGCCCTAGCTAAGCTAACCATGTGAACGTTGCATTCGTGCATTGTTGAAAGTAGGCGTCCACTTCTGGCCTGGGGCATGGTGGTTGTGTGGTGAGCATCGGTCTTTCAGTTGACTGGACCGGGGTTCAAAACCACCTGCTGTCATTTCAAAACTTGGGCAATTTTGATTATCCCACACTGCCTGTGATTTTTTTAAAGAGAGACTAAAAGCTGTTGCCAGTGTTGGTCTTTTCTTCCTGGTGTTGTGCTGGCAGGGGAAGCAAAATATTCCACACAGGGAAATCATGGAAAAAACATGCTGTGGACTCACAGAGCTTGTGATCTCTAAATTCTAGGCTAGCGCTGTTGGTGGCCATTTGGGCCATAGTCCACATGGCATAGGATTTGCCTAAACAAACGTTACCCATTTGAGCCAATTTGGCCACCAGCATTTTCATTGAAAAGCATACAGAATACATTAGAATTTTTTTCTTGATGCACATTAGAAAAATGTGGCTAAACCTAAAGCAATTTGTATTTGAGTAAACAAAACATTAGGGCTTTAGCCAAAATGGCTAAACAGTTTGCAACGTCAGAGCTAGGCCAGAAGCTATCACTGGAGTCTAAATCCTGTCACAACGACTCTGCCAAGTAGTGAAGTATAACAAAATATACAAGCAGAGAGGTTGCCTTGCTCCCAACCCAGGCCTAGCCCTAGCCCTAGGCCAGGGTGCAGGACTGTGCATCACGGTTGCTTGTCCAAACGTACCTCATAAACGGTTTCAACCTTTACTGGCAATAGAACAACAATGAAAACTGATTGGAAAATACATGTACCTAAGGATCCACCAATCGACAAAGACGGGGACCGATCGCACCATGGAATCAAACACATGTATTTATAATTTTATTGTGTATTTAAACTTGAAGTTCGGGGTCGTGCGACAAACTCACAAACCCACATAATTTTTCGATAACCTCATCTAATCCACATTTAAATAACTCTACCTGAAATCGGGTTCCAATTTTCCTAGTTGCTGCCATGTTACAGCCTGATCTCCAACCGTCACAACGCGAAGAAAGCCTGTGGTTGTTTGTAAGCCGAGTGATATTCGGGTAACCGTAACGCGACAAACCTCTGCGCCGCCATTTCTTTGTGCCCGATTTATGCCATCGGTGGGCGACGGTGCTGCCACGCAACGGATTACCAATGCGACACGTACAAAAGGTTTTCATGCTCCTTTGAGGTGTTGGAAGGGGTTATATCTCTCCTCCTACAATTCTCTTTTTTTATTAAGGTCTCTATGGGCCACTTTATGCATTCTGTGTAGAAAACGTGGAATTGTTTCAAAAAGAAGGAGCTTATTTGATAAGAAAGGAGAAACACGAAGGAGATGTGAAACATTTGCAGAAATAAAGATCTCCTTTCAAAGGCAGGTGACTTAATAAATAAAATATGTTTAAAAATAAAATTAACAAATATATCAGAAGGGCGGATTACACAACGTTAGAGATGAATAATCGTTGGACTCTATATATAAACCAACGGCTTCCTTGTCCAATTGCCATTTTGTGTTTTTGTTTGGGATAGCAATCTTGTTAAATATTGTATTAATAGTAAATTAAAACAAGAAGAATGCACATGGCTTACTGCTTACGAAGTAAGTTACCAGGCATTCTATTCGGTTAGAACATGAAGCGACACCTGTTTGCGAAAACTGAAAAGAGGTGTACAGTAACTGGTGTAATGTACGCGACGACACACAGCAAGCATTGTAGATGTGTACGACTTCTGGAGACTGGAGTAGTTTACATCATCAAAGACAAACAACTACATAGATCAATTAATAATACTTTTATTCAGTGAAACAACGCAATACACAAGGAATACCTGGTATATATGAATACGGATAAATAAATTAACGATGACAAGTTCAGACAGAGGTCATGCTAAAAACCACGAATGAAACAACATAATTAAACAATATCAGAAGTAATCGATTAGCGAAAAGCTTCACAAAGATACCTTTCCGCACTGCGAACCGCTTCAAGAAGTTGTTTCAAGTTGCTGTCCATTAATTGAGAGACTATTAATTTACTGATCGAGTAACCAGTTGAGTGCGTGATGAAACAGTCTCCAGCACGAAGACAACACGACTTTATGAGCCTTCATTTATAACAAATCTTACACTTGGAAAGCTTCACTTCTAGTCGCCCGACGAAACGTTAATTTACTAGGCATATAAATTAGACTGCAGACTGTCTACCGCCGACAGCCAGGGTGTTCTGTTGCACCCTGTTCCTGCACACGCGGGATTTGCTCAATGACCCAATTCTGAACTCAACCTCATAACGGCGGACATTCTTGGGTGACCTTTCCGTGTAATCTAGTGTAATAATATCCCGCCTCATTTTCTATGTCAAAATTGCATTTATCCTTATGAAATTAACCAGCGTGTCCTCCAATTATAGGAAGCAAACAACTTTCGTCGATATCTATACCCGTTTCTATTCACCAGATAAAGTGGAAACTACTATAATTTTGTATAATTGTTATATATAGCGTTATGTAATGTAAACACCCACTAACCAAGCATTCACTTTGTTTTAACTTGATTTCAACACACACCCATGCACCCCCTAAACTTACTTTTCACAAGGCGGATTACGTTATTTAATGTCGATGAGTGCAAAACATTGATAATGGTGACAGTCAGTCATATGATATTGGGTAGCTGAAGACTACACATAGCAGAAAACATTGATAATGGTGACAGACAGTCATATGATATTGGGTAGCTGAAGACTACACATAGCAGAAAACCATCTTCATTTCGCAATATCACAGTGCCGCACGGTGTCACGACTCGTTGTTGGAGCGAGGTCGTGACATCGGGATGCTTAATGCAGGCACACAAATAACAGTTGTCGCAGGATCATTGAATGTGCATGAAAGAACGATTGTTGGACTCCAACAACGTTACAATGCAATTGGTTGTACAACAGATCATTCCATAAGTGACCGTAGCCGTGGCCGCCACATTGTTTTGTAACACATTCGTGATTGGTGAAGAAATGCGGCAACGACGGTCTCAGTGGCTGTATCAACATCGGTATTGGACCAGATAATGTGGAACCAGGTTGCCTTTACAGATGAAGCCCGTGTTCGATTGCCTTTACAGATGAAGCCCGTTTTCGATTGCCTTTACAGATGAAGCCCGTTTTCGATTGTCCAGTTTTGATGACCGGGTACGTGTATACCGACGGCATGTGGAACGGTACTCTGATGAAGCAGGTGTATATATATATATATATATATATATATATATATATATATATATATATATATATATATATATATATATATATATATATATATATATATATATATATATATATATATATATATATATAATATGTGACACGTGTGGTGAACCGGGTGTCACGGTGTGTCCAGACATATCTGCCAGAACTGGTTGTCACAAACGGCAGATTCAATGCCTAGAGATACAGAGATGAAACCCTCATTTCTGAACTGGTACCAAATGCCCGACCTCATATCGCACGGATTAAGCAAGCGTACCAACAGCAACAACATAATAATTATTTTTCAGACGCTGCCATGTACTGCGTTTAGTCCGGATATATCTCCCAATGAACATTCATGCGGTGAACTGCAGAGATGGGTTTATCGGCGATTATATGACTTCCGTTTTTTTTACTAGTATATAAAGATATGAGAAAGGTATATTGGAATAACACACTTAAGAATAAGACATCAATAGAATGCCGAAACATTTTAAAATATGAGACTGAGAGCATCATTGATCGATTTGTTCCATTAAATGTCACGGAAAACGGATATAGCATATATAAAGAAAGGAGCAAATTATACCTCTGTACAAAACTAAAACAACAGTTAGGCGTCATTTAGAAAAGTGTATACACGCTTGGAATTTGAAAGGACATATCATAGATACGCCAGGTGGAATACAGAGGAGAGCAACAAAAACTGAATCAGAACTGAGAGAACTTAGTTTTCCTAGATTGTTTTTATAGAAGAATAGACGTTAGTGAAGGAACGAAGTGACATTAGTGAAGGAACGAAGTGACGTTAGTGAAGGGACAGGGTAGGCCCCTGCATTACCTATAAGAAAGTATTACATTTCACAGAGGACGATATATTAATGGAACAAATTAACCGATTGTGTAAATGCTAGCAGCGTGAATATGTTTAAAACAAAATTGACAAATATATAAGAAGGGCGGATTACACACACATGAATAATTGTTGGATTATCGATCGATAAGCCAGTGGCTTTCTTGTCCATTAGCCATCTGTTCTTTATTTGCTTTGGATGGATATACTGTCCAATCTTGTTAAACTGCTACTTCGGAGACGTCTTCGTGAATGAGATTAACTATGACGAACGCAGAACAATTGATGTGAGGACGTCACGAACGCTTTGTGTTTCAGTGTGAACAGCAAAACTTTGTGTAGCGTGTGAACGGCAAAACCTGCAAATCCGATGCTAAGTTTCGCAACTTTACCCGATCTGCAGGCGCGAGCTGTTTCTGAAACCGGTGAATCCGATGCAAAGTTTTGTAACTTTACCCGATCTGCAGGCGCGAGCTGTTTCCTTTCAATCTTATCACGCGATACGACCACCAGAAGAACCCGGTACTTAAACGTGCGTCAATGTACGGCAGCTTCATTCACGGAGTCCAAGTACTGGACAGCACAATTCAATGCACATGCACTGGAGCCGAATCTATACGCCTGATTTTATCTAACACTGCATATTTTACACATTAAAGGATACACCTTTTAACTTGAAACGGGTATAATTTTGCCGAACTTATGGAATGTGGCAGAAGTCTAAAACTGGGTTACGGGGGGTACGTTTTTTATAAAGGATGGTATACAGACAATGTATTGAGTGCCCCGCCCCGGGGGAGGGCATTGCATGAATAAAAACGTTCGAGTTTCCTGTGACAATTGCGGGAAAATATATGGTACTACACAAATATAGCGAAGATCTATTTAATACCACAAAATCAAGCAATGTATGTCTTTCTATTTCTCGTTGTTAATACTATACTTTGAAAGTTCTTTAAGGGTTTTCAACACACCAAATACAACCTAGCAAGATATCGCGAGTGAATTTTCCGAAACTTGCATGAGTTCTCCTGGTGAGTATTTGAATTTATAATTTGCGATTGGTTGACTACAGCTGCTGGCAAGGAGTACGCGCTGGCAGGTAAATGTTTAAGCTCAATGAGATGGTTCTACTGCAGTTCGACAGTGCTTCGTGATGTTCACGATAAAGACCCCATCCGCGGAAACTGTGCCATGTTTTTTTCAACCAGGACGGAATGTCTTCGTCAAGGTAACACCATGTGAGAAGTAGTAGTTGCATTTCTTGAATCAGGTCACATATATAATAAGAAGATACACCTAGCGATGATTTGTCGAACTAACTGTTCTGAGGACGTGTTCCTTCTTCGTATATTCAGCAGCGAGTTGAGTCGTTAATCACCGGTGGGACATGAACAGCAGCAGGAACCGTTAAACAACATCTTTAGTGACAGGTTGCCATCGACTTAACATGCTGACGGATCATTACTTCGGTTTACAGACACACACCTTCTAGCAGCTCTCAAGAAAACAAAATTATCGATCTAAACACACCTTCTAGCAGCTCTCAAGAAAACAAAATTATCTATCTAAACACACCTTCTAGCTGCTCTCTAGAAAACAAAATTATCGATCTAAACACACCTTCTATCAGCTCTCAAGAAAACAAAATTATCGATCTAAACACACCTTCTAGCTGCTCTCTAGAAAACAAAATTATCGATCTAAACACACCTTCTAGCTGCTCTCTAGAAAACAAAATTATCGATCTAAACACACCTTCTATCTGCTCTCTAGAAAACAAAATTATCGATCTAAACACACCTTCTAGCTGCTCTCTAGAAAACAAAATTATCGATCTAAACACACCTTCTAGCTGCTCTCTAGAAAACAAAATTATAGATATATTTATTCACATTTTAACTGATTTACTCACACTCAGTTTGGTGTTCTCTTCTGCTCACATCCGTTGTGACTGTTTTCTTGGATGTAAAACCATTCTGCTTACGTCTTCTCTTTCAACACCACTCTATCACTTTCACCAGTGTTGTTGGTGCTACTTTTATATCTCTTTCACAAAAGAAAGGCAAATCGCAAATAATGACAAACACAACTATTTGAAAAGTGCTCATTTGTTTCCTATTCGCGAATTATGCATTCACAATAACGTCCAAACCTCGGGAAATCCGACTGCCACAAAGGGTAATCCACTATACACTACACGTGATATTTATCTGCTTGCAATGCTATGTAACTTCATCGGCGTACCAGTTCATGTTAACACATATTGTACAGTGAAAGATTAGTTCTCATCGAACCGTCCGGGCATTCTTTTTCTGCTTCGTCTCTGATATACATTTATGTCGTCTGGCGTCGGTTATTACACCGTCGTAGTAATGTAACAATATTCTGGTCCCTTGATTGTAAAACTGTGGATGTGAAACTATACTGCTCGAGATAATCTAATTATGCCGTTTTTGCTGCATTCGTTTAAGGGGTGACTACCTTTCTCGTAGATTTACCATGTTTAGCACGATGGCCACACGCCAAACCGTTCCACAGGATGCTGCATAAACCAAACACATTATAACCTAACTGCCTTTGTGAGTTCCAGCGTATGTATCATAGCACACGCTGCATACTTTTTACATGTATACTAGACTAACTTACCAAATTTATGTCGACGTTCGGCTCTGTAGGACAACCATCTTTATGCACTGCATAGATCATACCAGGGAATCTGCCTCCACTCGTGCGGTCCGTGTTATCCATGGCTACAACAAGGTGGGCCTGGCCTGCACGGCTGTACTGCGGCTTCTGCGCAGATATCACATTCATAACATGGTGCTGTGCTCGAGATGTCTGGTTTGTTTCGGTATGCCTGGTAAATTGTGAAAAATGTTCCACAGGTCATCCCATCTCATCTTTTCCAGTGGAGTCCTTCCTCCCTCCCCCCATCGTGGTTCCCAGCTCTTGACTTTGTATTTGACCTAAGCTTTTTCTTTCCCTTGCGGAGCATAGGCCACTAACGACTCCTTTCCATCGGACACGTTCTGAGGCTTACGTTTCCAGTTGTTTCCATCTACGTCCTTCTTTCCCATCTCTGCTTCCACATCTGTGCGCCAAGTGTTTTTCGGCCTTTCCCGTTTGCCCTGAAGGTTCCTAGTGTTTGTATTTTAATAGGTTGTGTTGGCTTCCTGAGAATATGTTGTATCCAGCTACACTTCCTCGTTATTTGATGTTCAGTTAGTTCTTGATTTGTTCATTTCCACAGTGCTTCATTACTAATTGTTTCTGGCCACCATACCGGAATTCTCCGTAGACAGTTGTTTACAAAACTCTGGATCTTTGGTAAACTTTGTAGTACGCCATGTTTCTGATCCACACTACCGCAGATTGTTATAGCACAACCTTAACATTTGAGTTAGAATTCCCAGCTCAACCCCTCAATATTCAACAGTTTCCGACCCCTGTGTTTGCTCACGATATACTTCCGTATTGCAAGGATGTCCAATGAACACTACGCATTTCACAACCTCCTCGAATCTACCGCTCATCCAAACTTTACTAACCTCGTGGAATTTCAGAATCTCTTCGACTCTACCGCTCATCCAAACTTTACTAACCTCATGGAATTTCACAACCTCCTCGACTCTACCGCTCATCAAAACTTTACTAACCTCATGGAATTTCACAATCTCCTCGACTCTACCGCTCATCAAACTTTACTAACCTCATGGAATTTCACAATCTCCTTGACTCTACCGCTCATCCAAACTTTACTAACCTCATGGAATTTCACAATCTCCTCGACTCTACCGCTCATCCAAACTTTACTAACCTCGTGGAATTTCAGAATCTCCTCGACTCTACCGCTCATCCAAACTTTACTAACCTCATGGAATTTCACAACCTCCTCGATTCTACCGCTCATCTAAACTTTACTAACCTCATGGAATTTCACAATCTCCTTGACTCTACCGCTCATCCAAACTTTACTAACCTCGTGGAATTTCAGTCAAACCCATATCTCAGACCACCAATGACGAGAACATCTGCGTATCCTAACCCAAAATCCAATCGACGTTATCCCTCATGACCCTCTGTCAGCTCAAACTGAGTATGTCTCTCTGTGGCTCACTTCTGTCTCGGGATACAATGTATTGTATTGGTCCAGGATGTGACGCCGTAGCCGGTCCATGGCAACAGTAGTCCACGTTTGGCAGCTCGCCAAAGTAGACTGATTTGGGTAGTCTGCTTTCCATCCTGCAGATGTGTCCAACCCGGCGTATTCGGCGATGTTATAGAATACGAACGAGCGGACGGAGGCATTTCTAGTGGAAACTTCCTCATGTGTCACTTTGTAATGCCAGCGAATACCTAGTATTATTCCTAGGTTTCGCATATGGAACTTCGTTAGTCTAGCCTCTTTGTTTCGTGTTAAGACGCGTGTTGGAACTAGAGTTTTTTTATTTGCTACGCCGACTCTGTGGAACGCACTCTGTTAGTTTTAAGTATATAGTGTTAAGTATATAGGAAATATAAAAATATTCCGTCGCAAGCTAAAAACCTGTTTACAACTGGAACAGTTTATCGATTAAGAACTGCTTAACCCCTTTTGTTATGGTGCGCTGCCAAGCTTGGGTATCCGGAGGATTTGCGCGAAATAGAAGTATTTTATATTGTATATGTCAGCCAGATGGCACTGCTGTAACGAAGCACGGTAAGCATGCAAGCTTCGTATACTCTACTCTCTCAGCGAACTGGTTGAGGCGAATGAGAATGATTCGGACAAACACACTCAAGAGTGACAAACCACGATAGTTATCGCATGTGGTATTGTCATCGGAACACATGACGGACAATGAAGCTGCAGAATTCCTCAAAAGCAATCAAACCTTGCTAAAGAAGAGTGCACTAAAATAAGATAAATCTACTAACATAATTATACAAAACTGAATATAATCAAATTAAACTACAGTAGGTCACATATCGCCGTTCCTGCCATGTCGTTCCACAGTGTTATCGGCATACATGCAACATTATGTTAGAATGGCACATTACGTGTGAAACACAAAGCTGGGCATCATCAAGAAGGCGGAAACTGTTGGGGCATTCAACGTAGAACGTTTGTCAACCCCTGTTATATGCCTCATACGAATGTCATTTAAAAGGCATGCCGGTGTCCAAACACGTGTGATCTACTCACGCCAGGGAAACAACGCGGTACCTCGATCACAACGCACCCTATAACCTACACATCAATGGACAGTTCAGCGAATCGCTCAACTTCCCTGCATATAGGCAGGGAGTGCACCATGTGAAACACCCCACAGTGACAGGTCATGAGCACTACCTAATCCCCCGACCTAGGCGGTTCAACTTTCACACCGACAGAAATGCTGTTCAACAGGCGGTAACAGGTGTTCTGTCGCTGCAACCCTAGACGTCCAGCTACGACCACGCTGACAACCAGTAAACAACGACACATTTGTCACATGCATTTGCATGCGGCACTACCTAAATAACAGTGTATCCGCTTCGCAAACTGTCATAACAGTTCACTTATGCATAGGCTCAGACGTTGTCTGGTTTTTTTTAATGTACGCGCACTGAGTAATCGACGCACGCGAACACATGCATGGCCATGCCAACACATGCATGGTCATGCCACTGTTATTCAAAGTAGACCTAACTGGCCAATCCCGCAGGTGAGATTTTTAAAAGGATGCTGTCATACATAGCGTTTAATTTTATTTGGTGCAGCAGTCCGCGTGAAGAAACAATGAATTCCACGTAGCTACCCATGGTTACCTATTACGTCCCACTGCGCAGATGTTGATTTAGCTGCGACTTGTTTTTAAGTGAACACTAGTCAGTGGCACACGCACAATCCGCATCTAATGACACATTCACGATTACATACATAATTCAGTATCCGTTAAACGTCTACGGGCGTTAATAAGATATGGCGAAACCCGTCTTGATTTGGCGATTGCAAAATCGTTCGCTGAATTCGCTCTGATCCAAGCGTTATTTCGCTAGTTAGTAAGTTATGGGTTTAACTAGATATACACAACTACAATCTTCGGGACGGATGCTTGTAGACTCCGCTTGTGGTATTAATGTAGGTTTTGATAAACTTTTAATTGTGCTTATATTATAATGCCTTAAACAATCTAGACTGCTTTTCGGTAAATAGTTTTGGTATCCGGTGATATAGGCCCAATATATCTACTAAGCTAACGCATTTTATTTGATCTGACGCAGTTGTCGCTATATTCTACGTAATTCGTACATTGGGCAGAGCCGAACACGGAGCAAGTAGGCCCGATCCGACGAAATAAACAGCACCTAATTGGCGATAAATAATATATAATAATATAACTGAGGTGATACTTGATACAGCACTTGTCATATGAATTGCACAAGCCGTATATCTTAACCAAACGCACCAACACGGAACATTACTGCTGTACAACTACTGTACAACTACTGTACAACTAATGTACAATTCATGTACAACTACACAGCGCTGCACTCGATTGTTCCTGGTCAATGCAAGTGCACGGATATGCACGAGTTCTCAGATGGTTCTTAGTGCCACTAGTGGGGCCCGGCTTATGACCGAGCAACTGCCCAAGCATCGATAATCTTAAGGTCAAATATAATAGTCCGAATGATTGACAGATATAGGCGTCATCTATGAACATCCCAATACTGTTGAGCACATCGTCGTGTAGGACTATACGCTAAGTGGGTCACGTAAGTATGAAATAACGATTAATACATAGCGTGTAAACCTGGTTTTATTTAATAATAACAGTAATATAAAACAGTTGCACAACACCATATTTATATAGATACCCATACAAAACAACAACAACATCATCTTCACATTTATTACATGGTGAATAAGTATAAACTCATATTTGTAAATAAAATATGATGGTCAGCATGCTAGTGCGTTTTAGCTAAACGACTATGCTGGTTCAAGAGAAAATAAATATTTACTTTGCTTATGCTCAATTGGAGCAAAGGTCATCGTCCATCAATCGATGATGTCCTGCTCGGCCCCTGCCAGTCACAGTCAATTATGTTATTAAGGAATCAGGTTACAACACGGCGACTCAGCAAATTTAAACTTACTTTGCGTCAGGTCAACGAAACTGCCTCCGTCCACAAGACAGAAATAGCAAACAGCGACGACACGCAGCCATTCATCGACGACACGCAGCCATTCATCGACGACACACAGGCATTCATCGACGTTTCCAACCATGGTCGGGTTAGGAGCAGGTCACAATTGTTGACAGTTATCTATTCGTACAAAGCGTACTGGGGGGGGAGGGGTCAAGGCCCATGGACTATTTTTTATGTCGATCGCATGCGAAATATGACCACTGTTGCGTCATGCAGTACGGTAAACTGTAACGGAACTAGTATTTACCTATTGTCTTAAATCACGTAACGGGTCACACCGCGGCGCTGTAATACCGCCCGACACCTTAGCCATTCACAACTTAATGGACAACAATTAACAATACGACACTGCGGAGTTGTTAGAAAACATGAAGCTTTAATATAAGTATTGGAGATAAATGTTTATAAACATGTTCTGGTGATTATTATTATATGTCGTAAATACATGCACTGTGTCGTGACATCGATACAGCTGTACATCGATATCATTATTTTTATGTGGAAAATTATCGACATGTTTACCTTCATGTTCGTTCACGTATGCCCATAAGACGAGTCGAAAAATCAGGTTGCAAAACTGAAAAAAATCATGATGTAAAAGAGGACAAAAGAGGAATCTAGTTCAAGCACGTGTGATCCCCAGCTAACAGCCACTGGACGGCTTCGCTCCAAACATGAATTCCCACCCCTAATTTGAGGAGGTTTCTACACCAATGATTAAACAATAACATCGTGCAGAACTTCGAGTAAGGCTACGACAACCACTGGCTATATTGTTCTATTATTAGACTTCTTTGAAAGTCTAAATCAAGCCTGTCTTTGAATTACAGCCATACTAAAATATGCACTGATCAACCCATATCAATAATGGGAATGGGTATGAACATATTGATAGAAATATTTTTTCTCACTCAAGAAAGATAATAGAACTAGAGGACATGAAGTAGCATTAGTAAAGGATCAGTGTAGATTGGATATCAGGAAGCATTCATTCTCGAGGACCATCAATGAATGGAACAAATTACCTACAGATTGTGTAACTGTTAGCAGTGTGAATATGTTTAAAAACAAGGTTGACACATATGTCAGGAGGGCTGATTACACATAGATTAAAAAAAATTGGATAAGGCAATGGCTTCCTTGTCCACTTGCCATCTGGGCCTTTGCCTTGGATGGCAATTTTGTTAAATACTTCACCATTACATAAATCATAGTTTATCAGTCATCGTAGTGTTTCCGAAATATTTCAGTATGTTTTCACACGAAACTCACCCAGTATATCATAGCCACATAGGCGCGACCTCGAAAGTGGGAGAGGTGGAACGTGCCGAGACTGCATCGACACGACGCGAGCCCGATGCTTCCACTGGCAGCTGGAACTTGTGAATGTACTTGATTTTATGGTCTTCCTGGAGAACGGATGGTGTGGCCGGATTCTGATACTTCGTGTTTTAATAAAAAATAACGACACATTAGTTCACGCTAAGGCACTTTCACGTTTACATGTTTGGTAATTTTTCTCCTGAAACTCTAGGCAAGGACGGAAATATACTTCCACTTCCCCAGGTTCAAGTCTGTGTGGAATTTGCATCGCTTACATATTATGCACAATATTTTGCAGTATGCCTTTCATTAACTAAATTAATTAAGTTAACTACAACCAACAATGGTGCTTATATAATTGCACGGTAGGGTGTAATAAGTGCAGCACCGGTACAAGAAAACACGGGCAATGCAATATCCCCGGGTACAACAAACACACCACACCACACCACACATCACCACACCACACCAAACAACACCACACCACACCACACCACGCACGCATACAAGGCACTCATACGGACGCTATTGTGTTACCACTTTGCAAGACGTCACCATATTCTACACTGCCACTACCAGCTGCCAACTGTAATTAAAACGTCTAATATAAACATGGTCTAACAGCCGTGCTAAATAGACAGCGGCCATTTTGACGCCTGCCAAAAGGTCAGCGAGCATCGAACCGTGACCCAAACACCGATCAGTGGCAAACTGAGTGTAAATAACGCCGTTGCTTAATCTGGTTGCTATGCATGTGTACATAGTTGCACTTAACCAACAAGCGAGAAACCTTCACACTTTAACTGGGAAGGTTTAGCTCTACATCTACATTGAGTTGTATCGTTACTTGACAATAGCTATATAATTAACCTTTCTCGTTGCTTACACGAAACTGTGCTTCACATGCATATAGTACCATGTTATAGTCGTACTTCCTTGTCGATAATGTTTTCACTTTATAGCCAGCTACAAAACACAAACACAGGTTCAAAACTTGCATCCATGTCAAGTGGCCTGATAATGCATAATTTTATAAATTTACTTCGGTAGGTTTAAAGTGTACACGGCACAATGCAAACAGTCTGTTTTAAGCAATCTGTTATTCTACGTTTTACAAATGGTGGCTACGGGATATAGCTTATGAATCTGTCTTAGACAGTGTTTGAACACAAAATACTAAATGTTATATACATTAATTAGAACCAATGATTGCTATATACTGCATTAAATATTCCATTAACATTGTATATCGCACGCACGTGTGCACTTCTGTTAATTTTATCACGATGCTGCAAGGAGAAAAAAATTAGTTTTTTAAAGCCGATATACCACAAACTTCAAGATATGCATAAAACTTAAAGGTGTTTAATCTATTTTTTGCTAGTCTCATTTCAAATTAATTTTGAGAAAAACCAAACCTACCTAGTATCAACACCAACATATTCATTTGTGCAACTTTTCTATGTAGCTTATGTGAAATCATCAGACAAACTATTAAATTAGTTTAATGCTTGTTCGACCACATTAATTTAATTGAAAATTTAAATGCTGAAAAATCACCATTTTTGTCCTTGGTGAAATTTCGTAACGTTGTCATGTGATCGGCGAGAGGATGGAAGTCACGCCCAAGATCAGCATTGACCCACACAGTGTTTACCATTTTAGATATCCACTATTTTGATCCTTACCAGATCCAACAACTAAAGTCAATTCTTTCGATGATTTGAACAAACACTGGCTTTTTTATTAAATCGACTGCGGATGTTACATAAACCAGTCACACACTACATATGTGGACACAAACGAACCGGATTTGCGATAGGCTAAATTAGTCAAAAATTGTATAATTTCAGTCTAATTTTAGCGATAGCCTAAATCAGTCGAGGAAGCAGTTTTAATTAAATGATCAAAGCTAAGACTGGAATGTACGAATGCTTGCCGTATACATGATTAGATAATGCAGGCTAAATTGGTAATGTAATTTAGTAATGTGTTTTATTCCACGTTTACCGCAAGTCTAACCTTTTAAGAATTAATGTATTTATTATCCTGAAACAGTTACAAACAAATAAATAATTGTACCAAATCAAAACAAAATTTTCAGGATAATTAAGGTGGAATCTCTGCAGTTTTAAGCTGCTAAATATAACCTATTAATATGCATAACACTGGTAAATTATATTCTATAGTGACACAACATACTGTGGAAGTGTTATATCGTGCATGAGCTCATGTCGTGTATGTGTCAGTATCGTCCATGTTCAGTTATTTAGCACCAGTTACATTAGGGGCTTTGTCCATATAGCAACATTCCAATTATAAAAAAATTTTAAAAATAAAATTAACCCCACCAGCCCACACCCCATTCACAACTAATGAGAATGTGCAAGCATTGCCAATGCAGGGAATGATCAGTGCAACATTTCAACCGGGAAAACAAACTAGAAACTAATCCTTTCCAATTGTTTGTGTGATAATCCGAGTGGACCCTTGGATTACGCGATATTCTATGTATTTAAACAATTACGCAGTGTCCTCCACTGCAGTGTGGAATTGTCGTCTTTCGCGATGTCCTAACTACAATGAGCACTGTTTACATCCACATCAAGCGTACTGCAGGTAACAATTTACTCAACATTGTAGTAAATGTGATTACGAGTAATTAATACTTCCGTGCGTACGATACAGTACAGAAGCACGTAGTCTTTGTTCTTTACTTTATAATGCATCTAAATTCGAAGAATTCAACACAACTGTAATAGTTATCAAACTCATACTAATGATGGCCTATTATGTTAAATCACGATACTAGGGCCTACGTTCGCGTGCACATATTTTGTTCAAATGAAATATTATGCATAATCCCCAGACTTGTTGGCATGTTACAAACTGGCAAGTCGATAACATCTAAGTCCCAGTCAGTCCCAGGTCACCAGGGTTCACCAGGTCACCAGGGTTCACCAATCGCCATGATAGTTGTTTTTCTGCGGTAATTTTTTCGCAGAAATGTTAAGCGTGTTGCCCCGCCAAAAAACATTGCAAATCATAACAAGTTAATAGTGATTGTATTCGGTACGACTTGTCACAACAACGTGGTCTCATTTTGTGTACGTTTCGAGCCACCAGACTTGTTGGCACGTCACAAATTGGCAAGTCAAGTCTCAAGTCAATGACCTCCAAGTCCAGGTCAAGTCTCGAGTCATTTCTCCGAATTCCAAGTCAAGTGAAGTCAAATTGGGCGACTCGAGACCCTACGACCCTACGACTCGAGTCAACATGTCTGATAATCCCCAATTGTCATACATGTGCGTCAGATTTACGATTTTTAATTGTCATTTTGTATTGTATTAATTAGCAATAACTAATATCACCAAAGTTAAAATGTCACCGTCCAAATATTGCGCTAAAAAACGATCCAACGTTTACTCAACAACGCAAGTTCAAGTACGATCAGGTTTTTAAATGAACAATAGTGTCCAAAATCTGTAACATGTACATTACGTTGATGGTTCAGTAGTTTTTATTTGCTGTAATGTACGACCAGAATGGCTTCAATGGTGCAACAGAAAAAACCCGTGCAATACAATACGTACTGGATACTCCCATACCAGCGCGCAGATGTAACACAGCGTGACGTCACCAACTCGCTCAATAAAAGAGCGAACTATCCATTAAACAGGAAAAAAATTATATCCACAACACACATGCGCCAAAAATGCAATAAGATAACCCATCGTTTAACATGGAAACTAAAGCATATATATCGAAGCATTGCATGCTACACAGGTGCGCGTAAACCGCGTCCCGAAATCCGGTCAATGGCGCGCAGTGAAACCCGTTGCTTAATTTGGTTGCTATGCACGTGTACGAAGTTCCACCTAACCGACAAACCATTTTCTTCCACACGTTAACTCAGATAGATCAAATCTACATTGTCGACGAGACATAATGCTATATCACTACAAATGAACATGCAATCGTTCTCGCATCTAACGCGCAAATTTGCTGCGCTACAACCGCAGTCAACACAGGTGCACCACCAATTTTAATGTCTTACTATAATATGATTATCTTTCTCGATAATGTTATCCCGTTTTATGAATCGCAGCAATTAACTATATACGTTTGCAATCAAATCCATGATGTCATATGATATGACAGTTCATAACCTCTCATGAATCACTTAGACAGGTTTTATTTGTATACAGCAGTTAGAATTCATGCAGTTGGAATGTAACGGAAAATCTCACGACGGGCTGCGTTAAACTATCTTATTAACTTCTCGTAACCAGGTTTTTGAACAAACGGTACTAATAGTCAGCTATTTTAATCAAAACAATACATCTTACCAACGTCCGTCCAAAACTCTATGTGTATTGGTTTTTATTACATTATCGACATCCGTTCTGGATTTCAAGCATATACATCAGATGTGGAGTTCTGCTTAACCGAAATACAATTTTTTTTCATAAGTTAACTCAGATTCATTATTAACTCTATATACTAGATATATTTACATATCAAATACATAGACATATTTTTACCAAGTATTACATGATTTGTGTGAAGCTACCCGGGGTCACTAGCTTAATTAATGCGGACTGGTCGACCAGCAGACCCAAACGTACCCGCAAAGCATATTATGGAGAATTGTTGGGGGCTCGCGCACGTTTTGCGTTCTGTATTATCAATTGAAGTAGATAATAATGAATAGGCTTTTGTTTGCAATGTCTTCGCAACAGCCATTTAACATAAACACTGTTAGTGCCGTTTTAATAATTACGCATGTAGCATTCACAAACGTGCAGCAACAAAATATTGCCAATAAGATATACATCGATACGTATGCAGACATACGTGTTGGCTTAAACATTGAGTAGATCCTAGCTAAACAGCCTACGCCAATACAGCACAATCAATCATAAGAAGTATCTACTAAATATTGTAATCAGGGATGGCATTCTTGTATCGCTGTCAACACAACCTTTTAGTTTAATTACTGGATTAAAACGCTTTAAAAAAATATACAGATTGACCAGAACTGGGCGTATTTACGACCTCGGCGGGGGGGGGGGACTTCGTCACCAATTAGTAGTAGTGGCGCAAGTGGCGTATTTAAGGGCGCGCGCACTGGGCCATGCCCCCATGGCTTAGATTTTTTCGTATGTAAACTGTTGCACCACTACATGGTAAACTACTGGGTTACTAAGCTTGCCCCCTCTCCACCTTTATGAGATCCTTGATACGCCATTGAATGGCGCAACCTAGGTAAGCTGGGGTGCCATGGCCCAGTGCCTCACCTCGTAAATACGCCACTGAGAATCATCGTGATAATACACTTGGCTCGATGCCAGGCTTCAAAGGCGCGGGTCCAACCGTGTCCCGATCATAGCGCGCAGTGAAACCCGTTGCTTAGTTTGGTTGCTATGTACGTGCACGGAATTCTACTTCACCGACTAATGAATTTCGTTCAAATGTTAACTCAGATACATCAACTCTACATCTCTGACAACTTTCATCGCCATATAATTAAAATTGTATAGTTACTCCTACCAACAACTTGCGCGAAAATCTGCTGCGCTACCACTGCTGCCAATACTAACGCGCTGCCATTTTTATGCCGTAGATCTTTGTCGATCATTTTGTCTCGTTTCATAACTTGCAGCAAACAACTTAATACGTTTGCAATCAGATCAATCTCATCTGACATGACAACTCATATTTTTTTTGTGAATTCCCTTAACCGGTTTTAAATGTTGGCTACAGTTCTATTTCATGCAGTCGGAAACTGTCTTACTACGGGTTGCGATAGGCTCATTAGCTATCTCATTGACGTATCGCAACCAGGTTTTTGAACAAACGGTATTAATTGCTAGATATATATTTACATATCAAATATATGGACACATGTTGCTATGTATCACCAACAAAATCTTCACGACTGTCTTTAATGCTGGGCAAAACATGATTTATTTTCAACATGCTCGAAAGTCACAAGAAATGTACCCATAGCCCCCCCCCACATAGCCATTAGGAAAAATGCCAGGGGGCTCGGGCACATTTTACGTCCCCTATTAATCATTTGGTGTAGATAACATGAATACAGCTTTCGTTTATATTTGTCTTCGCTACAGCCATTTAACATTAATAACGTTAATGCCACATACGCAATTGGCTTAAACGCCTAGTAAACCCTAAGCCTAAGGGCACTATGCTGATACAACCTGTCACTCAAACAAGTATCTGCAATATATCGCAGTCAGGAGTTAAATTCTTATATTGCTATCAACATAACTTTCTAATTTAATAACTGGATGAAGTAATAATATACAGAATAATTGTGATAATACATAGTGACTGCTTTCGACGCCAGGCTTCAAAAGCGCGCGTCGGACCGCGTCCCGAAATTATGGTCAATAGCACTCTAATGTGTTGCCACTTTGTAAGACGTCACCATATTCTACACTGCCACTACCAGCTGCGAACTGCGATTAAAACGTCTAATATCAACATGGTCTAACAGCCTTGCTAAGTTACTAAGTTATGGTCTAACAGTGCTAAGTTACTAAGTTGTGGTCTAACAGCCGTGCCAGGTTACTAATAATACATATCAACAAAGTTTACAGGATGATCTAGATAAATTAGTCAAATGATCAGAAAAATGGCAAATGCTGTTAAATTTTGGGAAGTGTAAATGCATACGCATAGGACATGGAAACATGGACGAAGAATATATAATGGGGGGCGCTGTACTAGGTAGAACCACACAAGAAAAGGACTTATTTGTAACATTTAGTGCTGACATGAAAGTTTCAGAGCAATGTGGGATTGCTGCTTCGAAAGGAAATCAAATTCTAGGGCTAATTAGGAGATCAATCACGTATAAGGAGAAACAGCTAATTGTACCCCTGTACAAAGCAATAGTTAGACCACATTTGGAATATTGTATACAAACATGGAGGCCGTATCGTAAGAAGGACCTAGATAAGCTAGAAAGAATACAACGAAGAGCAACTAAAATTATTCCAGAATTGAGATACCTTAGTTACGAAAATGGGTTACACTAGACTCTTATTAACCACTCGCAACCAGGTTTTTGAACAAACAGTACTAAACGCTAGATATATTTACATATCAAATACATAGACACAATGTTACCAAGTATTACATGATTTGTGTGAAGCTACCCGGGGTCATTAGCTTAACTAATGCCGACTGGTTGACCAGCAGACCCAAACGTACCCGCAAAGCATCAATATATTATGGAGAATTGTTGGGGGCTCGCGCACGTTTTGCGTTCCCTATTATCAATTGAAGTAGATAATAATGAATAGGCTTTTGTTTGCAATGTCTTCGCAACAGCCATTTAACATTAACACTGTTAGTGCCGTTTTAATAATTACGCATGTAGCATTCACAAACGTGCAACAACAAAATATTGCCAATAAGATATACATCGATACGTATGCAGACATACGGGTTGGCTTAAACATTGAGTAGATCCTAGCTAAATAGGCTACGCCAATACAGCACAATTAATCATAAGAAGTATCTTCCAAATAATGTAATCAGGGCTGGCATTCTTGTATCGCTGTCAACACAACCTTTTAGTTTAATTACTGGATTAAAGCGCTTTAAAAATATACAGATTGACCAGAACTGGGCGTATTTACGACCTCGGCGGGGGGGGGGAGCTTCGTCACCAATTAGTAGTAGTGGCGCAAGTGGCGTATTTAAGGGCGCGCGCACTGGGCCATGCCCCCATGGCTTAGATTTTTTCGTATGTAAACTGTTGCACCACTACATGGTAAACTACTGGGTTACTAAGCTTGCCCCCTCTCCACCTTTATGAGATCCTTGATACGCCATTGAATGGCGCAACCTATGTAAGCTGGGGTGTCATGGCCCAGTGCCTCACTTCGTAAATACGCCACTGAGAATCATCGTGATAATACACTTGGCTCGATGCCAGGCTTTAAAGGCGCGGGTCCAACCGTGTCCCGAAATACGGTCATAGCGCGCAGTGAAACCCGTTGCTTAGTTTGGTTGCTATGTACGTGCACGGAGTTCTACTTCACCGACTAATGAATTTCTTTCAAATGTTAACTCAGATACTTCAACTCTACATCTCCGACAACTTTCATCGCCGTATAATTAAAATTGTACAGTTACTTCTACCAGCACCTTACGCAAAAATCTGCTGCGCTACCACAGCTGCCAATACTTACGCGCTGCCATTTTTATGTCGTAGATCTTTGTCGATCATTTTGTCTCGTTTCATAACTTACAGCAAACAACTTAATACGTTTGCAATCAGATCAATCTCATCTGACATGACAACTCATCATTTTTTTGTGAATTCCCTTAACCGGTTTTAAATGTAGGCTACAGTTCTATTTCATGCAGTCGGAAACTGTCTTACTGCGGGTTGCGATAGGCTCATTAGCTATCTCATTGACGTATCGCAACCAGGTTTTTGAACAAACGGTATTAATTGCTAGATATATATTTACATATCAAATATATGGACACATGTTGCTATGTATCACCAACAAAATCTTCACGCGTGTCTTTAATGCTGGGCAAAACATGATTTATTTTCAACATGCTCGAAAGTCACAAGAAATGTACCCATAGCCCCCCCCACATAGCCATTAGGAAAAATGCCAGGGGGCTCGGGCACATTTTACGTCCCCTATTAATCATTTGGTGTAGATAACATGAATACAGCTTTTGTTTATATTTGTCTTCGCTACAGCCATATAACATTAATAACGTTAGTGCCACATACGCAATTGGCTTAAACGCCTAGTAAACCCTAAGCCTAAGGGCACTATGCTGATACAACCTGTCACTCAAACAAGTATCTGCAATATATCGCAGTCAGGAGTTAAATTCTTATATTGCTATCAACATAACTTTCTAATTTAATAACTGGATGAAGTAATAATATACAGAATAATTGTGATAATACATAGTGACTGCTTTCGACGCCAGGCTTCAAAAGCGCGCGTCGGACCGCGTCCCGAAATTATGGTCAATAGCACTCTAATGTGTTGCCACTTTGTAAGACGTCACCATATTCTACACTGCCACTACCAGCTGCGAACTGCGATTAAAACGTCTAATATCAACATGGTCTAACAGCCGTGCTAAGTTACTAAGTTATGGTCTAACAGTGCTAAGTTACTAAGTTGTGGTCTAACAGCCGTGCTAGGTTACTAATAATACAGATCAACAAAGTTTACAGGATGATCTAGATAAATTAGTCAAATGATCAGAAAAATGGCAAATGCTGTTAAATTATGGGAAGTGTAAATGCATACACATAGGACATGGAAACATGGACGAAGAATATATAATGGGGGATGCTGTACTAGGTAGAACCACACAAGAAAACGACTTATTTGTAACATTTAGTGCTGACATGAAAGTTTCAGAGCAATGTGGGATTGCTGCTTCGAGAGGAAATCAAATTCTATGGCTAATTAGGAGATCAATCACGTATAAGGAGAAACATCTAATCGTACCCCTGTACAAAGCAATAGTTAGACCACATTTGGAATATTGTGTACAACCATGGAGGCCGTATCGTAAGAAGGACCTAGATAAGCTAGAAAGAATACAACGAAGAGCAACTAAAATTATTCCAGAATTGAGAGACCTTAGTTACGAAAATGGGTTACACTAGACTCTTATTAACCACTCGCAACCAGGTTTTTGAACAAACAGTACTAAATGCTAGATATGTTTACATATCAAATACATAGACACAATGTTACCAAGTATTACATGATTTGTGTGAAGCTACCCGGGGTCATTAGATTAACTAATGCCGACTGGTTGACCAGCAGACCCAAACGTACCCGCAAAGCATCAATATATTATGGAGAATTGTTGGGGGCTCGTGCACGTTTTGGGTTCTGTATTATCAATTGAAGTAGATAATAATGAATAGGCTTTTGTTTGCAATGTCTTCGCAACAGCCATTTAACATTAACACTGTTAGTGCCGTTTTAATAATTACGCATGTAGCATTCACAAACGTGCAGCAACAAAATATTGCCAATAAGATATACATCGATACGTATGCAGACATACGGGTTGGCTTAAACATTGAGTAGATCCTAGCTAAATAGGCTATGCCAATACAGCACAATTAATCATAAGAAGTATCTACCAAATAATGTAATCAGGGCTGGCATTCTAGCTTAATTGTATCGCTGTCAACACAACCTTTTAATTTAATTACTGGATTAAAGCGCTTTAAAAATATACAGATTGACCAGAACTGGGCGTATTTACGACCTCGGCGGGGGGGGAGCTTCGTCACCAATTAGTAGTAGTGGCGCAAGTGGCGTATTTAAGGGCGCGCGCACTGGGCCATGCCCCCGTGGCTTAGATTTTTTCGTATGTAAACTGTTGCACCACTACATTGTAAACTACTGGGTTACTAAGCTTGCCCCCTCTCCACCTTTATGAGATCCTTGATACGCCATTGAATGGCGCAACCTATGTAAGCTGGGGTGTCATGGCCCAGTGCCTCACTTCGTAAATACGCCACTGAGAATCATCGTGATAATACACTTGGCTCGATGCCAGGCTTTAAAGGCGCGGGTCCAACCGTGTCCCGAAATACGGTCATAGCGCGCAGTGAAACCCGTTGCTTAGTTTGGTTGCTATGTACGTGCACGGAGTTCTACTTCACCGACTAATGAATTTCTTTCAAATGTTAACTCAGATACTTCAACTCTACATCTCCGACAACTTTCATCGCCGTATAATTAAAATTGTACAGTTACTTCTACCAGCACCTTACGCAAAAATCTGCTGCGCTACAACTGCTACCAATACTGACGCGCTGCCATTTTTATGTCGTAGATCTTTGTCGATCATTTTGTCTCGTTTCATAACTTGCAGCAAACAATTTAATACGTTTGCAATCAGATCAATCTCATCTGACATGACAACTCATCATTTTTTGTGAATTCCCTTAACCGGTTTTAAATGTAGGCTACAGTTCTATTTCATGCAGTCGGAAACTGTCTTACTACGGGTTGTGATAGGCTCATTAGCTATCTCACTGACGTATCGCAACCAGGTTTTTGAACAAACGGTATTAACTGCTATATATATTTACATATCAAATATATGAACACATGTTGCTATGTATCACCAACAAAATCTTCACGCGTGTCTTTAATGCTGGGCAAAACATGATTTATTTTCAGCATGCTCGAAAGTCACCAGGTTTTTGAACATACGGTATTAATTCCTAGATATATTTACATATCAAATATATAGACACATGTTGCTATGCATCACCAACAAAATCTTCACGCGTGTCTTTAATGCTGGGCAAAACATGATTTATTTCCAACATGCTCGAAAGTCACCAGAAATGTACCCATAGCCCCCCCCCCACACACACACATAGCCATTATGGGGCTCGAGCACATTTGATGTCCCCTATTAATAAATTGGTGTAGATAAAATGAATACAGCTTTTGTTTATATTTGTCTTCGCTACAGCCATTTAACATTAATAATGTTAGTGCCGTTTTTTAAATTCTGTATGTAACATTAACAAAGGTGCAACAAAAACGAAAATATGCCAAAGAAAGATAAATCTTATACACACACACGCAACTGGCTTAAAGACCTAGTGAACCCTACGCCTAAGAGCACTATGCTGATACAAACTGTCACTCAAACAAGTATCTGCAACATATCGCAGTCAGCAGTTAAATTATGATACTGCTATCAGCATAACCTTCTAATTTAATCACTGGATGAAATAAGAATATACAGAATAATTGTGATAATACCCCGGGGATAATACATAGCGACTGCTTTCGACGCCAGCTAGGCTTCAAAGGCGCGCGTCGGACCGCGCCCCCAAATTATGGTCAATAGCACTCAGCGCGCAGTTAAACCCGTTGCTTAGTTTGGTTGCTACGCACGTGCACAAAGTTCTAATTAACCTAAACACGAATTTCCTTCGTAAGTTAACTCAGATTCATCAACTCTACAATTTAGACAAGTTGCAACACCATATGACTAAAATTGTGAAGTTAACCCTTCCAGCACCTTACGCGGAAATTTGCTGCATTACCACCGCAGCCAAT
This sequence comes from Lamellibrachia satsuma, assembly GCA_033239005.1. Lineage (NCBI taxonomy): Eukaryota > Metazoa > Annelida > Polychaeta > Sabellida > Siboglinidae > Lamellibrachia > Lamellibrachia satsuma. Next base: position 266,281 of record BSQZ01000072.1, on the reverse strand, counting down.
CCTGGCGCGCTGCCATTTTACCGTCATACGATCTTAGCCGATCATAATTTTTGTCTCGTTCTATAACTTGCAGCAAACTACTAAATACATATGCAATCAGATCCATGTCATCTGATCCAACAGTTCATAATCTTTCATGAATTACTTTGACAGGTTTTATATGTAGGCTACAGTTCTATGCCATGCAGTCGGAAACTGTCAATCTTACTACGGGTTGCGCACGTAACATTTACAAAAGTGTAACAAAAAGAAAATATGACCAACAAGTATACACAGATGTATAATCTACTGGCTTAGACTTTAAGTACCCTATGCCGATACAACATTTCACTCAACCAACAAGATCAATCACAAAGGAGTATCTACCAAATATGTAGTCTTATATAGCTATCAACATAACATTCTAATTTAATTACTGGATTAAAGCGTTTATCATACAGAATCATAGTGATCATACAGTGGATGTTTCCGGCGCCAGGCTTCAAAGACGCGCAATGCAACAAAGGTGCGTGTATACCGTGTCCCGAAATACGCAGCGCGTATAGTGAAAACCGTTGCTTAGTTTGGTTGCTATGTACGTGCACGGAATTCAACTTAACCGATAAACGAATTTCTTTTACAATTTAACTCAGATTCATTAACTCTACATATTCCACAAGTTTTATTGCCCAGTGGTTATAAAATAATATTTAACCGTTCTCGCACCTTTCGCGGAAATGCGCCCTGCTACCACCATAGCCAATTCACCTTCTACATGTCATACGTTCTTTGTTGATAATTTTATGCCGTTCTGCGACGCGCAGCAAATAACTAAGTACATTTGCAATCAAGTCCATGTCATATAACATGACAGTTCGTAATATCTCATGAATCACTTTGGCAGGTTATATTTGTATACAGTAGTTATATACAAGCAGTTGGAATGCAACAATAAATCTTACTACGGGTTGCGCTATTCTACCTCATTAACCTCTCGTAACCAGGTTTTTGAACAAACGGTACTAAATATCAGCTATTTTAATAAAACAAACCAATATAATATATTATGTCTGTGTACTGCTTTTTTATCGCGTTATCGACATGCGTTCTGAATTTCAAGCATACAGAAGCGGATGCACATGCTCTAAAGTATATTTTCAAAGCTATGCATTGCCATGTGTTCAATGTACGAAACTCTGACGTCAATATTTGACACACGAATTTGAAATCACTAAAGTAATTTAGTAATTTGTTCAACATATACGACGAATATCCAAACACACAGTAGACGCGTTAGTAGAACAATGATATTTTAGCTATAGCAAGTATCTTGTCTGCATATTAAGTTGTGTCTAACATTAATGATTCTAGTTTGATTGTTTAACATTAATGATGCCAGTATCACTGGTGGAATGAATGCAACCAGCGGGATGTACCGACGTATCCAGCACGATTAGGAGACGACCGTTTTGCGATTGCTTAATTAAAAATTGCTCTTTTGTCTAATAAAAATAACACATTTTCAAAACTGCAGATAACAGTAAAATACATCACATCAAATCACGACAGATTAATTATTTATTATGATCAACTTTTAAAACCATCTGAAAAAGTACGGATAACGAGCATTCTTCAATCTGTACAACATATTTTCGTTAAAATTTACCAATGTTTAGCACAAATAAACAATATTAACGTCCAATGCACAATATCTTACAGATAATAATAAGCAATGTTGTGCGAAATAAAGGTTACACATTTGTAAAAACGAAGACGCCCTTTTTGACGACCCAAGATTCCGTGTACACATAAGCGTGAAGTGCTAGCTGGAACCGCCTACTTTAGATGCATTCAACAATAATTAGACAATAGGCTATAACGCATTACAAGTACATGTGAGAACAGTACTCACCAGGCAAATCAGCAATATTCGAGCAAAACAGAAATCTATAGATATGGTCCATGGGCAGCCGATGTGAGATACACATGGTCATGGTAGGTCGTTAATTTAAACTTTTATCTATTGTGATTCACGTGCATAATTTTCTATGTTCCTTAAGATAATTGAAAATGGTGAAAGCACAGTATGGCCTAGCAGTAGCAGCAGATATGGATATTTATTTTCATCAGAAGCGCAGAGCCTGATAATTATCATATCATGGCCTAGGCATAACGAACTAATCTGTAGTAATTGTTATCCCTGGACTGCCCAGTGCTGTGACAGGCCGCATGATAAACCGAACGTAGCACTACATTGACAGCACGTAACTTATGCAACGAAATTCAGTGACGAATTTATTAACATACGAACCAGTCTACGGCATATTTCTTCCGGCATGTTTACAGAGTGAGAAAATCTTTCACGCTATTTCCAATGAATTTGCGACGCCCGTTCTCCGTGAAAAGATCGCTCCGTGCCAACTTAAACTTGATGCTCTGTTCCGAGCAGGCGACAGCACAACAACGTCACGTGATGAAGTGCGCAATGTTTCGCACCCACGTGGCCAGGAGCTTAGACGGAAGACGGAGTGTAAACAAAGGAACGCTGTCAGTGCATTTTAAGGGTATAGCCACCGACTCAACGAATTAATGTATCAGTAGCTCGACTTGGGATTTAGGTGTGCATTATATTGGCTAGATTACATTATATTTGTAACATCCACTTGTTTTATGCCTATTTTACATTTCGAATCAAGTCAAGACGTCATTATTAGACATTACCACTTCAGTTCATAAGTTCAGTCTTCATTACATTAGTTACGACAGTAACTTGGGTAATGCTGCTATCTCAAACTTAGTGCCCATTTAAATCGTACGCTACAAATTATCAGAGTGGTACCGTGCATGCATTCAACATTTTATTACAATAATTCGAACTAAAAAAATCATCCTCTGACCCCGGTCGAGACGTCAGGACACCTACGCATGTTTAGATGACGTCATGTTTCCGCGCAGCATGTCACTAAAGAAGAAATCATAACAATCCGAATGCTCCAAGATACTGTTCACATTTTATACCAGGTGTAACTGTATACAGCGCCAAAATTGTATTTAATATGTATCCGTCACAAATATTGTAAGCGTTGAACAACTAGTCATGGTGATCCACTGTAAAACACACTGACACGACCCTGGCCTGCCGTCTGATGGCCTCGTCTAGTCGGTATTTTTAACTCCGAGACAGGAGAGCGTCAAGTTCGCAAACAACAACAACTTTGTAAGCCGTTCCTCGGGGCATTGTATTGAAAGACCTGCTGCCCATTGGCCAGCTTTATGGATCGGAGTAGCAGTTATTCACAATGGCTTGCTGAATCTTACGTGCACAAAATGATCAGTCAGCATTCGCGACACGCGGCGTCCTGGCGACGGCTTCATCTCGCCCAGGCGAAACTAAAGGCTTCCAGTCGCACGTCAGCGCTGCTGTCCGGTTTTGCAATGGTAAGTGGCCGCGAGTTTAGCGCGGCTGTGAAGGGAAAGTAGGTATGGTTACTTCCTGTGAATTTGCAGTATGACAAAATGACAAGGCGCATTAAGAAAGACCAATACTGGGACACCCGACATCAATATATATTTAAAGGTCTATGCCTAAAGAGTATGGTCTATAATCTATGCCTATGCTATGGATATCATACGTGTGTGGCATGGATGATCATGGTGAACACTAGTCACTACTAGTAAAAACTCAAAAGTAGCTCACATTTCCGAAGAAGCCTAGAAGGGTCCAAAAAGGACATGTAGGAAGTGTCCAAGTATTGAATTGTGTGATCCCTTTAGTGCAAACAGGATGTAGGTCATAAACACAATAAAAGAATAATATGACGTTAGATGTAGGCTTGTAACTAGATATCACAGGGCCCATCCTCAGGGTTTTGAAAAAGGGGTTTGGGTGTACACAATCAGCTAGATATTTTTTAGATAATCTCCACTGAACCCCACCCATGAGGACAGGCATGTATCACCATCAGTAATGTATAATTTTCATAAAATAATGACTTCAATGTATATGCCTCAAATTAATGTATACCTTTTCACTGCATTTTTGCACAGTAATCAGTAATAACTATTGATACTTTTATGACTAATAATTTAAATCTGGAAAATACATATTACATGTTTCTTTAAATTTTGTCTTGTGAAGTTACCTTTATAATGTAAATAGTGCTAAAAATCTATTTGTGTTTTTTGATGCTAATTAAATTGTTAATTTAGTTGTATGATTATTTCACCAAATAACTAAATAACACATTTGTACAAATAACAAATAAGCTACCATGTTGTAACATACTAGATAGGTTTGATTATTGGCGAAGTCAGAATGATAAAAGGTAATTATATTAGTAGCAAAGAAGCCCCAAGTGATTTGACAGTTTGCTTGGCAATGTCTGTACAGAGTCGATGTGTGACGCCAGTTTGGCCAGATGAGCATAATACAAAAATTGTCATTCCATAGCAACGTAAAACATCTGCGTACATTAAAAGTTTATAATGTTGCAGTGGGGCAAAAATACATTAATTTGGGTGCGACATCAGTTTCATTATTTGAAACACTATTAAGACACTGCAACATATATAGATTTTAAATAATAGCTAGCGTAAACCGAGAGGCACTTTGTGCACTGTGCTATGACAGAATCGCAAAGGGCAGTCCAGTGCAAAGGCGAGACAGCTCTACTCAAAAGTTAGATTGACACAGTTGTTAAAAAATTGCGTATATATCAAGATATTTCGGCAGTAAAATCATGCAGTGTTCACATATTTCCCCACGTGTTCCAATATTCCTAATCAAACCACAGAGTAACGCAAAGACAAATTAGGCTGCTGGTCCAACTTCCAAGCCTAAGCTAGGGCTAGGCTAGACTCTACGACTGTGTCTACTAGCTTGTACAAACTAAACATGGAATTTTAAAACAGTTTGATAAATAAAACTATTGTAAGTACATTTACATTTATGTTATTTTTGAGGGTTTTGATCCCGGGCATTTGTTTACTGTGGCGTGAATCCGAAGGCTTCGGCCAATAAATCAGACCTGGTTTGACACAACTCATTGTCGCTACTAACTTTGTTTTTGTGACTGTGATCACGTTGTTGACTCATACATGTACAAAATGACTTCAACCAATAAGTTTATACTCAGAATTGCCATTGCGACATTTTGCGTGATCTAAATCTTGCTATAAGTTAAGTGCCTATGAATCAGCGTAGGCTAAGAGTTGGTTTGTTTGCCAAAATGATGTCACGGTGCCTGACATCTACCGACAAAATGGTTTCGGAAAGCGCCTTCAAGAATTTAAGTATATCCCCCGTTTTATGACTAAATTAATGTAGCTTTTTTCAATTTCATGACTGAACGTGAATAAGGGGATACAGTTTTATCCATAACGAGTGAAAACAAGTAAATGTATCCAATATTTGCATCTTTAAACTGACTTCACATATTACTTAAACTATTCAGGCTAAATGAACTCAGGAAGGACCTTTAAACTGACTTCACATAATATTACTTAAAGTATTCATGCTAAATGAATTGAGGACGGACCTTTAAACTGACTTCACATAATATTTAAACTATTCATGTTAAATGAATTGAGGATGGAGTTTTTAGTTGACTGACTATTATATGTACACTTGGTTGCAGGTAGCCTTGGTGGAGGTGCAGCTTGACGATAAAATGTCTCAAGGCTGGCTCATCTCCTTCAGCATCTGCACCACCCTTGTCATTGTCATCCATCTGTTGGCTCTCATGGTCAGCACCTGCATACTGCCCAATGTGGAGGCGATCAGTAACACTGGACACAGGTGGGTGCTAATCAGTAGCGGAGACTATAGTGTTGTTAAACCACATTCTTTTATGTGTTTGTCTCTGTGTTTGTCTCCACATAACATATGAAGATATCCAGACCATTGTGCCTTTGTGGTTCTAGACATGCCATATCTTTACTTACTGATCCTCTTCGCACCTCAGTTGATGCATAAGGCCACATACCATATCTTAGACACTTGAATAATTTTGGATAATTTATTTAATTATCATAGCTAATTCTACTTGTCCAGATATTTGCCTAATGTAGTAAATTGTTATTCCATTATTAAAAGTCAGTTTGTTTTATTGGTGAGTAAATAAAAAAAAAAACAATTGCACATATATGTGTTCACATTCAATTAAACCTTGAAATTCCAAATTTTACAATAGCCTCTTTAATACATCAGTAATCTGTTCTCACTTTAATGCAGGATGGTGAAGTGCTGTCAGAAGTAAGTTAATGTTTAAGCATTTAACTTTTACCGCAGCAAAGCAGTTGTGCTCAGAATTGTAAAATAAATCAGGTCTCCTTAATTGTTTATATGTTTGTTGATTTAACTGCGTCATGTTTAGTATTTAAAGTTTTGTGAAGTTAGTTGATTTGTTGTGTTTTATAGTTTATTGCAATGATCATTGCAACTGTTTGTTGGGTCACAAATTATACTATCACTTACCTAAAGTTTTTTGGTACAACGTCGGTTGTGAAATGTATTATTCGATCTGATATATGCTTTCATACCACATAACAGAATAGCAGGAATGGCTGACACGTGTCTGCAGTGTCTGATTGATGCAGTGTCAGGCTGATTTGGTGTCTGGTTGGTGAGGTGTCTGGTTTTTTGTGTTGTCTGGTTGGTGTGGTATCTGGTTGGTGTGGTGTCTGGTTGGTGTGGTGTCTGGTTGGTGTGGTGTCTGGCTGATGTGGTGTCTGGTTGGTGCAGTGTCTGGCAGGGCCGGGTCCAATTATGTAACTGTAATTGATTACAGCAAAATGTTGTAATTATAATTGACTTCGGTTTTGAAATTCTGCTGTAATTGTAGTCGAAATAGGTTGTGTAATTTCATCAATTACAATCAATTACAGTGTTTTTTCTATAACAAACTACCAGAACAAATCTAAAAAATATAAATGCTCTCTCACACAAATTGAAAATCAAGATCTTATTTATAACACCTGCAGGACCTGCTCATATAATCAAAGGAACATTAATATATAACAAGTGCACCAACATAATACCTCTGGCCTTCCTAAGCAATGTTTAATTGCAATCTGCCAGCAGACAGGTCACACCTGGTTTCCTAAGGGCTCCAAATATGCCAAAAGGCATCACCATTAGCTGTTTTCAAGGTATATCCTAACTACTCATTGGCCTGTCTTTTCTTTGATTCTGTAATCTGCTATCAGTGTACACAGTGACCAGCCAGGTGGTGGTTTCTGTTGATACAGTACTTAGATTATGTAATTAACACTGCCCAAGTCAGTAAATAAGCTCAATTGAGAGTGAGCTACAGCCCACAGGTTTATTAGGTACAAATACTGACTGGGCTTGAAGCCAAGAGACTCATGGTAGGCAAACTAAGGTACAACCTCAAAACATAACTTCCAAGTAAACCAATCTTGTATCTGGGTATACAGTAGACAAAATGGGTGTACACCAAGGAGTATACACAAAACCCCTTGGGATGTATCTTGATGTGAACATTGCTAATGTACTGATATGAATTATTTGTGGTTACATTTTATGAGTAGAATTGCTTTGAAATGGTTTAGTAGATTGGAGAGACTCATTCGGATTTCATATGGTTGTGGCCTTTGTTTATAGTTGTACTGCACTCCATGTAATTAAACTTTAATTAGTGAACCTAGCAAACATTACATTATATTTATAAGGAACAATAATATTTATCTAGCTAATTGGATACGAAATCATGAAGTCACGGTTCAACAAAATGTACAAATCACCAAGTCCATTATATTTGTTTATCAATTATATTATTCGTACACACAATCAGCAACACACATGCTACATAATTAACAAATGGTTCTGCATAATACAAATGTAATTGAAATTGAAATGGTGTAATTGTAATTGAACCGAAAAATTGAAAATAATTGTAATTGATTAGATTTTTTGTAATTGGACCCAGCCCTGGTGTCTGGTTGATATGGTGCCTAACTTGTGTGTTGTCTGGTTGGTGTGGTGGCTGGCTTGTGTGGTGTTTGGTTGGTGTGGTGCCCGGCTGATGAAATGTGTGGCTGGTGAGGTGTGTGTGACTAGAGTGGTGTCTGGTTGGTAAATGGTGTGACTGGTGTGGTGCCTGGCTGGTTTGGTGTAACTTGTGAGGTGTTTGGCTGGTGAGGTATGTGGTTGGTGAGGTATGTGGCTGGTGTGTGTGTGCGCGTGCGTGTGTGTGCGTGACTGGTGTGTATGTGTTGCTGGTGTGTGTGTGTGTGTGTGGTCGGTGTGTGTGTGTGGCCGGTGTGTGTGTGTGTGTGACCGGTGTGGTGTCTGGCTGGTGTGGTGTGTAACTTGTGAGGTGTGTGGCTGGTGAGGTGTATGACTGGTGAGTTGTGTGACTGGTGTGGTGTATAGCTGGTGAGGTGTTTCTGGTGAGGTGTGTGATTGGTGTAGTGTATGGCTGGTGAGGTGTGTGATTGGTATAGTTTATGGCTAGTGTGGTGTATAGCTGGTGAGGTGTGTGACTGGTGTAGTTTATGGCAGGTGTTGTGAATAGCTGGTGAGGTTTGTGGCTGGTGAGGTGTGTGATTGGTGTATTGTATGGTTGGTGTGGTGTATACCTGGTGAGGTGTGTGACTGGTGTGGTGTATAGCTGGTGAGGTTACTGGCTGGTTTGGTGCCTGGCTTGGGACTGATGGTATTTCTGTTCTTGCATTTGACAAATAGAGTTTCTCATCGGACCTCTATAAATATGCCCAGTGACAGAATTTGCTTTCATAACTGTCAGTATCATGCCAAATCAGCAGACCTTGGGTCAATTCAGAATTGAATATGAATTGAATTGACGACAAATTAGCTTGAATTTGAATTGAATTGAAACAAAACAGAAACAGACTGCATTGAATTTGAATTGAATCCTGCAAAGTGAAATGAATTAATTGAATTGAATGCATTGAATGAAAATGAAAAAATACCACATTTTTCAATAAACATTTACATGTAGAATCAAACTATTTTTTACGACTAAGTGTCTCTTAAGATTTACTTCCACTTAAAATTAATCCTGTAATATTCACTGACAGATGCTTGAGGTTGTGCTCACTGCTCACTGGGTATGAGAGACCGGGGAGGTTGTGCTCACTGCTCATTGAGTATGAGAGACTGGGGAGGTTGTGCTCACTGCTCATTGAGTATGAGAGACTGGGGAGGTTGTGCTCACTGCTCATTGAGTATGAGAGACTGGGGAGGTTGTGCTCACTGCTCATTGAGTATGAGAGACTGGGGAGGTTGTGCTCACTGCTCAGTGAGTATGTGAGACTGGGGAGGTTGTGCTCACTGCTCAGTGAGTATGAGAGACTGGGGAGGTTGTGCTCACTGCTCATTGAGTATGACAGACTGGGGAGGTTGTGCTCACTGCTCAGTGAGTATGTGAGACTGGGGAGGATGTGCTCACTGCTCAGTGAGTATGTGAGACTGGGGAGGTTGTGCTCACTGCTCAGTGAGTATGTGAGACTGGGGAGGTTGTGCTCACTGCTCATTGAGTATGTGAGGCTGGAGAGGTTGTGCTCACTGCTCAATGAGTACGTGAGGCTGGAGAGGTTGTGCTAACTGCTCAGTGAGTATGTGAGACTGGAGAGGTTGTGCTCACTGCTCATTGAGTATGTGAGACTAGAGACGTTGTGTTCACTGCTCAGTAAGTATGTGAGACTGGAGAGGTTGTGCTCACTGCTCAGTGAGTATGTGAGACTGGGAAGGATGTGCTCACTGCTCAGTGAGTATGTGAGACTAGAGAGGTTGTGTTCACTGCTCAGTAAGTATGTGAGACTGGAGAGGTTGTGCTCACTGCTCAGTGAGTATGTGAGACTGGGAAGGATGTGCTCACTGCTCATTGAGTATGTGAGACTGGGGAGGTTGTGCTCACTGCTCAGTGAGTATGTGAGACTGGGGAGGTTGTGCTCACTGCTCATTGAGTATGTGAGGCTGGGGAGGTTGTGATCACTGCTTATTGAGTATGTGAGACTGGGGAAGTTGTGCTCAATGCTCACTGAGTATGAGAGACTGGGGAGGTTGTGCTCACTGCTCATTAAGTATGAGAGACTGAGGAGGTTGTGCTCACATCTTCTATTTTTTTAAAGTTGGTAATTTAGCATACTAATGATGACTTGATAGTAAGTGATTACCGGGTATATATATATATATTCTGCTGTTGTGAATTTTTTTTAAATGAATTTGAATTTAATTGTATAAAAATTAATTGAATTTGAATTGATACTTTTTTTATAGTAAATTGAATTGATCACTGGTTACATGTGTGAATTTGAATTGATCACTGGTTACATATGTGTGAATTTAAATTGATGAACATTTATTGATTCCAGGTCTGCAGATCAGAAAATCAATTCATGAACTTACGATAAATAACTTTTCAATATCTGTTCATGGCTCTATTTCTAGATGACATAAATTAGTCCTCTCTTCATAATCAAGCTGTTGTGACATGACAGTGAAGTCTCTAGATTTGTTCTGTGATAAACATATCTGATTACAGATTTGACCAAATTGTTGACTCAGGTGTTCATTACAGAAGGGTTGGTGTGCTCTCGTATTATAAGTTGATATTAATAATTAATTTTATTAAATTAAGTTTATACTAACAGAATAATTGTTGTAAACTGTACAAACCAAAACTATTGAAACCTCAATAAAATCTAATTTGTAATCAATTAAAAACAAGATGTTCATGATTTTTAATTAAAATTATATCAGTGGGGTAATTATATGTATGTATGTATGTATCAGGCTTGAACAAAATCATGATTTTTATTTTAAAAATCGGATTTATTTGATTTAAATTGGATTTATTTGATTTTTTTTTATTTATTTGATTTTTTTTAAATCTGGTATATAGATATTTATATAGATGTTTAAATTTGTAAACTCTTTAAAACATGTTCTATTCAGATCAATTTGGTTTCTTGTCTTAACAGAGGGTACATGGTTTTTGCTTATATAAAGACATTAGGCAATGTCCACAAGGCCTCACCCCCTGTAGTTGCATAATCTGTCTTGGAAAGGAAAGCATGCTGTATGTCTGTGGCTGTAGCAGTGCTAATTATTATTTGCTTATAGGGTGGATTAGCACCTGTCTAGGGCTCTGTGCGTACTCTAAGGGTCTCTAACCAGAATACAAACTGGTACAGTATTAAACAACTGAGTCAACATACTGAATTGGTAACAACTAGCACAAGCTATAAGTGGACTTTAACTCAGGGCTTTTGTGTTGAAAAGATACTTCCTCTGGAAGACAAGTTTGTGTGGTTTCACTGCATTCAGAAAGGTAATAGCTCAAACATACACAATGTCATAAAATATCAGGCTATCTGGTGACAATATAGCTACACAAGTGTGCACACTTTGTGTTTTGCATAAAAAACATACAAAACTTTGTTGATCTCAATGCTTGTAAACAATTATTTGTGTTAAATTCATATACATCAGCGATTAAAAAAAATTTAAGTAAAAAAATCATAAATCAATGATTTTTTTGTTGTTGAGTGATTTAAATCATGATTTAAATCAATGGAACCATGTAATTTTACCCAAGTGTTATGTTGGTATTGCATACTAAATGCATTTAAAACTGTTTATATGATTCATACGCGAAGCGTATTTGTAAATCTCGATTGAAATTTATAAACCGTTGAAGCGAAGGCGAAGCCAGAGTCGAGACAGCGATTGACGTCGGCGGCAGCTCAAAGCAAACGACACGTTGATACTCGTTCATTGACATTGTTCGCCTAATGTTTCTTGAGAATTGTCAAAGCAATTCTAAGTAGGTTTAAGCGGGCCCATTTGGCATTTTCCACGACCGACGCGTTATATCCGAATCCACGTAATAATGGGTCGCGTAATAACGAGTCGTTATATATAAACTCTTGTTTGCTGTGGTTTTTATCAACTTGCGTCACCATACTTGGCATGCTGCTTGGATCCTGAAAACTCTTGTTCACTTTTCTATATGACTATGACTCCATTTTGTTTTGGTAGCATTATAATGTGGTGACATAATGTGGGTATTATTGTCATGTGGTAATCCCTATGGTTTACCAAACATAAACATGTTGCCTACAACAACGTGGTTTGGTTATTTTGTTTAAAAACACATTGTTGCAGTCCTTTTCCACGTGCTATGATTATTTATGAGCCATAGTTTTAAATAGCTTGTGAAACTTTAATACAATAAGTAACATAATATTATTTATGAGCCATAGTTTTAAATGGCTTGTGAAACTTTAATACAATAAGTAACATAATATTATTTATGAGCCATAGTTTTAAATAGCTTGTGAAACTTTAATACAGTAAGTAACATAATATTATTTATGAGCCATAGTTTTAAATAGCTTGTGAAACTTTAATACAATAAGTAACATAATATTATTTATGAGCCATAGTTTTAAATAGCTTGTGAAACTTTAATACAGTAAGTAACGTAACATTATTTATGAGTCATAGATTTAATTAGCTTGTGAAACTTTAATACAATAAGTAACATAATATTATGTCAGTTAGACCAGATTGTGACTTATTATTACCCAAACATTTGTCTTTCTGTAGCCTGACAGACATGAAGGATTTTGGTGATGACTCGTTGCATGATCGCATGCATTGTTATATTGAGTTGGCATGGATCTGTTCAACCGGCCTCGGGATTCTTCTATTCCTTGTTCAGGTGAGTCTGTCTCTCTATGTTAATTTAACTAATAACTTGATAAACTGCATACAGAGAGATCCGCATTACATACCAAGGTTCAAGACCCAAACTGGGCATGGTATGTTTCACAAAAACCTGGTTCTCAACAATTAGTACTGTTTATCGCATGTGGCGTGGATGACCAGGTAATTAAATGTTGGTCCGTCTAATCAAAACGCAGTGAGGACGACATGCGCTCTGGCAGTCGGGTCAGTTTTGCGTGATGCTCTAAAAAAGACTGACGACTAGTACTAGGTAGTTGAATGTGACCATTAGACAACCAGTTTCTGATAAGTCATAACCATTTAATCGGTTTAGTAGAATGTGCCGCGTGCTGGAAACCACTGCGGTAATCAACAGGTACAGAGGCTTACCCAGTAATAGCGGCACTTAAATAGAAAATGCACCCATCTGTTGTCATCATTCGTACTTCAGTTGAGAACAGACTTGCCAAGTTCGGAAGGCCTGAAAGGGGTAGGTTAGCGCGTACGACAAAAAATTCGGGGTAGCGACGTCGCGTCATTGCTCGACGACCGGCAGACACACTCGAGACACAGCACAACAAACACACTATTAACCACAATGGTTAAACACATTATTTTAATACAAATAAGAAATGGTAATTATATACAATTTAAATAAGGTACATATAGGTACATAAATAACAATTATACAACAGGCTAAAATGCAGGTAAAAAATACTGGGCATAACGAAAGGAGCATAAAAATTAAGGTAATGGATAAAAAACATAGCAGTGAAAATATTTCAATTACGCAAACACGCACATTTTATACTGAAATGTTCAAATGATAAAAATATATAAAAATTATACAACAATAATTACAAACAGGCTAGACATGCAGCAATGTAAAAAACAAGCACAGATCAGCATGAAACACAATGTTGATAAAAGGGCACTTAATAAAGTACAGATTACAGAATAATACTGTTAAATAAGGCAATACTGATAAATAAAATAAAAATACCATACAAGAAAAATACAAAGCTATACACAATTCTGACTGAGATTGATAAATATTAATGTAAAAACTGCCTGGAATGTGCAAATGACATAAATAAAAAACACACTAATGTATAAATACACAAAATACAAACAACATATAGATACAGCTGTACAACAAAATGCTCTAAATAAAATTCACACTCGCTCCTGTGCCAAGATAGTTCACAAGTTGTTGTATGACGTGCACGTAACACGCCAGCAGCAGCGCTCACATTGAGCAAACTCGGTACAGATAGTGTCCTCGTTCAACTTGCACTTCGGCAGTGCTGACAGTACCACGTACTGGTACCAATGGTGCAGGTGAAATTCCAGTGGCCAAGTTCAAGGCAAAAGAAATTCGTAGCCGTAGTTGTAGGCATAGCCGTCATTACTGCATTAGTGCATTCCTCGTTATTCCATAAGCGGTGTATAACACTAACAGTCAACCATTTTTTATAACGACTACTAAGTAATAATGTACATTCAGTAATCATGATAAATTGCCTAAATGGACAGACACAATGGAAAAGTGCTGATTGCACGAACAGCAAAATCGGCCTCGAAGGCAACCTTGTTTGCGTTGGCATACTTTGCCTTCTTAGGCGGTGCCCGCAGCTTAGCCACCGAGGCACGCTTCATCGTGCCATAGAGAAACTAGTGATCAATGATTAAACATTTTTTAGATAGAAATAACTTGAGCGAAAGAAAAAATTAAACTGTTCTGGCGGGGAGTTATACTCGCTATAATTATATAGCAGAGATCACGATGGCTCATAGCTGCAATATCATTGATCGCCGGAATCGAGGCTGACGGAAAGTCGAGATTTTTCACTCGATGGTACCGATTTTACCGATAAAATGAGGAAAAAATCATTTTCCCCCAAAATCGCAAAAACGGGTAGAAATATTCTACCGACCGGTAGACCAGTAGAAGAGGTGAAAAATCGGTTGTCTACCAGTACAGTCTACCGGAAGAACCGGTAGACTTGGCATGTCTGGTTGAGAAGCTTCGTGACAGCTTTTAGTACTGGTGATAATTTTCGGTGATGTCCTCTACATTCCAAGATTACAGCTGCCATGGTTGACAGTACTCATGGCAACAGTGGTGGCACATTGGTAATATGCATTCAACTAAGCCTCAGCCAGAAAGCCTACATGAATATAATAAAAAGGACTATATATAAAGGATACTTTTAGGTACAGTTCCAAACATCTCTTCAGTCACATTTGAGCAGAGGTTTGCTCTCCAAGGGAGAAACCAGTAACAAGGTAAAAAATATTATATTGATAAATATAAACCAAAACTTCATCTACCTGTATAATACAGTAATAAAAAAATGCCTTCCCTGTGTAATTCACAAATATTATACCCTAATATTAGCCACAACTCATGAAAATTATGATGTTGTAAATATGTCATCATTATATTATGATATATATGTATGTATGCATGTGTCTGCGTGCATGCGTGCGTGCGTATATCTGTGTGTGGGTGGGTGGGTGTGTGGGCGGGCGCGCGCGCCTAATATATGCCGACATCCTAGCATGAAGTAGAACATAAACCTTAATAAAGGTAATTTGAATTATTAGACACAGTTAAGAAAACCCCATCAGAATTCCTGCAAGAGAACCTCGGATTGTACCAGAAATCCTCAGTGAACTCACTTTTGTGAATTTCCGAGGATTGTTTCACAGAGAACTTAAAAATCACTCAACGTAAGCTATAGATATTAACTCGACTCTTGAAAGGTCAATGCGGACCAAGGGAGGTCACGCTCGTAGTAAATGGAACTCATTTATGGGGCACTGTTGCTGACAAACAGGTAATTGGATAGTGAAACCTGTTGAAACAGTGTGATATAACATGTTGAAATGATGCGAAATTGGTCGAACCAGCACGAGTGGTTGAATGTCCACACGATTGAGAGCACCAACTTACGTTAAGTTACAGTTACTACCTTATGTTAAGTTAGAGTACTCATCATCATCTCAGCCATTGTCAGTCCACTGCAGGGCGAAGGCCTCCCCAAGCTGGTACCATTTACTAAGGTCCTGTGCCATTCTCATCCATGTCATGCCAGCAAACTTCACAATTTCATCTCTCTATCTAGTTTTTTGTCGTCCCTGACTTTGAGAACCTGTCATTGGTCTCCATTCTGTTGTTATATTTGTCCACCTGTTGTCCTCAGTTCTGGCAAGGTGTCCTGCCCATCTCCATTTCTTGATTTCAACTTGTTTTATGATATCCTGGATTTTAGTTTGCTCTTTGATCCATTTGCTAGTTTTTCTATCTCTCTTGGTAATTCCTAGCATACATCTTTCCATGCTTCTTTGTGTTGTTCTAAGTTTTTGTCATTGCCCATGTCTCTGCACCATATGTCATAGATGGTAATATACATTGGTCAAAGACTGTATGTTTCAGTTATATTGGCATCTTACTCTTCATAATGTCATTAAATTTTCCGAAGGCACTCCACCCAGTTTGGGTTCTCCTTTTAACTTCTTCTAAATGGCTGTAATCTGTTTTTACAAGTTGTCCTAGATATATATATATACCTGTCAGTTATTTCTATAATATCGTTAAATTTAATTTGTTTGACTTTAGCGTAACTGTTGAACATGACTTTTGTCTTTTTCATGTTGATGCTTAACACAATATTGTTACTTTCTTTGTTGAGGTCATTTGACATTTCCTCTGCATTGTTTGAGATAAGAACAATATCATCAGCAAAGCAGAGATGGCTCAGATGATCACCGTTTATGTTGATTCCCTTTCTATCCCAGTCTAACCTCCTGAAGATTCCTTCTAGAGCAGCGTTAAACAATTTAGGTGAGACATTGTCCCCCTGTCTTACCCCTCTATCTATATTGATCTTGTTGCTATCTTTGTTGAGTCTGATGGTTGACATTCCCTGGTTATACAGTGTTGATGATATTGATGTAGGACGAATGTACACATTGGTTGACATTGAACTGCTGGGATTTCAACGCTGTCAAAGGCTTTCTCATAGTCGATGAAACCCAGACATATTGGTTGCCTATATCAGGGGTGAGATTTAGCAAGTCATGGAAGGTAGCCAATCGGGTACCAACCTTGCAAAGTGAAGTAGCCCGACAGCTTCTTAGGTAGCCCACTTGCTAATAAATATTTTGATGATAGAAAGTAAATACTTTGATGATAGAATGAATGTATGAACGACATCAACGACAAATATAAAATAAAAACAGTTTCGAAACATTTATTTTCAAGGCAAGATCAATACAATGTGATACACAATAATGAATAAAATACAGTATACAAGTGTACACATCTGACAGGTTGTTTTGCTTTCATAACATGGTACACCAACAATCGGCACGAAAAGTCTCCAAGGCAAAGCGTCACAGGACATCAGGTCCTGTGAACTGAACAAGCGTCACAGGACATCAAGTCCTGTGAACTTAACAGTTTTGCTGATTTTTTACAGGACCTGATTTTACTCTAGCTTAGAGAAACTTCAACCAGTTTCCCGATTAATTCACCAGGGGCAGAAGCGCTGCGCGCACCATGTAGGTCCTAGACATATCTAACTATAATCGAGATAGCTTGTTTGTATGTTTATATATTATATGGTTATGTTCACGTTTTTCTCCTAAACGGCTTGCACCTCGGGCGCCAAACTTATAGGGATTGATCTACCACCCCACGAATGAAAAGTAACGTGTTTATTTTTCGAAATACCCCATATATCAAGGGTTCTTAGTGGTGTATGGTAAATCAAATGTTCGCTGCGTAAAACGTTAAGTTCCAACAATCGCAGAAACCACGAGCGCCGCTGCGAATACTTCGGTACGTAAACCGTTTGAGAGTACGTAACACCATATGGGCGGTTTATATTAATTATAGTAGAAATCACGCACCACCCGATACACAAGACAGTAGAAAGCAGATATTCTACTATTCTACAACCAACACAAGTATCCATGCCCATGGGTCTAAATTCACGCGACCTTCGTTTGAACTGTAACGAGAATTGTATCACGTGCGTGACGCGGTTATTTCTGGTAATACGTTAATTCGAGCGTATTGATGGCATATTGTCCTGAGGCATTTGGTAAACATTGCTATCATGACTATCACGTATGAATTACCACGTTATCCCGTCCTGGGGACGGGCATTTTTGCTAGTATATATAAAAGTGGCGCCACGCGGCACCAAGACTATTAACATGACCGGTTATTATTTCAGTGTATAATGACCGTTCAGTTACATTTTGAGCGTCGATGTGGTTGATAAAAAATACAATGAATGCTCCCTATTGATATCGCTTCGGCTACGGTTTGGCAACGTTTCTTGCAATGTCAAACGTGTCACAAAATTGCTATTTATGGTTAACATAAATGCGATATAGCCAGTACAACACTTCTGAGATGTTTATTAACATTCTGTTTATTTTTGCTAGGTCTAAAATAACGTAGCTCCGTAAATATTTCGAGTCGCCATGCGGGCTACTGGTGTCAAACATTTAAGTCGCCCGAAGCCATTTTTGGGCGCCATTGTCGACCGGGCGACCCCTAAATCTTACCCCTGCTATATTCTTCATGTTTTTGGATGATCTTGTTTATTATATGTAGGTGGACAGTTGTTGATAAACTGCTTTTGAATCCTGTCTGTTCTCTAGGTTGGTTGAAATCTAGGATGTTGGTAATGCGATTTGTTAGAACCTTGGTGAATAATTTATACAGATTTGAGGGAAGGCTGATGGGTCTGTAATTTTTCAGATCCTAAATATCCCCTTTCTTGTGTAGGAACCATAATTGCTTGACGGTTTGTGGCCTATACTCGCCATGCTGGCCACATTTGCAGGTTGGCGAGTTTTAAACAAAGTCGAACACCCAATTGACACCCATACTATAGCTAGAGTACTACCTTATGTTAAGTTAGAGTACTGCCATATGTTAAGTTAGAGTACTACCTTATGTTAAGTTAGAGTACTATCTTATGTTAAGTTAGAGTACTACCTTACGTTAAGTTAGAGTACTACCTTACTTTAAGTTAGAGTACTACCTTACTTTAAGTTAGAGTGCTACCTTACGTTAACTTCGAGTACGCTGCCTTTTGTGATGTGAAGCAGGTCAACCGTTTTACTCTGTTTTCGCCGTCTTTCAAAGTCCATGTAAAACTGTGAAAGACGGTGTAAACAGGTTTAATGGTGTACTTCACTACTACCTGCAGAACATCCTAAAACACAATTGGATGCCCGGTGACGTCTCGTCTACACCCTCTCGACCGCTCGCAGAGTCAAAACATTTTGCGCCATTTCAACCAGTAATCACGTCATTTCAACAACAAATCTTTCCAGTTCAACATGCAATCGCGTCGTTTAAAAATATTTGACCGTTTCATCAGTATTTTGTCCGCTACGGCGCCCTTACCAGGTATCCACTAAATACATTCGAACGCCCCAGTACGGATAGGCACATAATCAACGTTCTTATCTGACGGATCCGACTCAGATCTGAGTCGGAGCTAATAACTTAAGATTTAAAATTGATCCCGACTTAAAGCGTATTCCCCGACATAATCTACGTACTGTCACCCAGAAGCAAAATAATTGTGCTCCAAATAATTGATTGTGAATAAGTTTATCGTCGAATATTGTTCGTAATCAATTGCTATGCGGGTCGAGTGACGTCATATGATGTTGCGTTTTTAACAAAAAGGTCCTCATTTTATATGTGAAAGGTTTCAGGGCAAAACGCGACAAACGCCAATTCGGGCGACATCTCTGAATGGCCGAAACTTCATAATTGAAATCTGCTATAAATTATGATTTCTGCTACCATTTGTTTCGATGTTGGATTCTTAAAATATTCCCATATCAAGTTTCCATTTCTACTCTGAGGATGAAACGCAGAAGTGTTTCTAAAAAAACTCGGATTTGCCCCGAAACCCTTCATTTTTGTACATAAGCCTATCATTGCGCACGCTTTGTGTTTTATCCACCAGGTGGCGATATTGGCGTGGGTGCGCTTTGAGTTGCACACCAGGACCGCAGCGATCGCGTCGACCGCAATAATCTTGCCAGCCATCGGCGTATTCATCGCTTTCGGCATTACGTTCTATCGGCGCATCATATCGCACAAGTATGAACAGTCAACGCGAAACATTGAGGAACTGGAGGCGATCGCTAGTGACCTAGACAACGGAACCGCCCTGCGTGGGGGTGTACACATCGCATGAAACATGTGCTTGCTATGTGTCTATAATGTGGAATGTATATTGTAAGTTATTTTAAGAGTACATGGTTGTTTCTTCAACACGTCTTACCGTCCGTGCCTGTCGTTTCGCCAACGCCATCTTTGTGCTGACACATGATTCCCAGACTGCAAAATCATATTTAATGTAGAAACCACAGTAATAACCAGATGTGCGCGCGCAAAATTGTGTGCGTGCGTGCGTTCGTTCGTGCGTATCTGGGATTTACTGTTTGCGACTGATAGTATTATACTCGATTGATGGATTTGTCTTTTGCTAACATTATTCCAAATAAGTATAAAATTAATGGTACAAAATAGGCTAGATGCTGGCGGAAGAAATTCATTTGTACATAACTCAGCTTGTCGTAAGACGTTGGAGATATCACATTTATTAAAGTTATTATATGTACAGTAATAATAGAAACGAACCCATTTTTTAAGGTGACTGTGTAATGTTGTTTTCTGTGGTATCGAACGAGGAGCAATTGAACGTAAGAATCCGTGCCAAATTTATTTACTCTCATCGATTGTGGGAATTCAACATTCACATTGGTTATTTAGCAGTATTTACTCAGGAAAACTTGTCCAGCCACTTTTTGCAATGGTTCAGTTAAATACATAATATAATTGAAATCTCATTGTGCCGCCCTCCCCGTTGCAAAGTTGCGAGGGCGTTGATTGGTACATTATTATAGAATAGGTTCAAACTCTGAAGACAAATAGTGTAGGGTCGGTGGGGGAGGGGGAGTATAGGGGTCGGTCGCTTGATGCATTATGAAATATTTAAAGTGATATAATTGTGTGCTGTCCACAGTGGTATCCTATGGATTGTTGACGTATAAGAAATTGCACGGCGTGATGCATGGAATTGATTAAAGCATGTTATGTCACGGATACATGGTGTCTACTAAGTGGAGGAAGTTTAATAAGTCACACGATACAGAGCAATGCCCATTTTATTGCGTATAGTATTTTAGAATTTGATCCTTGTAGATTCCAATCCAACTCGCTCGTTAACCGATTCCCTAAAATGGCAGTTCTTCAGACAAAGTCCATCACCGATCGATGATTTATGAAGCAATATACACACTTCATTAGTCACACACACACACGCACGCACGCACGCACGCACACACGCACGCACGCACACACACGTGTGAGCGTGTGTGTGTACGAAGAAGTATCCACATATTAATAATGTATTTCTTCAATAATAATAAAACACTTTTATTGTGTTAAATCCTCGGGAGACCCAAGCTCGGCAGCGCACCAAAACAAAAGGGGTTAAGCAGTTCATAATTGATAAGCAGTTACAGTTGTAAACTCTTGGATTGGTGCACTGGGGATTAGTTGGATTGGTACTCTGGGGACAAACAGGCGAATTTCTAGTTTACTGGTTTATATTACAATATTGCATTTAGTTATGGTCAGTATTGAATATGCTGTAAAAACAAATGTTTCAGACCTGCTCTTCTCTAGATTCAGTTAAGACCGTTGACTCTATCTTAATATATAACTAAAACATATAATTAATAATTTACTCCGGGACGTGGTGACTTATTAAAAGTACAGTAGTTTAATTTATGCAACCTGCCGTTGTGTGTCTAGCTCATTTGTTGAGTATTTCGTTGATCTGTTGATATGTGTTTATAAAATGCAGAAATCATGTCAACAAATACTTAAGACGTAGAGTGAGCGATTTACATTGTGTGTAAATAATGGATGATGTAATGCGCCTAATTTGCATAAAGGCGCCAATAAATAAAGAAGCGTTAACTGTTATGCAACACGATTGGCTTGTCGATTGATCTACAAAACAAGATTTGTCTGGTAGTTCGACTCCTGAAGTGATGTACCGTCGAACTAGAACTAAGTAGGTTGTGACAATGAGTAGAGTTCTACGCTGTGATACATTTATGGCGTAACATTTCACAACCCACGTGACGTTTTGTGTCGAAAAATGACGTCATCGCGCCGATGCTTCGCCTCGGGTAAATGCAGCTTAAGACTTAAGTGCAGTTCAACGTGTGGTTTATGAGCTCCATCGTGCAGGGTTGCCATGTAAAGTACGTGGAGGCTGTCTAAAACAAGTCTACGCCCACAGAAGGCATGCACATTTTTAGGCAAAACGTGGCTACAAATGCCTAATTGACAAATCAGCTATTTTTCCATATAAATTACCCTGATGTGAACACCCTTCATTTCATGTGCAAACACTGAAACATTTTAACCACTCCCGTTATAACCAGTATAAGGTTCGTCAGAGACTCTGCGATCATGATAAAGTAGCCTACAGCATAATAGTTTAGTTCAACCAAGTGCTACAAAACTTCCATCAAAAACAAATCCATAGGCCCACTCGAAGTGCGGACAATTCCATTTTCATCCTGTATTAAAACGCGTCGCTGGAGTGAATCAGCTGCTTATTAAATTAATACCTGATAGGACGTGTTGGATATGTGAACGAAGAGTTTTCACGTAGTATTTTTTTTAATGCAGCGTGAATGTGTTTTCCACAGAAGTTGAGATGACGTTTGAATGAACAGGTCTGTCAGGGGGGTGAAGTGTAAAGCCCTTTGAACAGTCACGAACACTGGGTACCGCGCTATATAAAAAACATACCTTTACCCCACCCCCACCGGTTCCAGAACCGTGATAGTACGTAGGCCTACTACTGATGACCTTATATGCGTGTTCAAAAAGTCGGCCATGCACCCATAAAACAATTTATAACACAAAATAATATTTAAAAACCTGGGCTAGCCCTGATGTTGCAAACTGTTTAGCCATTTTGGCTAAAGCCCCCATTTTCTTTAGCCAAATACAAATTACTTTAGCCAAATTTGTTTATATCCATCTACACAACAACAAGCGCTCATGTATTCTGCATGCTTTTCAACGAGTGCTGGTGGGCAAATTGGCTTATATATATATATATATATATATATATATATATATATATATATATAT
The DNA here is from genome assembly GCA_033239005.1 of Lamellibrachia satsuma. NCBI lineage: Eukaryota > Metazoa > Annelida > Polychaeta > Sabellida > Siboglinidae > Lamellibrachia > Lamellibrachia satsuma. Next base: position 243,353 of record BSQZ01000072.1, on the reverse strand, counting down.
ATATATATATATATATATATATATATATATATATATATATATATATATATATATATATATATATATATATATATATATATATATATATATATATATATATATATATATGCCCCTCCCCGAGGCTATAGTCACGATCAGTTAGACCACTAAAAACTGTCGATCACAACTGTAAGTTGCGTTTTGCTAGAGCACGCAGCGATAGGCTGGTAAAAAATGAAAACGCCGACCCCGTCTCCTCGTGTGCTTGTGTATTTGTAGCGCTAGCGGGGCTCATGAATATGCTAATCACTCGTACAGAAGGCCATTAGGAGTCGCTGCCGCTAAGGACGCGGCGGTTGTAGTCAAGGCGAGGTTAGCCAAAATGGACGATAGTGCCAACTTCACGTCGTCCGCAAATGTTCGTCCGTTTCAGCGACTCATTGTTACTCGGTGACACCTGTTTGACGCCGCACTAGCCCCGACAGACGACCACAGAGGAAGGTAGGCTACGCTGACTTCGGCGATGTGTATGCAGTTTCATAGCCGGCTGAAATGGTGGCGCAGAACCCCCGTCACTAATTGATAGGCACACAGTGAGGTGTGAGTACGACTACATCCGAGGCCAGGGTCGGCTAGGCTACCGCAGAGGAGACCAGAGCAGATCTGCTGGGTGTGTCGAGCCTCGAGGTGATAATGATACAAGTCGTATCGAGACAGTGGCTATTGTCACATTAGTGACACTAGACACATCTGTAGGTTACATAGATATACATAAACATCCTATAATTGCTTATCCACAATTAAATTATCTACAACTATAGAGTATAGTCGATACTGTATGTTTACATATATCAGTGACAGTGTTGGACATTTTAATAATTACCATTATAAGCATAATTTCATGGAGAGGTCCACTAGGCACTATGGCACTATATTTTTTTATCATGAATTTTAATTGGTGTAAATACTGTATGGCACGATATGTAATGATAAAATTATTTGTAACAATAATATCAAAATCCCTATTTATAATAACATATTAATTGTTGTATATATGGTATGGCACTATGTAATGATATTTGTAATAATAATATCAAAATCCCTATTTATAATAACATTTTAATTGTTGTATATACTGTATATGCTGCATAAAATGTCAGCTACTTTTGTTTGTATATATATATATATATATATATATATATATATATATATATATATATATATATATATATATATATATATATAATCTAGTTTTTAATAGTGTATGCGTTTGTGCATTATATTTGTTGGCATTGCAACATTAGATAATGATACACTGTAATCCATTTAAGATAAAGATTTGTGAGAAAATGTCTTAATGATGCTAATAATGAAAAAAGGTACTGATAATGATTATTCTGTAATGACCACAAATTTTATCTGACATAAAGCCTGCTCAAGCGACCACCTGTGTTAAGAAACCACCTTTCATTAACAACCGCAATCATCTCCTCCCACAGTACAACCTGTATGTAGACACAACCTGTACTAATTTAAGAGACCACCTGTATCAAGAGACCAATTTTCAACCATTCATTGAGCAGTTGCTTGAGACAGGTTAGACTGTACATTATGTTTGCATGTACTATAATATATGTACAGTGTACATGCATGCATGCATGCTATATTACTTATTAGATCCCGAATTTATTTAATCCATAAATTATTACTTGAGTGGATTTTTATACTATATATATCAACAAACTGCATTAGAAAATGTCCAGTGGGGCTGACTAGCGGTGATAGTTTTACTGTTGCGATAGTATCATGATAGACTTACAACTATATAATGCAATACTGTTGCGATATTTTCATAACTATCATGATAGTATTGTGATTAAAAATACTGAATCCATGATTGATGCTGCTTTGATCAACAAGGACCTATACTATTAGGACCTATGCTATTTTTAATATATATATATGTGTGCGTGCATGCGTGCGTGCGTGTGTGTGTGTGTGTGTGTGTGCATGCAGTTTCATAGGGGCTGAAATGGTGGCGCAGAACCCCCATCACTAATTGATAGGCATATATATGTATGCAGTTATGTATATATATATATATATATATATATATATATATATATATATATATATATATATATATATATATATATATATATATATATATATATATATATATATATATATAGATAAATAGGTTAAATGGTATGAAAACTGGCAAATGTTATTCAATTTTGGGAAGTGTAAATGCATACATGTAAGACATGGAAACAATGCTGAAGAATATAAAATGGGGAGTGCTATGCTAAGTAGAACCACAAAAGAAAAGGAATTATAGGTAACATTTAGTGTTGACATGAAAGTTTCAGAGCAATGTGGGATTGCTGCTTCAAAAGGTAATCAAATTATAGGGCTAATTAGGAGAACTATCACATATAAGGAGAAACAGCTTATTGTGCCCCAGTACAAAGCAATAATTATACCGTATTTGGAATATTGTATACAAGCATGGAGGCTGTATCAGAAGGAGGACATAGATCAGCTATAAAGAATACAATGAAGAACAACTAAAATGATTCCATAATTGAAAAACCTTAGTTATGATAACCACTTATTAGAATGGGTTTAAAAATAAAAATGACAGATATCTGATAAAACAGGTTATACACAGATGATAAAATTGTTGGACTCTCGATAAGCCAATGGCTTCCTTGTCCACTTGCAATCTGGAATTCGTAGTTTTGGATGGCAATCTTGTTAAATCTTGTTAAGTCTAGTTTCCCTAGACCCCGCCTGATTAATCTCGATTAATCAAAACAGTCACGCCACCTAGTGGGTCTTGCAGAGACAACTCAGAAAATTTGACTGTAGCAAGAGATATTTTTTAGCAAGACTGTTACCTTTGATTTAATAAATACCTTAAACTTATACAGTTGTAGACAGACTACGCCCGTTAGGTAATGTTGTAACTGTAAGTGTCACTAGAAGAATTGCTTAGTGGATTTTCTTTCAGATAGGTTAAAAGGAACGTACCACGATTTCCACTGGTTAACTGAACGCCTGTGTTACAGGACAATGCATGTTTCGGTTCATTTTTCTTAAAATAATAGCAATTTTCATAACCAATTTTGATACGGTATTCCTAATTATTGTTGTTCCCCAACTTGCTATCGTTTAGCAGATTGAACGTTTAGAGTCAATACGTAGGTTTATACACGTTTGATGTTCACGAGTTGGTAAAATGACGGTCGTGAGCGAGAACAACATAAACACAGCTATGCAAATAGCGACGAAACAACAGTTTTTCAACCTCACTCGCATCATCATCCAATGTCACGTGTAATGTATGAAGTTCAAGGAGATGTCCATGACGTCATACAGCAAAACCTGGTTATCCTTCATCACTCTACTTCGACCTGGTCTGGTCATATCTGGTCATCCCGTATCACCATGCTTTGACCTGGTCTGATCACAAACTGGTCATCCCATATCACCATGCTTTGACCTGGTCTGATAAAAAAGCTGGTCATTCTGCTTCGACCTGGTCCGATCAAAAACTGGTCATACCGCATCACCATGCTTTGACCTGATCTGGTCAATAACTGGTCTGGTCAGACCTGGTCATCCCTCACCACCATGCTTTGACCTGATCTGGTAACAAAAACTGGTCATTACGCATCACCCAGCTTCGACCTGGTCTGGTCAAAAGATGGTCATCCTTCATCACTCTGCTTTGACTTGCTCTGGTGACAAAAAACTGATAATTCTGCATCACCCTGCTTTGAACTTCTCTGGTCAAAAACTGGTCATCCCGCATCACTGTGCTTTGACCTACTCTGGTAAAAAAATGCTCATCCAGCATCACCCTGCTTTGATCTACTCTGGTCAAAAAAATGGTCATCCAGCATCACCCTGCTTTGACCTACTCTGGTTAAAAAATGGTCATCCAGCATCACCCTGCTTTGACCTACTCTGGTCAAAAAATGCTCATCCAGCATCACCCTGCTTTGACCTACTCTGGTTAAAAAATGGTCATCCAGCATCACCCTGCTTTGATCTACTCTGGCCAAAAATGGTCATCCAGCATCACCCTGCTTTGATCTACTCTGGTCAAAAAATGGTCATCCAGCATCACCCTGCTTTGATCTACTCTGGTCAAAAAATGGTCATCCAGCATCACCCTGCTTTGACCTACTCTGGTAAAAAAATTGTCATCCAGCATCACCCTGCTTTGACCTACTCTGGTCAAAAGTGGTCATCCAGCATCACCGTGCTTCCGCCAGCAACTGCAATGTGTTGTTGTCCACGCAATCATGGACGACTAGCGGACAGTTCATAGAACTAGAATCTGCCTTATGCACTTTTATAGGAAGACCAACATCTACGAAGGCGACAAACTTAAAAATCTTCTTGATCAACGTTGAACTGGCCAGTATGGTGAAACTGACACACATTTGGCAACCAAGCTGCAATCGTTAACGTGCTTGAAGAGGCGACATGCTCGTCTCGTTATGCTCTTGCAGCCGGACTAATGACTAATGACTAAAACACAAGAACCAAGTTGTTCCTCATCACTCATCTGCTCTGTGCATTGCGTGTCCTTCTTCAGCGACCTGATCGAATGGACTAACTCATCTTGAATCTGGTGTGGAGCTGGTCGAAAGCACTGTTTCGACAGTAACAACTTTGAGAATATATGCTCAATTCGAAGACCAGGGGCGAAGCTTGCAATGCAATCACATCAACTGGGTGGGACCAAGACGAAAACACCGAAAGATATTGTTACATGTTATATGTCCATATAGTATTTAACGGTTAGCCAGAACGATGGCGATACACACATGAAGCGTCCTTGGTTGTATTATAATGCATCACGACACCCGATTTTGCGACCGCCGTAGGGAGGTATATTATATAAAGCCTTTACGACATTGAGCGCCAATGGTGATGGTGTCGACTGTCGAAATGTGAAGATATTGTTGGAGCTTATTCCAGACCTATCAATGAAAACGATCTGTATCACCAGGTAGAAATGACAAGGCCCTGATTCTTTCAAAAGAACTCATGGAGACAACATCCTCCAAAACATTGACACGGTGCAGAAAGTATTGGTTACGTACAGAGACGCATCCCCAGTGCTGAGCATGATTCTCGCATGTGCGCAAACTCCTTAAAGTTGTTCGCCAACCCATGCCTGAAATAAAGGGTGCAAGTAATGGTTTGATACTATTTAATGTTTTGCTATTACCAATAAACATTACGATATGTTTTGCCTGCGTTATTTCAACGTTGTCGGTGTTACGTCGGTCCAACGATCGGCACGATATGCTTAGCAATATTCACTATGATATTCGTGTCATTAATTCACTCTCTGGAAGTACGCCGAGTATTACCACCCGCGTAGCAGAACCGAAGCTGGCCTCTGTGTTAGCGTAGTGTACAGTGCGCGCCAGCGCTGACTACTCTATTGTGTTCGCACCTTCTGCTTCACTTCCGTGGCTGACTTATTCCTACTCAAACCGACGTCAGTGCAGTTTGTCACGGTTAACGACCTGATATTTCTGACCGATCACGTTCTCCACGTCTTTGGCACCCAGACCGCATTATTCTGATTAATAATTGCTGGCAATCCACGTTCCGAAATCCGCTTGCTGATAAATCAAATCGAAAAAAGACTATGTTCTGTTGTAGAGTGATGTTATTCTGTTCAGTTTACTGTCGCATATAGGCAACGACTGGCGTGAACTCTGTCTGCTCATATGACAACTTCACCAAAAGTGCTTATTTTATATATTTCAACAACAAAACCAGTTCAGTTCAGCGCAGACTTGTAGAGGTGTATATGTGTCTTGCGCCATTGTGCTTTCTTCGCGAGCAAGGTGTCTTGGTTCAGAGCGTTCTGGATTATGCAAGTTTGTACGTAAAACCCAGGCGAGAAGAAGCTCATGTCGAAACAACGAATGACTAGCTGTCGTTTAGATAGTTATTGCAGTTATTGCAATGATACATATTAAACTGCTTAATGTTACAATTACATAGGTAATAAATGGAAGTTAATCGTGGAAACATAAATCAACCTACCTTCGCGATTGTTACGATGACGTCACATATCGTATGTTGCCTGGGATGCTAGTGATGTCACGTTCATTACAATGCAACCGTTGCTTAGACACGGCCTAGCGGATACCACTGTCGTAGAAATGGCCACTATCTTTTCGAACGCAGGCTAGGAACATACCTTTGTGAGAGTGCAGTCATTGTGACGAGAGGAACCGAAAGGTGGCGTTGCTGAAGAATTTATTTCAGGAATAGTCGACGTCTGTGAGTCAACATTGCATACGAAGCAGTTGTTTCACCGATATTACGGCAAGTGTATTAGGATTCTCTGAAAAACACTGACGCGAATTTTTTTGTAGGAAGCTGTCCAAATCGGAGATCACGGTTTCTTTAGTAAGTTTGTTTTACCTCAGTAGGCCTATTGAATTAGAACAGCAGATAGTTGCCAATATATTGTCTTTTAATTGTCGGGAAGGTAAGAACTATTAGCAATCGTCAATACGTTGCTAGATACTAAGAGCGTACCAATACACACATTGCAAATGTTTATGAAGCAACTGAGTTATGTTTGTGAGAGAAATTTTGCTTGTTGGGAACACAATAAAATAACGCTTTCGAATTTAATCGGTTCCTAAATGTGTCCGCAGTAGCATGGACACCATATAATGTTTATTGATTTATATAGCACCAAATCTATGCAGTTATATTCTTTGGTGCTGTTCAAAGTAAAGAAACATTTAGAATATTAAATAAAACAGTTATGATATATCGACAAGAACGAGGAAGATATAAATGTTGTACAAAAACGAACCAAAATAAATACGTAAACTAGTAGTCGGCAGTTAGTTCGATTTTTTTCATAACATTTATGATTTGTCCATGAATTGCACTCAAACGTAATTGTGATTTCGATTCCGAGTCCATAATTTACGCTGAAAGTAAGACTCACGTAGTGAGATTGCTTTGCCAGTTGAGAAAAAACAAGCGTCACCTAGCGAGTACGACCGATTTCAGGTGACGGGCGTCTCACGCGTCAAGTTTATCTCGTATTACTCAGCATCCGTGATATAAATAAGGATGCGGGACGGTTTACCTGTGGGATTACTGTCATATTGATACATTGGTGGATACCCCATTTAACTGGTGACCGAAAAGCAAGCCGACGGATATCTGTTTGTTTCGCCAATTACCGGCCTGCTCCGACAAGTCATCTTTTTCATCTAAGCCGTGTTCAGAGAACCCGTAGCGGCCACAGAAAGAGATACACACAGAAGAACTACCTAAAAAAGCCACATCAACATCACAAACTGAGAGGACCTGGCCCCCGACCGTCCTCCGTGCAACCCCCTACATAGAAACGGAGTGCATAATGAAGGAGGCAGAGAAACGACAGAGAAGTAATCAGGAGATAACCAACACACGCAGACCTCACTTCCAACCGGAACATCCTACCCACTGCCCTGAGATTTGCAGATCAAGAATCGCCGCAGCAGGACCACCGATCGATCCTTGGTAGACGTCTTTCTCGTTCCGACGGACAACCGATGATGACGAACCACTGAATAACAGACATTACGTATGTCCTGCTATTACACACACGTTCAACACTTGCGAAACTGGGTTGCAATACTAAAAGCGGTATCGAACGCACGTGATACTGATCAAAATAGTTATTTACGTCATAACGTGACCATCGCGTACGAAATGGCGCACGGTATGCAATATTACAAAATGATTCCTAAGAATGACATTGTGTATTTTTTAAGTTATTGTTTAGTTGTGCTTAAACCGGAAAGCAACAGCCGCAACGTCTGTCTCAAAATCAAACGAGAAAAGCAACTCAGTTAACGCAGCAAGGGGTAGCATACTACATTTCCTGCATGGATATCAACTGTTTTGCTATATATATTTTCAGCGATGAGTATTTGTTCGGTTACTTGCAAATTCCCCAGTTGACCTCTGCAAACGTGTAATAAATAAAACGACTAAATGTTTGATTAATTTTGTTGGGAGCAAACGTTTGCTTGAAAAAGCCTGATTGCCGGTTGAATAATGACTCACATGCAGCGATTACAAGTAAATGTTACAAATGGACATAGTATAGAGATGGTACAGCCATCTCTTACTTTGTGTAGTAGTGTAGTGTTCAGCAACGTAGGGGTCAAATTCGCTTTTGTTCGTCAAATAAAAATACGTTTCATTTTAATATTTCAAATACACTATACATTGACGTTAGAAACAGAAGTACGCTTATCCAATAGAAGGTTAAATTACAATTATACAATATTTACTTATCAGTCTTAATTACAACTACAGTTAGTATTGAATCCATGCCCGTTTTGCACTATCATTAAGAGATCGTAATCATGGTGTTTAGTATAATTGTTACCTCCCCTGCTGTTACCTCCCCCCCGCTGTTACACCCCCGCTGTTACCCCGCTCCCGCTGTTACCCCCCCCCGCTGTTACCTCCTGTCCATATACCGACGTCAACTGTAGATATAGCGGGATTTAGGCGCGACAGAAATGTTTTTAATTATAATTATTGTAGTCTATTAGAAGCACCAGTATCCGAATCTCTCCTTTCAGGGTGTAGTCATGGCAACAAGCATCCGGGAACTGAGTTTCCAGATGGTGCTTGACACCATTCTGAAGCCGGCGGGAGTGAAGGTGGGAGGATTCCCGGAGGAGATGTTCCTAGACTTGTCGGACGAGGAGCAGGAAAAATGGGCATGCAACATTTGGTGAGTATATTATCTGCATCCATCCACGGCAGCGTAATAACTATTGCAGTGGTTTCTCCATCTATTGTCGCTGTCTGATGGGGCCACGTATAGGATTTATTTCAGCTTCTTTTGTCCGCCTTCTTGAAGACTTGTCTCCATTTCCCTCGCCGTTCTGCTGCTCTATTTCAATCTCAACTATCTGCCTTTTCCGAAATGTAGTTACATAGTAATTTGATTTTCACCTCGTATCACCTCTTGTAACGATCTCCTGCCAATGTCTCCTCGCCTTTTCTCTGGACGTGTCCTGCCCAACACTCCGTGCTCTCTGTCCTGCCCAACACCCCGTGCTCTCTGTCCTGTCCAACACCCCGTGCTCTATGTCCTGCCCAACACCCCGTGCTCTCTGTCCTGCCCAACACCCCCTGCTCTCTATCCTGCCCAACACCTGCTCTATGTCCTACCCAACACCCCCTGCTCGCTCTCCTACCCAACACCCCCTGCTCTCTGTCCTGCCCAACACCCCCTGCTCTCTGTCCTGCCCAACACCCCCTGCTCTCTGTCCTCCCCAACACCCCCTGCTCTCTGTCCTGCCCAACACCCCCTGCTCACTCTCCTACACGACACCCCTGCTCTCTGTCCTGCCCAACACCCCCTGCTCTCTCTCCTACCCGACACCCACTGCTCTCCAGTACCATTTTTTCATATGCACCTGCATCCTGCATTTGATACAACACGTCAAACTGTTTTATATAGAATTATACATAACGCCCAGTTACATCTGGTTGTACAGAGAAACAATAACTCAACACTTCTTCATCTTGTATGGTTATCGCAAAAACGTGTGTTCGTGTCGCTTGATCACAGTCACTTCGTAAGGCTAGGACTGTAATTCTGTTTCGTCGTTGCAGCTTCCTGCTTGTGAAGGACTGTCACGAGTGTAGGAACAAACACCTCTTCTGTCACTCGTGCATCGTCGCTTGGACGATGACGACTGGACAGAACAGTCAGCGCTGCCCGTTCTGTCGCTGCGAACAAACGGAGTACGCCAGCAACAAAGCTATAGACAGACTTGTTGAAGTGAGTCTACTCCACACTGCACCACCATATACCACACACCCACTAACGGCCATTTATCCTCTTCCACAACCCGCCCAGCGTCAATCACACTACACCACCATATATCGAACACCCACCAACGGCCTTTTATCTACTTCCAGCCCGCCGAGCGTCAATCACACTACACCACCATATATCGAACAGCCACCAACGGCCTTTTATCTACTTCCAGCCCGCCCAGCGTCAATCACAGTATCTCCATAGCAAAGCCACCAATGTCATCCACACCAGCAATAACTATTACAAATTCTCCTATTTTCCCGAGACAGTAAAACATTGGAACTCGCTACTAGACACAGTAACCAGCATTACAGAACCCCATCTATTTAAGCAAACTCAGTATCAAACAAACACGGCTAAACAGTAAGCATCCCATGTGCACACAATTCTGACCGTCTGACTCCTAGTAGTGTTGGACAGTATCCAGTAAAATGGAGGGGTATACAATACTTGCTGAAGTCCAGAAGACTTCACCATTAGCCGGTAGTTTTGCTGTTGTGGCTAGCGCAGTGACCCAGCAGCGTTAATCTGGTATATGTACGCCGTATATTAATACACATTAAATAGAACATGACATCTGGCGTTGGCTAATTTAATGCGTATCACTTGTGTCAAAGTGTGTATTTTGAAGGAAACATATCCGGATGTAGTCAGTAAATGTGTATCAACTACAGCAACTTATGTATGGCCACGCCAGTTAGATAAATATAACAAAATGTTAATCAGAGCACTCGATGGAGTTGGCTTAGTAGATGACTTCGATTGTTTTCTATCGATAATGTAAGTTTGTCGGGCGATGTAAGTTTCAGTTTGTCAGACGATATAACTTTAAGTTTGTCAGTTAATATCAGCTGGACACTGACAATCATTTTGTTCTAATTGAGTCTGATTATATTGTATTATTGGTGTTTACTATTTTATAGTCTGCAGATAAGTTGACATTATAAATGCCTTTAGCGGCATCGACCACCAGGCCATCACCACTGTTTGTGTTTGTCGTCGGTGTTTGTCGTCGGTGTAGGACAAGCGTGTGACGTGTCCTCACGACGACTGTACATTCACAGCGCCGCTCAAGATCTTCCTCCTGCATAGTCACGGTCGCATGGAGTACAGGTAACCTGCTCCACCGATCAGCAACATCAACACCACCACCACCACCACCACCACCACCACCGCCATCACCACCACCGCCGCCACCACCACCGACAATAAAACCAAGAACACCAATGACAATGACGACGACAACGCACATAAATGTTGACAATTGAAGAAACTGTGACACCGCTGCAGTGTGGCGGTGGCAATAACAACAACACAATTAACAAATGATTATTACTCAGAGAATGGTCGTCTTAAGAAATGTTCAATGGTATCTGAGCGAAAAATACTATTTATGACAACTAGGAATTCCTTTATATTCGCCTATTAAACAATCCAGTGCAGAAACTCTAACATAATCGTCTTCAATACGCGGACAATCGCTTTAGGATCAGAACATTGTGTAAACTAGAGTATCTAGGATTGTAGATACTCTTCCGAAATCTCTATCTTTTCATGTGAAAACTTTGACAGTTTCTTTTAGATAAGATCTGGTTTTACTGATTGGAAGTATGTCTAAAAAGATCCACCTGTAGAAGCACATACAATAAATACCCATCTAACGACGTCATAATATTCTAATTCAGATAACAATAACACGCACAGATTTCCGCGTTTTCGGACCACTAGTTTTCTGTAGCAAATGTGAAAACAGGAATAATCAGACAGGTTTTCGGTGCTTGAACAGTCTCAAAATCATAGGCACTTCATGATCTGACGTAGTTGACGCAGTTCTTGACCATATGGTTACCTTCGTTAATCCATCCCAAACTGTTTCAGTAACGCCAACATTGACCTAGAAAGTCTCAGAAGTCAGCATCTAGTCATGCCAGGTTTGATGACGCCAGATGATTTACTGCTGCCGTCATTTGCCCGTATGCAGGTACTACAGGTAACTATTACTGTCAATGTTCTCGACGTCGCTGCATATGGCCGTCACATTGTGTCCAGCTGTGAAGCTGGATAGGCGCCAACCCTGAGTGGTGCAAACTTGTAAGACTAGTAACAGAAATCCGTAAGACCGCAAGTGACCCCTAAGATTACCTACGATTAAGATTATCCTCGTCAGCTGATCTGTCAATCGTGTTCAAAAGGAGCTCGTCATGCAAACTGGGGTATACTATCTGGATCTCGCGAGACTTTGGCGCAGCTGCCTCTCTGCCGTCTTTTGAGCTGATTATCTGTTATTAGCATGCCATATGACAAACGCGACGTAGTTAATTAATTAGTTTGTAAATTTATATTTTAATAACATATTGAAGCTGTTTCTTTTACAGTCTATGATGACTTGCTTTTAGTGGTCGATGAGTAGAATGCCTGCTCTGTATATAATGTATTTATGTTTTATAGTTTTAACGCATGTATACATTGAGTGAGACGTTAATAAAATATTTACTTTCATTTATTCAGTCCGCAAATAAGTCAGTGTTCCTAGGTTATTCACGTGTCATTTCATCCAGGGCCGCGTGGTGGCGCAGCAGATACGGCTTCTACTGCACCTGGAGTTCTGGCTGCGACACCAGGCCCTCATCCGCTTCACGAGGGCGCCGGACCACGAGTCCCAGGTCGAAGGTCTCGACGAGGTGATCCAACTGAGTGAACAGCTCAACGAGGTGAGGACCGCACCCTGTTGATTGTCCCATGATGTCCCGTCAAGTCGTACGACTTCTGGTGACGTCCACGATGAGCTGTCGCCAACCAATCTTCATTAGCGTTACTTCTTTCCACTCACCCACCGCACACTTTGTTGTATCTTTGATCTCATCCATCCATATTACTCTCTTCCGCTTGCCTTTACTCATTCCAATCTTTTTCGGCTTTTTCAACCTGTCGTCCTCTGTACGCATGATGTGCCCAACATATGACACCTTCACCTTTGAAACCAATGAAACCAAAAGCAGTCAGGCAGTGTTATCTTGTACGTAAACATTACGATTCGGTTTTAATAACAAATGTGCACATGGATTGTTGTCTTGTAGCAGACCTTCATTTGTGTTTTTGTCAAATCGTACAGTTTTGTTATTGAGAAAATCAACATGGCTGATGTTTCTCTTCTTTATCGCCCACACAAACTGTTTTTGTGTCTTTGTACACCAGGGATCCTTCCACCACTGACATGTGCCTATTAAGCTGATAAAAAGCAATTAGACATTTTAAACTGTGAACAGCATATGTGTCCTAGTCCTCACATATGGTCATATCTATACATTTTCTACGCAGCAAACAGTTACCAAAAGTTGTACAGTCTCAAAGTCATCAGCACTTCATTCATATTACATGAACCCAGAAATAAATTACTGATGTATCCCCAGGTTGGCTCCGTACTATCGAGTGTGTTTTCGTCCGACATCGACGGCATGTTGGCCGGACCGAGACGTCTACCAGCCGTCGGTAGTGGCCGTGGGGCAGTGGCCGGGGCCGGGCCCTTGACCAGGGCCGCGACGACCACAGCGCCATCAGTCGGCCGCGCAAACACAATACGGAACCAGTCGGTAAGGCACTACTGCATGACGTCACGCATCTTTTCGTCAAGTCTCTTCTTCAGGTTAATTTCACTGATGTTGTTGCAGTAGGTGATCGAAGCAGAAGTTCTTGTGTTGATCAATATCGAGTGTCTTCATTCTACTGTATGTTATATGGATGAGTAGCTGATATATTTCTGCAATACGCATGCATGCGTACGCACGCGCACACGCACATTTACCACCTGCACACACGCACGCACGCACACACACTCCACCTGCACGCACACACGCACGCACGCATGCATGCACGCACTTATGACAATATGTTGGCCTCCAGTGCTACCCGGAACTTTTTCAGTAACGGGGAACGAACAAATAGCATAATAGCAATACAACTGAAATACATCACATCAGTAACAACGACGACAGTAACATGCAAATGGTAATCGTAGCTATAATAATACAAAACATGATGATATGAAGGTCACGTGAAAACAAATAATATCCATTTCTTTTAATGTATAAATAGCGCTTAGTGTGTATAATTAGTTGTGTTACCAAGTGATATCTTTTTCTACAAACAAGAATATGCAGAACTGCTTTGATTGTTGAAAGGGCCTTTTTTAATTCTGTCTAATGGGTACGGTTGTTTGATAAAGTTTTCTGATGTTGCATGCGTTCCATTTTCGTGTATTGTTTTACCCCACACTGCCACAGTTCACTCAGCTGTAAATGCGTTCCTGACTATATCATAGACAGTGGTGGATATGTCAACAAATAGTCTTCGCGCAATAATTGCAGAGTGGCTGAATTCTTCCCAGAAAAGTCCAATGGCGTTGGAGTGAACAGGTCTGCAAGTTGGTGTAGTGTAAAGCGCTTTGAGCACTCACAAAGACTGGATACTGCATTGCGTATGAACGTACCATTACTGTTATATATATATATATATATATATATATATATATATATATATATATATATATATATATATATATATATATATATATATATATATATATATATATATATATATATTGTTGTATTATATTAATTTTTGTTTCAGTTACTAGCCAACTTGGCAGACGAGGATGACAGCGACACAAGTAGTCTGGCGTCGAGCCGGTCTGGGGTCGTCTCGGCGGCTCGCAGAGACTTCGTGCGACAGCTGGAGTCGAGCGCGACGGCGACGGCTTCCTACGCAGAGCGCTCTAACTGGGGTTCGTCGTACCAACCGCCCCACAGAATAGCGGGGGCAGCATCGAACACGCCATCTGCCTCTCCCCGGGTGTCCGGGCCGACCGCGTCGTTACCATCTTCCAGGACGTTGTCTCACCGACTCCTGGAACGGCCTCACGACGCTTCTAGGAGCCTCGTCACTCGCGAGAGCAGCGACACAACGCCTTCGTCGGCCGTCACGCAGCAGTCTGCGGAACACGTGACCGTACACGTGACGGATCACGTGACGTTTCCGAGAGTGTCGCCGTTGTCGCGATTGACGGGCAATGGTAGCAGTAATGCGGAAAATGTTCTGTCGACGACTGCACTTCGAGACCGACCCTGCGTAACAGCGTCGATGGCGGCTGCGGCGGGCAGCAGCCGGGTAACTGCACCGTCTCCTTCAATTTCCCCCAGTTTGTCGGGGTCGTCTCTGTCTCTTCTTGACACTAGCACGGCATCCTCGAGCCTACCGAGCAGAGAAGTGTCGGCTGTCAACGCCACCATGCAGCGACCAACGGGCACCGGTATCAGCGACGCCACGCGGCAGTCATCTGAACCAGTGGGTGGCCGAGCTGTGATTACGGCATCTCAACCGGCTGCTACGACTCCACGAACGTCCCAGATAACTACTGGCGCCACCACACGGCAGAAAGCTCAACCACCAACTGACGCCATGACAACACAATCGTCACAACCGGCGACGGGCGCCACCAAGGGGCGGACGTCTAAACCGGCTGCTGGTGCCACCTCCCGGCGGACATCTCAACCATCACACGGCACCACCACGCGGCAGTTGTCACAACTATCTACTGGCGCCCCCACGCGGCGGACGTCTCAACCAACAAGGACTCGACAACCGGTCCCACCCAGGGGTTCTGTCCCGGGTACGCGACCGGGGCCGACCGTCCGACAGCCTGCCACTGGCGCCACCACGCGGATGATATCTCAACAACCAGTGGCTCGCCAAGCAGCCCCACCCAGGGGCTCGGTGGCGCCCTCACGAACCGAGGCACCCACCCGACAGGTGACGCAACCACGTCAGTCCAGGAACAACGTTAGTAATTCAACGACAGGAGCCCCCCCGACCAACACCCGGCTGCCGACCACCCCTGGACAGCTGATGAGAGCGCGACGGCGAAGTGAAATTTCTCAGGAGATTGCCGATAATTTGCGCAAGACTCACGACCCCAGTTAATGTTCCGTCAGCGTACGACAGACGGGAGTGTGTTTATAAGGATAGTTCACTGTTTGAGAAATTCGTCTCCAGCATGACGTAAAGTGTGCCAGACTGTGGAGAGAAAAAATTAACTGATGAAAATAGTCGCGCATTTCTGAGATACGGCGACGTCTTATAAACGCTGTTAAACATTTGGTTGACAGAACCGGACAAATATGTCTGATTTTTATGTTTGAGCAAATTAATGACATTGTTAACTGCGGCCGGTTCGGCAAATCCCACTCATCACATACTACATACATATCCTATAACAATGCAACTGCGCCGGAATCTGATGGTGTAGTCACGTGGTCTCCACTTGAAAGATCATCGTGAACAATCGATAAAGCACCTGCATTCGGCAGAATTGTTATTTGCCAAAAGAATATACCTGAAGCACATATGTTTGTTACTTTGAAAAAAAAATGGTGTATTCATTGAACGATGATACAAACGTGTTAATGTTCATACATTTCGCACCATCTCATTTGAAGTTGATGCACTTTTGACAGATTGTCCGGACTGCCGCGACGCGAAAGGAATGGAATATTTAGCATCTCCCACATAGTAGAGCAGCGTAGTACTGCATTACAAAGATGGTGGCGGTAGAACCCGTTTTCGTCATGTTTTATGTTTTTTGAAGTGGGTGGCTTTATTTAATAAACTGAGGCTGATAAGGCGACCAGAGATATATGGCTCCAATTTGCGAAACAGGTCTTGTATTGTAAAGTCACGAGCTTCATAGAAACAATTTCCTTTTGTTACGATAGTTATTTTAATATTGGAATCACGAAAACAAATCAACTCGAAAATGCGGGCCCATTGTTTTGTATTTTGTTTTTATTCATTGTTGTGTTGTGTTATTTGATGTTGATGACTTTGACAGTTTTGTTATTACCTTCGTAATGTATATACATCTCGATGCCCAGCTGTGATGATAAAAGTTGTGTTTATTCAACAGTATTGATACTTTTGACATGTTGACGCTATCGTATATGTTGATACAGTAAACATTGTTGATTGTCTTTTTTGTTTCGCGTGTACTGTCATGTTTTGAGGTTGTCATATTGTTTAAGTTCACGTCTGAGATTACTGAATCGAATTCTGTTCCGATTTAACTGTAAATGCCTGTCAGTTTCCGCTACAAAGTGAAACCGAAAGCGAATAATGGATAACTGATCAAACATAAACTATTGACCTGGTTTAAAAATGGAAAGTGCACCAAGTACTTGCCGCAGCAAAGCTTGCGGGTAGGATGAACCTCGACGAAAAGACTTGAAAGTCGAATATGAAAGTCATACGAATATGAAAGTCATACGAATGATACATATGCGAAAAACAGCAAAAAGGGGGACAAAACGAATACACGGAGATTTTGTGTATATGTGATGTGCAGAAGATGATTCGGTTATAAAGGTGGCGATGAACATGAATATGACTGGAAAGGAAGGAAGTTACCTGCGTCAGAGTAGTTTTACGAACAGAACGGTACAAGAACTTACAGAATGGAGGAAGTTGATTTCTTACCACACTGACAGGAGTTTTAGTATAACTAGAATTTCCAACTGGAATATGATGAGCAACTATATCAAACTGTTCGTTCATCACGTCCTTGTC
This sequence comes from Lamellibrachia satsuma, assembly GCA_033239005.1. Taxonomy (NCBI): domain Eukaryota; kingdom Metazoa; phylum Annelida; class Polychaeta; order Sabellida; family Siboglinidae; genus Lamellibrachia; species Lamellibrachia satsuma. The sequence goes on along the minus strand of BSQZ01000072.1, from coordinate 225,859 downwards.
TGGCACACTATTCTATGCACATATTCGCTGGAGTGAATATAATATGTTGTGACATCGCCTTTGGATAATTCTGGTTGTACATGAAACAACTGTCTACATATTTGGAGATCAACCTGCATGATGGATGGGGCATTCCTAGAGTCACGTGGACGTCTGCATGTTCAAATTGAAGTATGAACAAGCATTGCATGTGCATTAGGTTAGATCTAACATCTAGAAGTGGTGTCTTTTTTGTCTTGAAGCATCCACACGTTGAAGCATTCATTTCACACAGCCCTGCGGATTGAGTGTACATCTGCCACTACGTTCTACTGTGACAAATGCGGCGTTGCAGTTTTATAATCCGTCTTGGATTCATTACGTCACTACAGCTGCGCTGGTACTCTGTTCAACATATCAATTTCATTGGTATCTTCTGTTGACCAACAATTCGTCATTAACTCGTTATAAATACCCACATACAAATTCCTATATTGAAAATATGCAATTGATATAACTCGAACTGGTAAATGTTGTTACTAACTTCTGATGTTTGTTTTATATATGTTGTTTTTATATATGGACACATTTTATTAGTAGTGTGATTTACTTCAATAACACGTTGCATTGTCAGTGTGTGCTAACGTAGCTTTCACATACCATCAACTGTAACAATGCCATCTAAAATCGTTTCACTTGTTGGTTTTATTTACTTCTTCGTCCCGTTGTCTACATTTCTCCCACCAGAGGAACATAAATGAAACGACATAGCTTCTTTATTATTTTATTTTTCTTATCTCTGTACTGGTATTTATTGTATTAGATGAAAAAGGGTTAATCCATTTGCTACAATAAAAATCGGTTTGCGTCATTCGCAAACCCACGACCATATAATTCCAAGCTTCGTTGACGTTAACTGTGATGGTGTGTGCTGTGCAAAGAATCGGTGACATCCTGAGTTAGTTCATTTTGTCGTCTTGTCCTCAGCAGCCATCCTGCCGTGGTCGGCAGACGACTGACTGTTCGTTGGTGTCGTGTCTGTCTGAATGCCAGGCCCCGTCGTCGTTGTATCACGAGCGTTTCTCGTGTTCGGGCCTCGCTGCGCTGGCGGTCGGGTGGCATACCCGGGCCCTGGAGCCCGGACCCTGGATGGAGTCGGTAGGCGGTTGGACCCAGTGGTCGGAGGCTTCACCTGACGTGTAGAGGCCCCAGGAAATTTACGTGCTGGGGTGGCGCCAGTTAAAGATCGAACTATTGGCTGTGTCGTGGCGCCGATCGCTGGACGTGACGTCTGTCGACTTGAGGTGACATCGTGACTTAGTTCAGTAGTATATTGTGTGGTGGCGCCAGTGGTTACATGGGATGTTTGTGGAGTTGTAGCAGTCATCGTAGTCGTAATCACAGCTCGGCCACCCACTGGTTTAGATGACTGCCGCGTGACGTCGCTGGTAGCCGTGTCTGCCGACACATCCCGCGAACTTCTACGAACCTGAGACTGGGGTGATTTTGACGAACTTCTAGAAACCGAACAGGATGGCGCCACTGTCACGTCACAGAGATTGTCTCTTTCACGAAGCGCAGTCGGCGACACAACAGACGACTGTCTCGGAAATGTCGTGTTTGATGTTGCTGTCACGTGTTCCGCCACGTGTTCAGTCACGTGTTGTGTAACGTGTTCCGCCGATTGTTGCATGTCGGTCGACGGCGTTGTGCCGCTGTTCACTCGAGTGACGAGACTCTTAGAAGCATCGTGCGCCGACGGTCGAGTGGTAAGTCCGGGACGCGGACCCTGCGCAAGGCCCCGGGATGGAACCGGTTGGCGGGTGGTTGCTTGTTGAGAAGTACCCCGTGTGGTGGCACCAGTTGGTTGTTGCCTTGTTCGCCGTGTGGTGGCGCCTGCCGCTAGACGATATGCCTGACGACCGGAAGTGGCACCACTACTTAGTCCAGTAGTATGTCCTGTGGTGGCGCCAGTAGTTACCTGGGATGTTTGTGGAGTTGCAGCAGCCGGTTGAGATGACGTAATCACAGCCTGGCCACGCACTGGTTCAGATGACTGTCGTGTTGCGTCGCTTGTAGCCGTGTCTGCCGACACATCTCGCGAACTACTAAGAACATGAGGCAGGGGTGATTTTGACGAACTTCTAGAAACCGAGCTGGATGACGCCACTGTCACACCAAAAAGACTGTCTCTTTCACGAAGCGCAGTCGGAGACACAACATTGTGCTCGCTGTCGCTACCTACTGTCAAAGACGGCAGTCTCGGAAGGGTCGTGCTTGATATTGCTGGTACGTGTTCTGTCATGTGTTCAGTCACGGGTTTTGTCACGTGTTCTGCCGACTGCTGCATGGCGGTCGACGAAGGCGCTGTGTTCTCTGAAGTGACTAGACTCGTAGAAGCATCGTGCGCTGACGGTCGGGTGATAGGCCCTTGCGTCCTGCTCGGCAGTGGAGCCAGTTGGCGGGTGGTTGCTTGTTGAGATGTATCCCGTGTGGTGGCGCCAGTTAGTGATTGCCATGTTCGCCGTGTGGTGGCGCCCGTTTCTGGGCGAGACGTCTTACGGCCTGAGGTGGCGCCACGAGTTAGTCCAGCAGTATATCGTGTGGTGGCCCCAGTAATTGCCTGGGATGTTCGTGGAGTTGTGGCGGCCGGTTGAGATGACGTAATCTCATCTTGGCCACCCACTGGTTCAGATGGCTGTCGTGTGGCGTTGCTGAAACCTACGTCTGTCGGTCGCCGCATGGTGGCGCTAACAGTCGACACATGTCGCGGACCACTATTGACCTGAGACGGAAGTGATTCTAACGAAGTTCTAGAGATAGGGCTGGGCGCAGCATCGGATGTAGACGGCGCTACTGTTACACCAAAGAGACTGTCTCTTTCACGAAACGCAGTCGGTGACCTTATATTGTCCGTACTGCCGCTAGTGACCGCCGAAGTCAGCTGTTTCGGAAGTGTTGTAGTTGATGATGCTGTCACGTGTTCTGTCATGTGTTCAGGCACGTGTTCCGCCGACTGCTGCGTAGCGGTCGACGAAGGCGCTGTGTTGCTGTTCTCTGGATTGACGATAGGCCCGGGTCGCGACCCTTGCGCCCGGCCCCCGGGTGGAGCCGGTTGGCGGGTGGCTGCTTGTTGAGATTTACCCCGTGTGGTGGCGCCAGTTGGTGGTTGCCATGTTCGTCGTATGGTGGTGCCCGTCGCTGGGCGATACGTTTGACGTCCGGAAGTGGTGCCACTACTTAATCCAGTAGTGTATCGTGTGGTGGCGCCAGGAGTTGCCTGGGATGTTTGTGGAATTGTAGCGGCCGGTTGAGATGCCGTAATCACAGTTGGGTCATATATTGGTTCAGATGACTGTCGCGTGACGTCGCTGCTACCCGTGTCTGCTGACACATCTCGCGAACTATTACACACCTGAGTCGGAAGTGATTCTAACGAATTTCTAGAGATAGGGCTGGGCCCACCAACGGATGTTGATGGCGTCACTGTTACGCCAAGGAAACTGTCTCTTTCACGAAGCGCAGTCGGCGACGTAACATTGTCCGTACTTCCGCCAGTGAAAGTCGGCTGCTTCGGAAGAGTTGTGCTCGATGTTGCTGCCACGTGTTCGGTCACGTGTTCCGCCGACTGCTGCGAGACGGTCGACGAAGGCGTTGCGTCACTGTTCTTTCGAGTCACTAGACTACAAGAACCATCGTGCGCTGACGGTCGGGCGACTGGCCCGGATCGCACCGCCTGCACCCGGCTCTTGATTGGAGCCTGTTTGAGGATGGCTGCTTTTCGAGACGTTTGCCGTGTGGTGGCACCACTTAGTGGTCCCAATGTTCGCCGTGTGGTGGCGCCCGCCGCTGGACGATACGTCTGTCGTCCTGAAGTGGTGCCAGATCTTAGTGCAACAGTATGTCGTGTGGTGGCGCCAGTTGTTACCTGGGCTGTTTCAACGACTTGTTCAGATGACTGTCGAGTGGTGTCGCTGGAATGTATGTTGTCCGAGCTGGATGCAGGAGTTATTACGGGGGAACCGGATGTAGATGGCACCACTGTCACACCAAAGAGACTGGCTCTTTCCAGAAGCGCAGTTGGCGACACAACGTTGTCATCACTGCTACTACCAACTGTCAAATTCAACAGTCTCGGAAGTGTTGTGCTTGATATTGCTGTCACGTGTTCTGTTACGTGTTCTGTCAGGTGTTCGGTCACGTGTTCCGCATATTGCTGCGGGACGGTCGACGAAGGCGTTGTGTCGCTGTCCTCTCGAGTGACGGTAGTGCTAGAAGCATCGTGCGCTGGTGGCCGGACTATAGGCCCGGTTCGCGACCCGGGTCCCCGGCCCCGAGGTGGAACCGGTGGACGTTTTGGATGTGCCACAGTACGCCGTGTGGTGGCGCTCGTCGCAGGACGACACGTCTGACGTCCAGCCATATATTGTGTGGTAGCCCCAGTTGGTGATTGTGTTAATTGCCTTGTCGAAGAGTCGGTCGTTAATCGAGATGTCTCCGTTAAGATGGTGTCCCTAGCCGGCTGAGATGTCTCATTTGAAGTGATTCCGTTAGGTAACGCTGTCGGTGACACAACACTGTCCGCACTGTCGCTACTGACTGTCAAATTCGATAGTCTCAGAAGAATTGTGCGTGGTATTGCGATCACATGTTCTGTCACGTTTTCGGTCACGTGTTCTGTCACGTGGTCGGTCACGTGTTCCGCCGACTGCTGCGTGACGGCCGCCGAAGGCATTGTGCTGCTATTCTCTCGAGTGGCGAGACTGGTAGGAGCACCGTGCGACAATTGTCCGGGGATAGGTCCTGATCGCGGACCCTGAGCCCTGCCCCGGGGTGGAGTCGGTTGGCCGGTGGCTGCTTGTTGAGCCGTACGCCGTGTGGTGGCGCCAATCGGTGGTCTTAATGTCTGCCGTGTGGTGGCGGCCGTCGCAGGACGAGACGTCTGACGTCCAGGGGTGATGCCACGACTTAGACCAGCCATATATTGTGTGCTGGCGCCAGTAGGTGATTGTGTCAGTTGTCTTGTCGAGGAGTCGTTTGTTACTTGAGATGTTTCCGTTGAGACGATGTCAGAAGTTGGTTGAAATGTATCACTTGTAGTGACAATGTCAGGCATATCATATGTATGTCGTGTTTGTGGAATTGTAGCGTCAACTGCTGGGTGAGATGTCATGAACACAGGTCGACCACCCATTGAGTCAGGTGATTGTCGTATGGCGGCGCTGCTACCTGCCTCTGCTGGCCGCCTCAAGGTGGCGCTAACAGTCGACACATCTCGCGCAGTCGGCAACACAACATTGTTCGCATTGTCGCTTTGAAGAGTTGAGCTTGATATTGCTGTCACGTGTTCTGTCACGGGTTCTGTGCCGTGTTCCTCCGACTGCTGCGTGACGGCCGACGAAGGCGTTGTGCTGCTGTTCTCTCGAGTGAGGAGACTCCTAGAGGCCACCTGACTCCGTTCCAGCAATCGATGAGACAATGTTCTGGAAGACGATGTGCTGGGGCCCGACACCCTGGGAGACGGATATGACATTGTCGGCCCCGGTATTGGAGTAACGCCGGAAGGGGATGACGTTATTGGCGTCAGTGTTCGAATCACGCGGAAAGTGGGCGACGTGCTTGGCCCCGATGTTGGAGTCACACGGGAAGGGGATGGCCTCATCTGTCCCGGTGTTGGGGTCACGCGTGAAGGGGATGACGTGCTTGTCCCCGGTGTTGGAGTCACACGGGAAGGAGACGACGTCATCAGTCCCCGTGTTGGGGTCACACGTGAAGGGGATGGCGTTCTCGGCCCCGGTGTTGCAGTCACGCGGGAAGTAGGTGATGACATCGGCCCCTGTGTTGGAGTCACACGGGAAGGGAATGGCCTCATCTGTCCCGGTGTTGGGGTCACGCGTGAAGGGGATGACGTGCTTGTCCCCGGTGTTGGAGTCACACGGGAAGGAGACGACGTCATCAGTCCCCGTGTTGGGGTCACACGTGAAGGGGATGGCGTTCTCGGCCCCGGTGCTGCAGTCACGCGGGAAGTAGGTGATGACATCGGCCCCTGTGTTGGAGTCACACGGGAAAGGGGTGGCGTGCTGGGCCTCGGTATTGGAGTAACACGGGAAGGGGATGACGTCATCGGCCCCGGTGTTGGAATCACGCGGGCGGGGGATGACGTACTGGGCCCCGGTGTCAGCATCCCGCGAGAAGGAAATGATGCCCTTGCTCCCGGTGTGGACGATGGAGAAGCGGATGACGTGCTTGATCCTGGCATCGGGGATGGGGGAAAAGAAATACTCAACCCTGAAGTCGGTACTCCGGTCAAGGTGGAGGACGAGCCCTGGTCAAGGTCCGCAGCGAATGAAGCCCTTGTCGAATCGCTCGACTGCAGTTGCCGTAGGAATTCTCTGCGCGCCCCGGCGATCTCCCAGAACGGGCTTGTTACGTCGCTGTCCGAGTCCATATCATCAACATTAGTCAAATTCTGAAATACAAATAACACCGCAATTAATTAGTGTTATTATTATTAATGAGTAATAATAATAATAATAATCATCATACTCATAATAATAATTATTATTATTATAACATTAATAATAATAAAATTATTATTATATTATTATTATAACATTAATGATAATAAAATTATTATTATTGGTGAAACGGGATGAGTGACGGATGAAGAAAGAAAAAATCGAGGGCAAGTAACGATGCCAGCTTCACCTCTGACTTCGGGGTCAAAGAAGAAATCAACTATTGGCACCATCACCATTTACTATATCCATTGCCGGATTAACCATGATACAAGTGGTACACACGTACCAGGGTTAACTGTGGTACAAGTGGTACACTCGCACCAGGACTAACTATGTTACAAGTGGTACACTCGTACCAGGATTAACCATGTTACAAGTGGTACACTCGCACCAGGACTAACTATGTTACAAGTGGTACCTTCGTACCAGGATTAACCAGGTTACAAGGGGCACACTCGCACCAGGATTAACCATGTTACAAGTGGTACACTCGTACCAGGATTAAACATGTTACAAGTGATACACTCGTACCAGGATTAACCATGTTACAAATGATACACTCGTGCCAGGATTAACCATGTTACAAGTGGCACACTCGTACCAGGATTAACCATGTTATAAGTGGTACACTCGTACCAGGATTAAACATGTTACAAGTGATACACTCGTACCAGGATTAAACATGTTACAAGTGATAAACTCGCACCAGGTCCAACCATGTTACAAGTGGTACACTTGTAACATGATTAAACTTGTTACAAGTGATTTACTCTTACCAGGATTAACCATGTTACAAGTGATTCACTCTTACCAGGATTAACCATGTTACAAGTGGTACACTCGCACCAGGATTAACCATTTTACAAGGGGCACACTCGCACCAGGACTAACCATGTTACAAGTGGTACACTCGCACCAGGATTAACCATGTTTCAAGTGGTACACTCGCACCAGGATTAACCATTTTACAAGGGGCACACTCGCACCAGGATTAACCATGTTACAAGGGGGCACACTCGCACCAATACTAACCATGTTACAAGTGGTACATTCGCACCAGGATTAACAATGTTACAAGTGGTACACTCGCACTTGGACTAACAATGTTACAAGTGGTACACTCGCACCAGGATTAACCATTTTACAAGGGGCACACTCGCACCAGGATTAACCATGTTACAAGTGGAACACTCGCACCAGGATTAACCATTTTACAAGGGGCACACTCGCACCAGGACTAACCATGTTAAAAGTGGAACACTCGCATCAGGATTAACCATGTTACAAGTGGTACACTCGCACCAGGATTAACCATTTTACAAGGGGCACACTTGCACCAGGATTAACCATGTTACAAGTGGTACACTCGCACCAGGATTAATCATGTTACAAGGGGTCACACTCGCACCAATACTAACCATGTTACAAGTGGTACACTCGTGTCAAGATTAAACATGGTACAAGTGATACACTCGTACCAGGATTAACAATGTTACAAGTGGTACACTCATGCCAGGATTAAACATGTTACAAGTGATACACTCGTACCAGGATTAACCATGTTACATGGGGCACACTCTCACCAGGACTAACAATGTTACAAGTGGTACACTTGTACCACGATTAACCATGTGACAAGTGGTACACTCGTAACAGGATTAACCATGTTACAAGTGGTACGCTCGTACCAGCCCCCTCCCACACCACAAAGTCGAGCACAATCTGTCTCACTTGAGTCGGGCTACGACGTATGTTCAACTGTAGTTTTGATTCGTGAACACAATACGTGACGTTTTGACATAACTATAATTATTAGTAATAGCGCCATCTTGCGGACGTTATTGTATTATCTAGCTATTGCTTGTCAATGTATATTATATTGTTTTCAGTATACACTGTTATGTTGTATGTTTGAAAGCCGTCGTCGACAACAATCTGTGAATACTTATGCTCATGAAGTTACCCCCCCCCCATTGTCAATACCACGTGTTTCGACCTTTGTCTTTCACGCATTCGGTTAGGCCCCACATAAAGTTTGTTAATCTGGCACTGAATATTTCCTACTATTTTTGTATCGGGAACCTATATACACATATAATGTTATACACCATATACACAGGGATCCCAGATGTAAAGAACATCTTCTTTTTTGTTAGTACAGTCATGTATGTCATCAATATTCTTATTTTTCTCGTTCGTGGTCCTTTCTTGGTAAACTTGTAATTGTCTTCTTTATATCAGACACTTTGACAATGTGACTCATCTTTGCGATTTTGGGGTTTACATCTGTCTGCAGAGACCCGGTGTCATATCGTTTAATCAGCGTGGACAGTTAATAAGTGTTGGAAGTAGGGTATATCATACCAGGGCTGGTATGATGCCAAGTTGATGAATTGAGAAAGTAGATTAAATAACGGAAGGATTGCAGTGAGAGTGAGAGTGTTTTCCCTATAACAATACGGACATTGTTTTGAAATATAAAGGCCTCATGTGTGCCATTTTATGCATTCTGTTGCCAGGTTTTATAGAAAACTAAAACAACCGGAACACTTTTATGGCAGGAGAATATGTTTGCCTGAGGATAATGACGCCAATTTGTTCAAAAAGAATGAGATTATTTTTTAAAAGGAAAAACAAAGATATGACAACATTGGCGAAAAAGAAGATAATTATCTTTCCCAAAGCTGAAACCTTGGCTGTGATATATCAACATTTCCTTACCGGCCGTCTTTGGGTTATGTCACCGACAGATGATCTTATGCTAGCCCCTATCCCCCTACCGACGGCAGTGGGAGGCGGCGGTGCTTGAGTATCGTTTCTTAGAATATTCGACAGCATTGCGCCGATCTCGTTGAGTTGTTCGCTATATTGCGTCACTTCACTCATGGCTTGTGCGCGGGTTTCCGGGTCGGTCGCCAGAGAAAGGCGAGTGATGGCCTGGTGTCTGAGCACGAACTCCAGTTGCAACACGAGTCGTATCCGCTGTGCCAGCACGCGGCCCTGGATCAGAGAAACGGTGGACACTTTGCATCAAGTTCCCGTATGTGAGCCCTGCAAATCTGAACGAGCAATAGTATAGGTTAACACGGCAAATGAAAGTTCCTTGTTTAAACACGTCGAACTGCCAGGAACACCGATGTAGCCAGAAGCCCCTTTCGGCGAGGATGTTTTGCATGTTAACCGACTACAATTCATATACATATTCAATAAATAATCCAAATGTAAAAGTCGAGCAGTCGAGCCCTCCTCTTCATCCCTGAAGTCCGTGATGAGGCTGGCAGCAATAACGGTCTTCTCCTTCTATCACTGCTCCCGTTTCACTTCCGTCTCCACCACCTATCCACTCACTAAATCCCTCGCTCTCGTCCTCCACTCCCCTCCCAATCCCACTATAATCTCCTCCAAACAGTCCTCACATCTCAGTCGCGGTCTTCCTCTTGTCCTTCTACCCTCCACTGTGAGCGCACCCGCTCCCTTCGTTAGCCGCTCCCCCGTCCATTCGTTCCAGCGTTTATAAAACGAAAACTAGTTTTATTTTACATTTATATTTCTTTCATAATAAACTTAATTTGAAATTCTAAAAACATTATAGTAATTAACCAGCGTCAAGCAAACCTACACCAATTCTCGGTATTTGCCCAAATTCCATGCCAAAATAACAAACAGACTGTCAGGCTACACATATTGCGAATCAATAAGTGAGCATAACCAATGCCATTAAATGGATCAAGTGTATACAGTACAAAGAGTAGTGTGGGGCAAAGCGCACCCCCAAGATTGTTCCAATGGAAGTGGCATCTGCTGAGATAGGTGGGGGTTCGCTTTGCCTCGGAGGTGCGGTTTGTCCCACAATACTTCTACATTCTAGAACGCGCGATGCAATGATTGATAATACACATCTGCTAAGGTGTAAACAAACTGAGTCTTTATTTGGTTATATTCAACTGTATTCAATCAACGTGTCACTCGCATTGACACAACCAGTGGACTGATATCCACACTGCCTACACAACACCTCACCATTGACGTAACAAGAGAACCGACACGCCGTGACGATAATGTGCTGCAGTTACCCGCAAAATTTGCATGCGAGCGAGCTGTGGTAGTTGTTCCTCGGCCGCAGTCAACATGCCTGGGCCGAAGACATGCTGGTGTTGATACTGAATTCGGAGATGGTCTAAGTCAACGTTCGCGTTGCTGAAACAGTTCATTTAACTGTTTTAACAATGGTTATCATCAATCATGTTATTAAACGTAAGCCATTTGACTGTTTATGTATATTGACCTTGTCCTTCAGTATGCAATGTAAACACGATATTCGAGTCGAAACATTTAACAAAACATAAGTCGGTCAAATTA
>BSQZ01000072.1:162500-210000 GCA_033239005.1 Lamellibrachia satsuma | reverse complement strand
TGGCTCGATTTATTTCCCTCTATTTGATGTTCTACCACTACTCGATAAAACCAAGGCGTTCGCGAGTTAATAATAATAATAATACAGCATTTTTAAAAGCGCTAATTTCCATTATATGGATCAATGCGCTGTACATGGTATAAAATACTAATTCACATGGTATAAAATAATATTTAAATATAAACACACATGTGTAAACACTGAATAAATAAATAAAATTATTTAGAAATAAATAAAATTATTTAGAAAACCTTAAAATCTGGTGAGAATCCTAATGCGAAATTAATTACTTCCTCGTTGTTATTGTTACATCCTTATCCTTCCACATATTTTGAACTCTTCCATATTCTCGGTGGCCATGGCTTTCGTCTTTTTTACGTAAAAAATAGGCCAACCTTTTCAATGTCCACTTTAACTGTGAGTAGTAGGTTGGTCAGGTCCTCTTTGCTATCTACAATGTGCAGCATATCGAAGGTTGTTGATGCGTCTTCCGCCAATCCTGACGCTTCGTATTCAGTCTAATTCTGCTATTCTCGTGATCTCCTTGCATTGGTTGAATCGATATAGGGACAGTATGCAACTCTGTCTGACGCCTTTGTTAATAAACCATTCCGTTTAGTCATGCTATGTCCTCAATGTGGCTTCTTAAGTATACTTTCTTTTGGTACTCTCTGGGTTGCTCGCCAATCCGTCTAAGGTTTGCAATCTGGTCCATGGTGCCTCTCCCTCATCTAAACGTAACTGCCCTGAAACTAATATCTCCATCTAGAAAAAAGTATTGCCCATGTCCACTTTGCAATATTTTGACGAAATAATGTCCTTATCTGAAATGTATTCACGAAAAAGGTGAAAATTTGTCTTTTTATGAATATCAGTATTTGCTATTTGAAATATAATACGCTATGCGCATTAAACAATTGCAAGGCCTAGCCTACCTTTCGTTCCCGTTTGTCATTCTGAAGCAATATTATAACAACAATACACATCTGCAGTAAGTTCGAGCTATGTCCGGTGACCCGTATCTAGGCAATGCTAGGGAACACAACACCACAAGCATCATTGGCGACAACAGACGAGTGACGTCATCGTAAGAATCGTGACGGTATGCCTTTTGGTTTCACACATTTTAATATACCCAATTAAGTGTTGACATCGCGAACAATTTTACAGCGTTCTAGAGAAATACTGATTTAGTGATCCTAACATACAGGTTTATACACCAAGATCAGGTTCTGCATCCTCATATAGCCAGAGGTTTCTGCATGCATCAACCCCGGTGGATACCTCAGACAGGAACCCTATTTTTTATATTTACAAAACATAAACGTGTTATCTACCTACCAATACGGCACGTTTATTTTGCATAAACTTGCTGTCTCATTTCCGCCACTTACGAGCCGAAGTTTTAAGGAAGCACATTAAGCTTATGAAAGTGGTATTGTTAAAACAGTCTTCAACAAGACTGAAATACACTGTCAGTATAACAAAACGTAAGGTATGAACAATTACTTCATCGTCACAAACACCATTTGTATAAGCATAGTCCATAATGATCGTATGTACAGAGGATCTATGCTATATGGAACATGTTGAGGCTTCAGCTGTTCATTGCATTGTGAGTACATTACACAGTGTAAGCCTGAACGGGATTTCACAGATGTTCCCTTTAAGCGGATGTTTCTTCCATCGGGAGTCTTATAACATCAATGTAGTTGACTTCAGATGATCATAACGGTTTGAGCTCGGCCCTACGCCCGTCTTTACTTCTCTGTTATCAACTAACCGGCATGTCAAAATGACGACCAAATAAGTACCTTTGTAAAAAGTATGTATGTCGCACAGAAACGAATACAATATCGTTATTTCGTAAACCACTTCTATTCACGGAAAACGACTGTCGAAATGCTGTAGCTTAGCAACACACGATGAACTCGTGCGCGTTCTGACTGAACCCATTAAGTGCATGAGATCGTTATATTAAAACTTGACATATATAAACTTGCAGATGATAATGTATAAACACATTACTGAGACACTTAGATGGAAACATTGGTTGATGAAGGAAACAAGGAAGGAAGGAGAAATAAGAAAGGGGAGGAGTGAGGAACGCACATAGATTGTAACGGAAGGAGTGATATAGGAGCACGCTGAGTAAGCACGGGAGATGTTAAGTGTGACCGCCACCGCCTGCTAATATCGCCATGACGATGTCGCACAGCCGCACGATCGGCGTCATTTTCAACTTCGGGTCCTCCCTCCACGACAATACCACTGTTTTATCGCCCGGTGTCGACATCTGCAGACCACCACTGCCGACACTGGCAACAACGGCGAGCTTCTTCGCCCGGTCGACAGTCGCGAGCGTGCTTCGTGATTTCGCTGTCGGCGAGATCGTCTCATCCGCGTCGCACGATCCACACATACAGAATGGCCGCTTGGGTTTTCTCATCCGACGGGAATAACGCCGCGACCCTTGTTCACAGTTATTACTGTCGTCAACTGTGCCAGTCAATGATGCCTGCTTTATGACTGCTCCCGTCTCGAATGGATCTGGTATGTCCGAAAGCGTTGAGCCGAACGCTTCCCGTTCGTCCCACTCTAACGACAGGAAACTATTTTCAAACATGTCACAGCAGGTGTCGTCGACCAACTCTGGAGCGCAGTCGTCCAACTTGTCATCATCCGGGTACTCCTGCCAGCAATCTGGCGATTCAAGATACGAGGTATGCGTCATCGCCGGCGACTTCTCGTTGCAAACTGATTGCGTAACAGACAACGAGCGCGTGTGAGACTTTCCTCTTGCTTGAGATTTCCGTGCCTTGCGGTTGCGTCGGTGGGACACCGAAACAGCTGTTCTCGTGAAGCCAGTCGCAGTCGTGCCCATAGATCCTAACTCGTCATCACTAACGACACTGCTATCGTCACCAGTTCGGGATTTCCTTAACCCTTTCCTCCGTTTACGTGTAACGACCGCCTCGACGAACGCGCCCGGGTAAAAGCGCCCGTTAAGGTGTGCATTTTCCTTTCGGAGCAGCACCCTGTTACTCATTCGCACGATCTTCGTCTGATCCTTTTTATGCACCTCGACAACCTTCGTGTCAATTTCGAGTCCAGCAGCAGCAACAACTCTCGTCGCATGGTCGCCATGCTTCTCGTCCATGTGGCTTTTGACGAGACCCATGTCCATTGCAACGTACCGGCAATAGGCACAATAGTACAGCCTACCGCCGTCCTCTCTGTGACAGTTGATGACGTGCGAACAGAAACTTGAACGCGAATAAAACGATGCAGGTTCGTTCAGGTTCTGGCAAACCGTGCATACGTGGAGCGGGGAATCACCCCTGGAAGCCATTGCATTGCCGGCTGATCTTGTCGTCGGCCTCCTTCTAGGCGAACAAAACCGACTCGGCGAGACAATAGTGACACCGGATTCTGGCGTACCGACCTCGGAGTTTTTGGTCGGCGACAAGGCTTCTAAAATCGCTGTATTTTTTGTCGGCTTGCGTTTGCTTACAGTCGTAGACAGTTCGGACGGTGTAGGTGCCTCGAGTGGATCAGTTGTCATCGTCGGCACACGGCGTCGCAGTTGTTTTTTCTTCCTCGCTGACAAGGCGGCCTTATCGTACGGTCGCACGCGAGCGCACGTCAACGATCCGGGAAGGCCGTTGCACGCGTACGTGTGATCTTGATGAACAAATGGTTTCACATCATCGTGTCCACTGTCCGACACTGACACAGGCTGCATTAGAGCGGCGAACAGGTTCGGTGCGACGGTGCGGAGGGAGGGGGCATTGTCTTTGTTCTTGAGGTCGTACGATATTTCCCCGTCGTCTGACGGAGCCGATTCGTCGACGCTGCAGTCATGACGCTTGATGGACGGCGTTGTCATCGGCACGACTTCTGCCAACGAACGATCGCAGTAGTCAGCCGAGTCTGTCCCAGAGTCCGTAGCGCTGTCTCCGAAACCGACTACATCGATGTTTTTGTCTTTCCAGGTTCCGGCAGAACGCAAGACGCTTCTGGAATTCTTTGCCGCAAGGGAAACGTTACTGAATGTAGTCGATGGATGACACGATTTTGGAAACGACAAATCGCTTACGTCACGATCCTCACGCGCATTCTCTTCACCGGTTGTCCGTAATACGCCACGTAACAAGTCACCTGACGTCTTCATGTGGCTGCTTGACACCGGCTGATACGTCCCCCAACTCTGAGTGGAATCGTGGCATGACATTGGCTCTAGTTTTACGGTTATCGTCGACGCCTTTTCACAGCCACTGCCGCTTCTTGCGTCAACATTTTCCAAAAACTGACGACGCTGTTTGTCCGTAGAACCACAGTACTGGATAGGTTCCACATGTGGCTTTAACTCTTGGTTATCAAGGAGCTCTTTCTTACAGGGAAACTCGGCTCCTTCTGCGATGCTTCGGATAAACATGATTTCGTTTTCTTCTGCGATGGATCTGACTGCAGTGATTTTGAGTCGACACCCGTGGTTACTTTGATAACGTTCTTCAAGCTGATTGTCGTCTGATGTATGTTCACATGTAATACTACTTTGTGCAGCCTCTAACCTGTCTTGCATATCACCAAATGTCGTTTTAGATGTATCATACAAAACACCATCTTTAAGAGCTTGCGTTGGATCATTTTCACCACGAAGTAAATCTTCAGCATGTTCTTCACACGATGGGTCACCGCTGCTGAAATTCTGGCATTCGGTGGCAAGGCATTTCTGCAAAGTTTGCTCACTGCTACACAGGGTATCATCAGCAACATACGATGAATCTCCAGGATATGCATCACTGGTATCCGTGTCATGCTTTTTCATATGTTCTTCCATTGCAGCTGCAGTTTTTGCTACAAAACTGCAGTGGCCACATTCGACCTTCGTGCCCTTGCGAGCCATGGTGACTGCTGGCTGTTCTCTCACGTCCTTTCTCCCCAACCACGCCGGCCTACAAAACGAACACACCTTTAAGTCACATGCACTAACCATGTGCAAAATGTAGTAAAGTTACTACTTGATTATTTTTAAACACGATATTATCAATTAATAATTACCTTATTTTATAAGACAACCTTGCTGCACAACATAAATGGACATTCATTATCATTGTATATAGACTTTTGAAAAACAAATAAACTGAAACAATTTAGGTCACGTGTTGATAATAAAGGCACATTTTGCATTACATAATCCCAGTACTAAAAAAATATTTGTTAGTGCTAACTATGTTAATGTCATGGTTCTAGTAATGGTGAAACGTGAAATGGTACGTTCTCAGATTGTACATTTCATGTTTTTTATTATAACCCTGACTAGATGAAATGGAGATTCAACAAATTTAACATAGGTCGTGTCAACCACAGTGCATCAAAGTTATGAAAGTTGGAATGGATACTAAGGAGTACATATGCTGCTAACAGTTGTTTATATGTCTGCTCTGACTCCAGAGTGTAATTTGTATGGTTGGACACAGTTTACTTCATCTCCAACGAAGTTATTGATACACTTACAATACACATATATAGGTATCAGAAGTCCACATTTCGCTAGGAATCATTATTCCTGTGGACTTAGAAAACCCTGAATAGACTATATTAGAAAACACCTGATTATATACAATGTGAACATTTCCCCGTATTTTTTTAGTAATTGTTTCAGACATAAAATTCCATTCTCCTTTATTAAAGCAACACAAAAAATTGTGAAATATGTGCGAATGTCATCTTTCTATAATCCAGCTAGAGTGTGTATATATGTATGTATGTATATATGTATGTAAGTATGTTCATTCATTGGTAATGTACCAGTCAAAGTTAATTCCTGTGACTTCAGGGTTGGAAAAAATCATGAAAAAAAAATCTGAATTTTTTATTTAAATAAAAAAAATTAATCTTTTTTTTTATAAATCTGTTGTCTTAACAGAGGGCACATGATGTTAGATTGGTAGAACATTATATGATATAGGTTGACTTAAAACAGCAACATAAATGTCACTTAAAAATATTGTATCAGCAGTCTATTTCCAGTGCTAACATTTACACACTGAAAAATACAATCACTTTAAATCCTTAGTAACTTTGTTCTGTTTAACTGTAAACTCAGAAATATGACCATTAAACAACTTTAGAAATACTTTAGCAAAACAACCACTTAAAATCAAATGAACACTCTAAGATAGACTACATGCTTATACAGGGTAGATAACTTGGAGCTGATGTTGGGCTCATTGAATTGAGATAGTGTCCACAGTATATCTTAGTTCCTTAGGCCACACATATTATGAGAAGGCATGTTGTGGCTGACAACGACCTTTGTGGTCATAATGTTTATGGCCTAAGGAACTATAAGCAGTCCAACATGATTTAAATCAATGATTTAAATCAAACAACTCTGGTATCCTTGCTAGTCGTCTGGGTCTAAACTTAGTAGGTGAACTGGACACATTTAACCTTTTTATGTTTTATCATTGCTGCAAGTGATTGACATGATGACATGTATTTGTAATACTAACAGCAAAAATACCCATCCTCTGGACTAGTGACTGTCATGATAACTTGGTAGTTCATATGTGACAGTCATGAT
Organism: Lamellibrachia satsuma; assembly: GCA_033239005.1. Classification (NCBI taxonomy): domain Eukaryota; kingdom Metazoa; phylum Annelida; class Polychaeta; order Sabellida; family Siboglinidae; genus Lamellibrachia; species Lamellibrachia satsuma. The sequence continues at coordinate 203,408 of BSQZ01000072.1, read as the reverse complement.
AACTTGGTAGTTCGTTTGTGATTGTCATGATAACTTGGTAGTTTATATGTGAGTGTCATGATAATTTGGTAGTTCGTATGTGACAGTCATGATAACTTGGTAGTTCATATGTGACAGTCATGATAACTTGGTAGTTCGTTTGTGATTGTCATGATAACTTGGTAGTTTATATGTGACTGTCATGATAATTTGGTAGTTCGTATGTGACTGTCATGATAACAATATTAAAAAAATTTTATGATACACAACAGTATTGCAGAAATATCCATCTATGCCATGGTACTTGATGCTGTAAGGAAGGGTAAAACAACTTTATGTTATGACTGGAGGTCATGAGTCCTACAGCTGTAAAATATCACATGAAATGTAATTTCACTTGTGCAGTTTATATTAAATATATCTTCGATCGTAATCAATCATATAGGGTTACGATCCATGAATGATACTAAAACATTTCCTCAGATGGGATGACAACCCAAATCAATAGTAGATACAAATATTTCCAATAAATATATGCATTCCTGGAAAAATATATAGACAAATCAGCAAAACATTTCAATAACTATTCTCACCAAATATAATAGCATATATTGCAAATAACAATTTGGAATAACTCATATTTATGTTTTGTTTCCCTGGGTAGTAAATGATAATGAAATACCTGTTTGATGTTGCACTGATATATTCATTATCATTGAAACATTAATTAGATGCTACAATCGTGAGCATTTTTGGGCAATTTGAACTTTAATGATGTACTGTTCCCTCCAAACTTATTATCCTATTGCTGTGACACATACCTGAGCAAACACACAAAGGTGACTGAGTTTACAAATACCTGAGCTAATACATCATAGTCACACATACGTGAGCTAATACAGTAATGATGGTGACACATACGTGGGCTAATACATGGTGGTGACGTATAGTTGAAGTAATGTATATTTGTGACACATATTTTAGCTAATATGTAGTCATTAACTGACAGTCATTGGTGACACACATGTGGGATAACACGTGTTGACAAATAGCTGTACTAATGTGTATGCTGACACATATAATTTGGCTAAAATGTTTGGTGATGTATGAATGGGCTATATAGTGAAACATGTCTGCTCTAATATATGTGGTGACATATACAAGGGTTATGGTCAAGTGTCATGTAAATGTACATAAATACATCAAAAACCTTATCAAGAACAACTAAAGTACATTTTTATAGTAATAATCAACAATAAAACAAACTATTCAGGTATCATTTATTGACTTTAATAAAATAATACTAAGTACTGATGATACAACAAAATTTCTTGTATCATCAATATTTGATATGATGTTTGTACATGCCCAATGTGGGAGATAACGTGCGGGGAGTCTTCTTGCCTGTGGATGACATGTCAGTAACTATGCCATACAAAGGATATAATATGGTGATAATGCCTGCACATGCCCTATATAATGTAATGTTTGCACATGCCCTATAAGGAATATAATGTGTGTGTGTATATATATATATATATGCACTACAAGGGATATAATGTTTGTACATGCCTTAGGAGTGATACAATGTGTGTACATGTCTAATGAGGGAGATAATGGTTGTACTTGCCCTACGAGGAAGATAATGCTTGTACATACCCTATGAGGGAGATAAAGTTTCTACATGCCCTAGGAGGGATTTAATGTACATACACGCCATACAAGGGAGCCATATACATATATGCCCAATGAGGAAGATAATGTTTGTCACGAGTGAATTGGCATATGTTATATTAAACATGCCTGACTGTCAAGAGCGTTACAATTCTTGTACTGAGTACTGGTCATACAACATTAAATATAATGTTTGCACATGCCCTATGTGGGAGATAATGTGGGAGTTATCCTGCCTGTGGATGACACATGCACATGCCATAGGAGGGATAAAATATTTGCACATGCACTAGGAGGGATATAGTGTTTGCACATACCCTATAAGGGATATAATGTTTGTACATGCCCTAGGAGAGATAATGTGTACATGCCCTATGAAGGATATGTTTGCACATGCCCTATGAGGGATATAATGTGTTTACATGCACTACAGGTATATAATATTTGTACATGCCTTAGGAGCGATACAATGTGTGTACATGCCTTGATGGAGATGTAAAATGCTATGTAAATACATACCCAATGTGGTAGATAATGTTTATACACACCATACAAGGGATATATATATATATATATATATATATATATATATATATATATATACATGCCCAATGAGGGAGATGTTTGCCATGAGTGATTTGGCACATGTTATATTAAAAATGTCTGACTGTCAAGGGCGTTACAATTCTTGAAAACAAATTTCAATTCTTTTTCTAAATTCTAATTTCAAAAGTCTCAAGAAACTCCATCCAACTAACTCCTAGCCCTTTTTGTTTAAATTGCACACAACTGAAAGCCTGGGGTGACATTACCTGTTATACTGAGCTACTGGTAACAGGATATATTATTCCTGTATCGAGTAGAGTGTTCAGATGCCAAATGTTAGGACAGTAGAAGACCACAGACACAGATTCCATCAGTTCTACAATCTATCTACAGATGGCTATTTTTGTATAAATTGTGCACAAAACATGTTTTGCACTTCTACAGATGCTAAATACTTGGTAATAGTAATATTAATAGCATTAGCATTGCACAAAATATATTAATAGCATTAGCATTGCACAAAAGATGTGTAAAAGGATTATCATACATTCTGGAAGGAAATTAAGCACTGTTCGAACAGTAAAGTAAAACTTCCCACGAACGTTGAAGATAATAGATGCTGTGTTACTCAACATAATGGATACGTACTTGCAAACTACGCCACATCAGTTTAGGCTTAAGCCTAAATCTGGAATGGAGCTGTGCATTTGCATTGAAGGAACTATAAAGGTTTTACACTAAGCACAGTTCTGCTAGACATGTTGCTTTTCTTGATGCTTCAAAAGCATTTGATCGAGTCAATCAACATAAGCTTTTAATGAAAGTAGAAAAATGCGATGTACTGAAATATATTTTAAGAGTCTTCAGCAATGAGTTCTATAACCAATGTGTACGTGTCCGACGGGGATCTACCTACTCGGACTTCTTCTCAGTGGGCAACGGTGTTAAGCAAGGTGGGAAGTTATCCCCCTTACTTTTTAATGTTTATATGGACAATCTAAGTGTACAACTGCACAGACAACCTGTTGGTTGTAGCCTTGGTACAGCGGTGGTTAATCACCTGATATATGTAGATGATTTACTTGTTTGCTCCTTCTGCCAAAGGACTACAAACATTACTTGACATATGACATACGGATGTGAACTGTGAACACGATGTTCAATATGACGCTAGAAAATCCCTGGTCATGTACTTTGACTCCAGAAATACAAATCTTGCTAGGGAAATGACCTTAGGAGTAAAGAAGTTAAACTTTGCCACCTCATGTAAATACCTTGGATATGTCATTTGTAACGACTTATCATTGAGGCTGAAATTCAAGCCAAAGCTAGACTTCTGTATGCTAAGAGTAATATGTTGTGTTAAACGTTTTGCTTTTCACTCTACTGCTATAAAGAATACGCTTGTCACGGCCTATTTCAGTACTATTTACATGTGTGCTTTATGGGTAAATTGTAGAAAACCAAATTTTCATCAAGATGTTGGTGCTTATGACAACTCCTACAGGATGTTGAACAGACTGCCTATGAGATGTAGCACTAGACGCATGTTTGCTACGGCTAATGGCAACTCGTGTAAATGTGTCATCAGAAAGGCTTGCCTATCACTTTTGTATTGGTGCGCTGCTGAGCTCTGTTTCCTGAGGATTTTGGCGCAGTAGAAGTCTTCTTTATTGTATTGTATAATCCGATGGCATACAAAAATAACCAACATATTAATGTCTCCATATGGTATATATATATATATATATATATATATATATATATTATTTAGACAGAACACCTATCAGCTGTTTAAACCACTATTATTGCTGGCAGTTTTAAGATGTCACAAATCGCATAGACAACCAGATATGCGGTATAGGTCCTTCACAGTGATACTGAAGAAGAAATTCCAGACATTGATTGCAATGTTGTGTCAATCTAGAAATTATGTTAATTCATCTGCTGCTACCTGCATTTAGGCATACGTAACACACCTCAAGAATATCTGCATTTATTCAACGTATAGAACATATAAAAATTTTTTTTCACACAGATAGAATCTCACAAAACTATAATTTGAATCTTACCAAAAATTTTACAATTGTTAAATCTCATTAAATTAAATATTAAATTGATGCTTGAGTTACACATGGTTTATTATTTCTATTTAGGTGTTCACGTGGATAGCTACTCTCGAGTGCCAAATAAACATATAGGCCGAATAACAGTATAGGGTGGCAAATCAGTCAAATTTAATAATAGTATAGTGCCGAATAACAGTATGGCAGGCATATTGTTCAAAACAAATAATAGTACAGTACAAAACAGTCACTAGTGTATTTGTCTTTTTTAGCGGCGAAGCAATTTTTTTACTTAAAGTGAAGCCAAGGTTTCCCTAGAAAACTACTTGGATCACTGTGTATTTGTTTTTTTTCTGGCCAAATATGCATAAACTGTATGCGTATTCGCATCACCGCAGATATGGTAACCGTGTTTTGGTTATGACCAACTAATAATATACCATGTCGAGCTTCCGAGAACTAAGGATTCTGACCGATTCATCTAATCATGGAAATCTAACGCTTCGGGATCAAAATCTAGGATCTTCAGAAGCTCGGGATCCCGCTAAATTCACGACTGTCATTCGAAAGGATGAAAATGTAGCCGTCAGAGGGAGCCACATGCAGCTCCAATTGTGAGCAAGTGATTTTAGCACAAGCAGTAAACGGCTCCATGGATGATTGATTAGCGCTAGCACTAGATAGTGAGAGCGATTGCTCTCCTAAAAATTATACCCTGCATAATTTGCCTCGATTATCGGAGAATATAGGCTGGCACAAATGCTTAAATTCAATAATAGTATGGTGCCAAATAAGGTGCGTATAGGGTGGCATTTTTCATGAAATAAACACCCCTATAGGGACTCTTATTCGGCACTCAAGAGTACTTATATATCTATTTTCACCTATTTATACCTATGCAATATTGTATGTGAGGGACAATTGTCTGAACGGTCAATTGTCCTATGTGGCAAATGTCCGTATGGGCAATTTTCCTAGGTGGCAAGGTTTTCAGAGGAGCAATATTCCAGGGAGGTGGCAACTGTCTGGGGCAACTGTCTGGGTGGGGAAATAACTGTCTGCAACCCAAATATGCATGACTGAATACTGCACTTCAACTCCCACCTTTTCCATTTGAAAATGTTCCATGTTAGTTAATTATCTTATTCTATATTGTTTGTATGTATACTAGTGCCCTGCGCGGGCCTATAATTTTAACCCAAGCCTGGCCTGCAATTAGCAGTTAGAGTCCAGGCCCGGCCCAGGCTCCCAAAAATTTTTTCAAGATAAACTTATAATCTTATAAGAAAGATGAAACATAAATAAACTATAAAACAGACTTATTGTTTTATTAAATAAAAATTAATATATGAATATTGTATAATTTTTACTACTGAAATACTAATGTCAGTTGTTGTTTAGTAGTGTCTAGCTAGTAGTAGCTAGTACTAGCTACTACTATGTCACCCACTGGCACTGACACCCAGGGGCATTTCCAGCAGGCCTGCAGTCATGAGAGATCAGGTTCAGACGTGTGAATTAGTACAAGTGTGAATAAATCAGTACTTGGGAAATTGTAGCCACTAAATAGTAGTCACTCCTTCACACAATTGAAAAATACCAAGTACCAACTGGGGTGGGTACTGGCAGTACTGGTTGTGGGTAGTTGGCAGTGGCCAGTGGGCTGGTCATTCAGGCCAGCAATGTTTGGAGGGAAGACCTAGACCTAGACTTGTTGGGTCAAAGGGTGAAAGTTGATGGTTAATCATGGCTTGACTGCCTCTGCATATGTCTACAGTAAACATTTGGGGCTAGCTGCTTCCAGCCAGGTGAACTTAAGTGGCCTGGTATGGGGCCATTAGATCTATGCAAAAGGGTACATTCATGCCAAAAATATGCGGTTTACAGAGTCTAGACATCACGGATTAAGCGATAGTAAGTTGAGTTTGAGCTGAAGAAGAATGATGGGAAACATGCATTAAATGTGATGAAGCCAGTGAAACAAGTGCCACTACTCCAGTCACAGTGTCTTGGAAAGCCAGTATATGTTTAAAGAATTACAATACAAAGATATGGGCATGTGACTATGCATATATTTTATATGAAATGTTAAAAGAATGCACATTATTAAAATGATATCATAGGAAGTCCCATTGTTCAAAAAGGTTAAACTGCATTCCAATGTATAAAGCACTAGTGTTATTCAAAATTCCATGCAAGGTCTCAATTTGCAACTATATAATACTAAAGAAATAATTTTAAGCATTCATTAACCGGAATTACAATTTATAATCAGTTTTTATTAATAATAAAATTAATAATCTGGGTTTTGTATGAATATTTTTATTATGTCCAGGCCCAGCCCAAGCCCGGCCCGGCCCGCTCACACTAGGCCCAGGCCCGGCCCAAGCCCGATGTTTTTTAAATTTGTTTCAGCCCAGGCCTGGCCCGCAATATGTAGGCCCAGGCCCGGCCTGCGAAATTAGCCCGCAAGCCAGGCCGGGCTTGCACCCAAAGCCCGGCCCGTGCAGGGCACTAATGTATACTTAATCTTCATTGGAAAAAAGCATTGATTGATTGACTGACTGTGACTATTGTTGATTTTGTTCCACTAACTTCCCACTTATAAAGGCCACCTGAACATATTTGTACCAATGAAGTAATATAGGTCCCTTGTGACTAACTATTCTTCTGCCTGGATAGCCTGCAGGGGGAAGACTACAGTTCAAAATTGCATTGGTGGCCATTTTAACGTTTTGTCTGATTATAAGAAAACGTGAACATCAAAAATTCTGAAAATTGTTCACACCAACTGCCACTACCACATTGACATGCTGACAAAGTTTTGTCCAAATCACAAAGCTCTTTTAAAATGCCCCAACGTGCAATGCCTGTCAATATTTACAAAAATAGACATGTATTCATGCGCCCACGTGGCCCATAGCAGACAAATTCCCATAAATCCCTCCACCTGTTAAACTCTAAAAAAATGCACTATTTCACAACCAATAGCTTCAACATACAAACCTGTCAATATGTTACACATTATGGAACACTCATCTTTGTCAAGTCATTATTATTTATTTGACAGTCTAAACATTGCCTTGCCTGTAAATTGTAATATTAGATAAAAGCCAGTCACATAATTTAATTATAGGTCGATTTTGACACATGATAAATCATAGATCATGTACACTAGATTTCCATAGCATTGCAAAACAATGAAGCCTGCTTACTGTCTTTTTAAATATACTAATGACTTTATATTTTAAACTGATATTCATATAATTGCTTGATTTTTAACCAAACATGACATAACTTTGTAAGAAAATTTAAAATTGTTCACACTTAACAGGATTTCAGGTAAATTCCAATGTGCTAGGTTTGTAAAATTTTATTGTTTATGTGACTGCTTTCATACTTCTAGTTGATGAGATATAAGGCGAACAGCTTGATTTCGATATAAAAAAGTCACGAAAAATGGAACACTTTCATTATCTAAATTTATGAGCTTTGCTGTTCGGTTATTTAGATTAATATCCCACTTTTAATTTTTATAGGGATAAAAAATGGTCTTATCTTTCAGCAAAGACAACTTTGGCAAGTTTCATTAAGATTTGCCTCTTCTACAGCTATTTAAGGACCTAAAAATGGGGGTATTTTTTAATAAAAATGTAAAAACTTTTGACAATGGCATTTCATGTGTAAAAACAAAAATGACGCGGTCTGGATGCCTCCTTTTATATTATTTTGTGGTGAATATACACACCAAAGTATATTTGGATGAAAAAATTAACTGTCTACTCAAACCCATTGCTGAGTTATTGAGGGAACCTGGCATTGTTTTTCAAGATATGGCAGTTTTGGGCTGTAGCTGTACCATGATCTGTCTAAAAAAAGGTAAGTGGCTAAATTAACATTAAACATTTTTTTTCTGCCTTACAACCCATCATCAATTGATTTCCAAAAAAAGAAATTGAACAAACATTATAAGTCATACAGATTTTTTAGTGGAATACTGTGGAAAAAATTCTGTCACCTTATGTCGCGCCTGTCACACCCTATTTTCCCAGAAATGTAAGAGGGAGAAAAATATGAAAAAATATGCTATACACAGCTTCAACAATTTGTAATTCACAGATACAAAATCATTAATCAGTGAGTTGGTGTTATTAAGCAGCAAAGGATTTATCAATTCCATCCCTCAAAATGTCGCGTCTATCACACTGTGGCAGATACGACATAAGAATGAACAATTTGCTGTATTAAATTAATTTTATTTGCAGTTACATGATAAATGGCATATGTCCAAATTTTCTGGTATGAAAAATATTCTAATTTAGAATAATAGGCACTAGACCAGGACACTTATAAATGGTAAGATTGGATTGTGGCAGATGAGATCCTTTTTGAGCATGATGATGTTACCTGTGAGTAAACTGAACTGCCATAAACCAACTTTTTCTTGGTTGATATTACTCTAAAAACAAAATAAAACTACATTAGCCATGTGATATTACATGTTATTAATTAGATACTCACAAACAGATGGCTACTTTTGGAAAATTTCCACCATTGTATTGTCCCAAACATCATCAGTTTGCCAACAATTGGTTGGCAGTCTACTCATAGTTGGCTGCAGTGTACAGCTGTTTTGTTAATGTTATTTTATCATGCAGATGGCAATCATGGTACCACAGACTATGCTAATTACCCATGTAAAACAAAAGACAAACCCCAAATATCTTAAGCTTAGCTGTAGCTGTTCACCATTTTCTTTGCACATGTTGACTCAAGCCTTTCTGGTGTCTGTACTGAAATCATTTGATCTAAGGGTGTAAATTGTTCAAAGGGTCACAGGTATTATATCTGAATATCGAGTAAATTCATACAAATGAAAGAAATGCTGTATTTTGCCTGACATTTTTTATGGAGAACCATTCATGAACAGAATATTAGCTCCCTCAACCAGCTAAATGAGTACATCTGATTTTGCTGCCCATACCATGTGTATAACATATATGCATCTGTTTTTTGTATCAGAAGTTTTAAATGAACATGTTTTGGACAGCTTTTGATTTGTCATGAGTGATACTATCCCCTATTATTTATCTGGCTCAAAAGAGAAGTGCCATCAGTTCCATTTAGATAATGTACCTTTGTTATCGAACAATACAAAGTTTTTGTTTTCTAAGAGAAGACATGATGTTAATTTTGTTTGGCTTGCCTAAAACTTAAGTGAAATGGCTACAGATAAGAAGTTTTTCAAATAAAAAATTAGGATATCATATTATGGTTGAGCTGATGATATTAGGAAGTGAATATCGTTGTTGTAAAACGATCATTATGATGCATAGTAGCAATGATATTTGACTACCCGACACAAAAAATGTGTTACACTATCCATGTTGGACATTGTTCTGAAATTACTTTATTTTTACAGCAAAATGGATCATCCTGATCCAGCAGAAGTGAAAGAGCTGTTTTCAGTAACGCATCAGATGACTTTGAAAGCATATTTAGTGAGCCTAGAAATAACTGTTGATGAAAACAAAATTAGTAGAGCTCTTTAATCACTGTAGAAGTTAGAACTTATATGTTTTGAATATTGGAAACCCCTGCAAGAATATTGATACAGCAAATTACCTATCAAATTAAGATAAATTTATCATATTCATAGTCACATTCTTTTAATTCGTTTGTTAATGTTTTCCAGCTCCAGAAGTTTTCGGGTGGCCCAGAAAGAATGGCACTGCTGACATCCACCCATTTGCTATTTTCTTTGGCCCACTAGACCTCATCGGAGTGGATCCCCTGGTAGTTCCAACTCTTAAGATGCTCAAGTTAGAATTTGAAAGTATAAATGAGATCCTGAAGAAGTACCACAAACATTGTGATAGATTAAGCTTTGTGCAAATGCAATGTCTGGTAATACCAATTTACACGTAGTCAGATTTCCAGGTATAACTATGTTAATCAAAGTAATTTTCTTCATATTTTGTGAAAAAGAAAGTGATTTTAATCAGACCTGGGGCCGAAGTACTCAGTACTCGTGTACTCATGTACTTGAGTACATTTTTGAAATACTCATACTCGTACTCGTAGAAATTATGGTCATGTACTCGTACTTGTGTTCAATGTACTCAGATTTTACGAGTACATTATGAGTATATCCGAGTACTTTTTCAATATGATATTGTGAAAATTATGCAATTTCTTATCATCAAATCATTAACAACTACAACAATTTCAATAAGTATGGTAGCAAATTGTATTTCCTGCATATGAATCAAATTAACACAAATGTGTATGTTCTTGCATACATCTCAGATGAGTTATATATGTTCTCTGATACAGGATCATTAAAAACACTTTTATTACGTCAATTCTATTGCAATAACCATGATGTTAATAACAACATAATAGCCCCTGATTTGTAATAATTATTATTGTTGCATTTAGTAGATGTGGTTTAATTTTTACTTGGTATTGATGAGTTTTAACAAATTCACAGTGTGCATCACTTTTCTGCACATTGAAGGTACTGAAGCCACAAAGGCTTCGCTTCAAGAGGCAGCATCTTTTGATTATTTTACCAGTCAGAAACCCCTAGTTCATATCCATAGTTGTACTAGTTACCAGACCAGGCGATAATCCTTTTATTTGTTGAATTAAGCCAGGAAGTCCAGTAAGCCTATAACGAAAGGGTCATTCATAAGTTAGCCATAAAATGCCTTTGTTTGCTTTCACAAGTGAAGTGCTAAGTTCTGCTAGATAAGTCTTCTTCTGAAGATGTTTGGTGACTCAAGTCAGACAGCCTGCACCAGTATTGTCTGGTGCCAATTTGTAGTGTGGTTAAAGTACAAAGGGGGTATTGAGCCATGGACATTGGCAGGTGCTAATCCACTCTTTAGTTGTGGACTTGTGGTCACTGCCAGCCACAATATGCCTAACAGTGTTCATTTATTCATATATCATATATATTTCATTGTTATATTTCTTTATTTCTTTTCTCTTGTTATATTGTGCTATGAAATGTATTTTGAAAAGTATTTTCAATTTAAATACATTTTAACCCATATTTGAATGCATACCCTGAACATTTGCATTTCAATGTGAATTGTACCATTGATTGGAATGCAACCCCCAGTTTGGTCCCAAACATAAAGTTTTTTAGTTTTCCTCATAAAAAAATTGTGGTCAACTGCTGTTGCATAGTCAGCTCTTCCTGAATTATATAAATTAATTCACAATGTTTATTTTTAAAATATGTTATTATTACTATACGGAGTTACTATAATATCATACAAGATGTACCGGTACTCGTACTTGTACTCAGCTTTGAGCAAAGTACTCGTACTCGTACTCATCAACCACCAATGTACTCGTACTTTACTCATGAAAATATTCTCTGCCCCAGGTCTGATTTTAATCATGTAAACCAACAGCCCAACCAAGTATAGAGACAGTTTGAAAATAAAGATTATTTTTACTTACATTTTCGTTTATGTCACGTCTGTCACAATTAATGTCACATCTGTCACACAGGTTTCTGTCCTGTAGAATGGAATCTATGAAAATAAGTGCCCCATGAGAGGTAAGCTGAGTGAGGTGTGAGGTAATTCGCATAGACTATTTCTGTCAAAAAAAATGTTGTTGGGTGGAACTTTTCCAACTGGATTTTCAAAAAGGGACACAATTTTGCACTGTCAGCACTATCATTCGATATTTTCGATGGAAAACCTAACATTTCTATTTTTGTCTGATCACTACCATCATAATACACCTCTACAAGCAAAAAAAGAATTATCGTTGTGGAAACTTTTGCAGGACGCATAGATTTATAGTTGTGGCAGATGTGACACAAAAATGTGAATGGTATATTTCATCATCCTATATAATAAAAACAAAGCAGTAAGTTATCTTCTACTTATCACCTCGGTACACTTTCAACCCCATGGTACAACATTATAACATTATGGGAAAGAAATTATTTTATGAAACAAAATTATTTACACCTAAATTTGATACAACTATTCCATTTTTCTTGACTTCACTCATATGCCACCATAAAGGGGTTTCACATGACCAGATACCCGTTGCAGCCAGATTTGGAAATGTTGATCTACGCAATACGTCTAGTGGCTGTGACACAATCAAAATACAACTATTCTGTCCAAATTTGTTATGCATTGTTATAATGCACTGGGCCACATAGCAAATATCACCAATGACTGTTTTAGTGCAAAATGGCTACCTGCTCCCTCACATACTGGTGTCATACCCCCTAATTTTGTTTATCAAATTTCCATTTTGGCATCTGATTTGAACCATACTATTCACGAATGCTACAGTTTTCTGCCATTTCCAAGCTAACTGTTATTGTTCATATTAAAAATTGCTTACCACAAGCTCTTTTATGCTATTTTAACATATGAAAAATATTTTTTTAAATGCTGTTTATTAACAATTAAAAATCATATTAAACATCAAGGCCACAGTACAAAATTGCATTGGTGGCCATGTTAACATTTCGTCTGATTATAAGAAAATGTGACCATCAAAAATTAAGATTTTTCATGGCAGCTGCTATCAGCTCTTTGATATGCTGACCACGTTTTGTCAAAATCCCATACCTTCAGTTCTTTAAAAACGCCCTGACATGCGTTGCCTGTCAATTTTGACAAAAATAGCCATGTATTCATGCACCCATGTGGCCCATAGCAGAGAAATTCCCACAAATCCCTCCACCTGTTAAACTCTCAAAGAAATGCACCATTTCACTGCCAATAGCTTCTACAAACAAACCTGTTAATATGCCTGCTCAACTGCACTTATGTCACATCGTATCAATTGTTTAAATTCACATATCACAATTTAATATGCCCTACATTTGTGTGAAACAATAAACAGGAAGGTCAACTGTGGTCTTACCCCTGCAGCAATCCCAGATCAGCTAAATGCTTCACCTGACCTGGCTGACCTCTTAACCCTGTTTATACTTTAAATAAAGGCAAAATAGTAAATAGCTCTCCAATGCTGTGGATCTTGGATCACTGTCATATGACAGTCCTAGCACACATGTGATAATCGAAAAAACCATGCTTGCAACTTAGATATTTTTCATAAAAAAGCAATGTTCAGTTCAGTTTTGTCAGTCACCATCTCATGACCAGAACTCTACTTGCATCGAAAACAAAAGTACCATTCCATTCCAAGTCAGAAATGTTGATATTTATAGTTGTTTCTCTTTGATGTGATATAGTTTCTGTGTCAATCAATTAATTCTAAAATAAAACTAAAATTAATGTTGGGTAGAATACTTGATGAGTACATATACAATGCACTAAAGACAAAAACAGGTAACTGTAGTTTCTTAGAGATGATGACTGGAGTTCACTTAAAGCAAAACAAAAGTCATGGTTTTGGGAGATTGACTGAATGCTGACATGTTAACCAGCGAGAGCAAAAAGCACATGCGTAGTTCTGTGAAAATCGGGTAACTAGACTATTGTGACGTATTAAGGTAAGCCAGCATACACAGAACCACTGAAAAGTATTAAACAGACGTGTTATTTTGCCAGAAAGAGGACTAGTTTAGTAAACAAAGGTCAAAATATGTTACATAAATTGAGGTTAGACACAAACAGCAAGTAGCCATATCATATTGTCAAATATAGGAATAGGTGCATGCAAATATATTTTCATTCGGCGAGCGAATTTTGCTAGACTTTAACTCTCGTGACATAGGGTTATCTAACAGTATGGCATGGCCCATCAAATTCAAATGCTGTGTGTTCAACAAGAATTTCCTAGTAAACCATTGGCGTGACATTCTTAATTGTAGTTGCAAATCGTTATGTTTTAGTAACTCTGATAGGTTCATAGGCCCAAAACCATGATTTTTGTTTCCCTTCAAAGTAAACTACCATCCTTCCAGTAAGGCCATGAAGCTGTTGTGAACATGGACTTATTATATATGCTAATGTTAAGCGGTGCCTTATCATGTCAGTCCATTTCTCAGTTCTACACTACCAGTAGGTGGCTTCTAAATAGTAACTACATTCCCAGAAAGCTGAATATAAACATGTTTGCATAAGCAACCAGCTGTAAGTTAGGCAGCTGATGATAACAGATCAAGACTAACTGATGGATTATATCAAAACATAACACAACATGAAACTGATGTCATTTAACATCAGACCCCCCACATAAACTTTGATTCACATTGACATGTGGATAGCCATGCAAATGTCCTAAATAAAGTTTATTTATTTGTTCCTCCTTCACCCTCATAAACTAGGCTCAGAAAATTAAAGATGTTTTTTGCGAAAATACAGCGATGTATGATGCTAGACAAAATAATTTGCTACCCCTTTACAACAAAACCAATTTTGTTTAGCACAGGTGTCATTACTGTGTCAATGTTACTGCTTTTTGGCAAATCAAAATAGCAACCCGTAAAAACACTGCATTCAAAAAGAGGAAACCGCTAAAAAACACATAAGTGGATGAGGGCGTATCTCGTTTTTTCATGAGCAGACATTGACACGAATGGCTTAGTACAAAAACATTGATATTTTTGCAGGTCCCTTAAGTACTGAGATTGAGAAAAATTGCTATGCCATATAATGCTTGGGCCCTGGACCAAGTCAACTTAATCACACTGAGTTAAAACTCCTTCATCAACTTATTTAGCCCATTGCTAATCAGGTTAGTTGAATTCAAATCTGTAGTTTGAATAGTTTGCGTAATATGCACACTTGTGCATGCAGTCGGTTTAATCAATGCTCTTGTAAAAACCATTGAAGTAATTGACTTTGATCAGACCGGGTGACTTGTAAAAGTGTAAACAGCACTATGCTATAGTATACAGAGCTATATGGACGACTTTTGTCCCTTTTTTATCCAATTTTGACCAGATACTGTAAAAAATAATTTAATCGTTTGTCCGATAATTTCATCAAAACTAAATAACTCATTGGGACACACGAACTAGCATATCAGAGTGGATACTAGATAGGTTCGATTTTTCACAAAATGAAACTGCACAAGATGAAAAAAATCTAACTTAAAAGACATACTACATTGAGGAAGGTAGTGTAATAAACTGATATTGTTTAAATTGGTGAAGACGCATGACTCTTGTTACGGAATTTGTCAAAATATACTTAAATTAAATGCAACAAATTAAAAAGTATTTAGGAATTGGAAATTAAGGTCAGTTCCAAAACATGACCTAGCATCAGCTGGTGAGTGCAGTAAAATAAAAAAAACAACACTTGAACTGATAATTTAATGGTCTGATATCTGGTAGGTTGGAAATTTTTTTAAACAGGCTATTTTAACATATAAAACCAAAAATTATGAAAAAGTATATAACGGATAACAACAACAATTATTCTAAAATGTAGTCCATACAATTTTTTTCATAGAATTTAAAGAAATAGTAAATACCGTTAATGATATGTAGTAATTTGTGTAGTGAATGGAATGATAAATACATACAAGCATACAAATGTTCACATCAGCATATTATAAAAACACCACATCAGTATATTTAAAAAAACATCACATCAGCATAATATAAAAACCATAATAAAGTACCGGGGTAATTTAGCTACCAGGCCTGGTTTGGCACTTTGTGGTAGAACTAGTGCTACTCAAAGAACATATTAAAACCCAATTCACTTTATTAACGGACAGGTTTTCTGTAAAAAGGGCATTCAACAATGTCAATATTGCTTAGCCTGTGTGAATCTGATAACTCGTAGTAGCCATAACGCACACACCGAGTGTGTAAGCCTTGGAGAGAGTTGACCCTTGACTCGTACCCGGTACAGTGTACAAGAGTATAATGATGTGAAACGGGCGATAATACGAGTTTCGAAGCGGGGTTGGAAATGTAAACACCACCCAGACTGCGTAAGCGTGGGCGCGTAAACAAGTTTGATCTATCGGATTATCTGTGTATCTTCTTGTTAAATGACATCGTAAACCCTTCCCATTTTCACTGTCACTGCCAGCTCGCATCGACGCGAGGACTGTCTCGGTGTCTGTTCTGAGTGTGACAGTTGGGCTGAGCCTGAGTATCTATGTTCCGCAATACTAATACTAAGCCTAAGGTTAGAATAGTTAGCTCGATAATTTTTAAGCAAACTTTACGCGTGCGTAAATGTTTCTCATCCATAAGAAATTGCATGGCGACATGAAACTTGACAAACAACGATTTCTCAACGCGAATTCCTGTCGCCATTTTTGTGCAGTCGCCATGTTTGTTTCTTCTTTTGACCAGTCAAATACGTCGCCATGTTTGTTTTCATTTATAAGGTCAACGGGGGTAATTCTGTCCAAGAAGCACTTTAAGTTATCTGACACGTTTGCTATCGTTACATACTTGGTATATGTATATTTCGCGTGAGGCTGTTTAATGTCATGTCATGTCATGTCATTAGTCTAGTCTTGCCTAGTCTGAATCGAGCATCTGTCCGATTCTGGATTGGAAGCAGGCGCGTCACAACACTTGTACGTTCGATACAAATAAAGTACACGCAGCAAACAAACTAGTATATACATGAATTACTCGACTGATTATACACTAAACGAAACACGACAACGACCATCGCAAATGGCGCAAAATATCACATCCGTTTGATCCTACCTGCTTGACAATGGCCGTCAATCCCCAGTCACCTCTCCGCTGACGGCAGCCATTTTGTTTATCGAAAGTTACGCCTGTGGATCGTGTCACCGGAAATGATTGCCTCCATAAGCTTCAGCATGCTACATTTCGCTCAATAACGTGTTACATGACATTATACCGTTGCCACCAATGATATAATACTCAAATGCACCCACCCGTACTAAATAGGTAAAAGCAGACACACGCTTGAAGTATTGTTCAAACCATGCAGTAATAAAACAACTGTCTCTTTGGGACTAAGTTAACATCTCGCATTCATGGCAGCCATGTCGTGTATATCCGCGCTAAATGCCGGACAATTCCCTAGTTAATGATAATTCATAATTAATGCTTTAGGTATTGCACACGTAAGCATCACTCTGCATATCGATACGCCCGAACCAAGCACATGCACCAAAAAGTACGGTTAAGTGAATAGACAACAAAATATCGTAGCAGGAATATTATAAAAGCGACAATAATGTCATGCTCGGCGAAGGAGAATGGGAAAGCCTTATTTGCTGCGTGGCCTCTGAAGGGTGGCTTTTTGTGCTAGTGCTCTTATAAGAGGGACCACTGTATATAATTGTAAACTACAGTAGATGGTGCATAGCAATTATTAACCAAATAGCATGAACATTTATATGTTAAATATTTCCGAAAGTTGTGTTGTTTTTGCAAAAAAATCAATTGTCTTGAAAAATTCAATCAAGGTCGAACACATCGATTTTCATCACCAGGGTAGTGCTGTGCGAACACATGCATTCTGCGTGTGCATCACAACTATTACTGAAACGATTCACACGTTGCGTGTTGCACTATAGGCAGTATAGGATCTTTCCTTGCCACTTTGGGTAGAAATTACAGAAGTTCGTCACTGCGCGATGTGACTGATGAAATCATGCTAGATACATAGTTTGTTACTCTTCTGTCGAATCTGCTCCACAATTATGGTAATAATTTCGTTCTGTGTTACCTTCGAGTCACGCAGCTACAGGGCGTTATAGTTTTTGTCGCCTAATGCGTCTGCAGAAAAACATCGCCGTGATTTTCATCAGTGTCTAGTTGGGTCATGGTGGTGTCTTCTCATGGCGATATTCTCCTTAAATTGTCACAAAAATACCCGTCTGTTCTATGCTTGGGCTGTAGCTGAAGGCGATTGTCTCTTACACTGATTTTACAATCATTCTTCTGTCTTGCCCCTCCCACGAAAAATTCAAATCAAGCCTAATTAATAGGCCTACTACAAACTAAATAATATCCTGTCGTAACCTGGAGGTTATCTGAAACATGTTTAACTATAACCCCCGTAAAAATACTTTAACAAACCTCGCAACGCTCACGGCGAGCGAGTTGGCGCTGTGCCAAACTGTGTGATGCTGTTTCATTTATCGCGAATGTTTTGTTTAACATATGTTTTTCAACATTTTCGGGTTGGTGCAAGACTATTATTGTAGGTGTTCTCAATTATGCTGTTGCTGCAATTGGTACAGCCACTATGACATCATTCTATGGTTGAGTCTATCAATTGTGAACTCGACGATCAATACGAATGATGCTGTAACGAGATTTATATTATGGTAAGTTAAGCGGCATCAGTGTTTCAGGGTAGCATTATTACAATATCTCAAATGCCACGAGTACAAGTCTATATACGGGATTACTGTTAGTTTTCCCGTTCCCATTATAACGTTTATTTGGCTGCCTGAAAACGTGTCATTATTTCTTTAAACGTTAACAGACATATATAGTTCGCAGGTTCACACAAATAGTAACATTTTCTTTTATAGAACTCCTCTTGTCACAGCAGTTTTATAAACAACTGTCGGCACCAATTAGATTTTTACACAGTTTTTATTAACAATTCCTGCACTGTACATTGAACTATTTCCCAAAGCACTAAATATCTACAATATTAGTACCATGCTTAACTTAACGAAGACGCAGTGAAATATGGTGTATATACTACATATTACAAAAGCATGTATGTCTTAATTGTAAGTAATATTTGTGATTTTATAATATGTCTAACGCATGGCATGGATAGTGAAACTATCATATGCAACGTAATACATATAAGTTCCGTGTAATGTCGTCATACAGTGGAGTTCACTAAACAGAATCACCTCGATACATAAATAGCAATTTTATTATATTAAGCGGTTGATTCACTTAAACGACGATTTTTAATGCACCGAGAATATGGGATGATTTCGTACTTGTCAATGTGTTTGATTCTACTAAATGGCTGATTCAGCTATTTGTGATTCTGTTAAGCGGTATGCAACACATGGTATGAATAGTGAAACTATTGTACAAAACCGTATGCAACACAATACATAATTGTACAAAACCGTAAGCAACATAATACATATAAGTTCCGTGTAATGTCCTAATATTGACGGTCTTATATAAATAGAGTTGTGTAACGCTACAATCTCTGAACCACCACGAAACAAACGCTGATTCATTAGTTTCACATTCGTCAAGTGTGTACCGTTATCCTGGTTTTGAAGCATTCCACAAAATAAACAGAAACTTGATTGAATAAATGTTTTCGTCTTGAAACAGTTATCTAAGTTAACTGACTTTCAACGTTTCAACAACCGTCTGTTGCCTTCTCCAGGAATTGAATTGTGGGATTCAGTTCTGGCGAACAGAATAAGAATTACATCCGAGAATCAGTTCTTGAAGATGGCAACATACGGTTGTCGAACCGTTGACATTAAGCTAACTTAAATAATTTTGTCAAAAAGAATAATATAATTTTGTTTAACTTCCCAACTTGATGAATATTTTATCCAGTATAAACTTTTTGTCGCAGTCAGTTGAGGATGCAGGACTCGTACGTTGGAACCATGTACTTGATGTTGATGAAGGCGTCCTCCCCTCCCTCCCTCTCTAGCAGCTGCAGTGTCTCCTCGATCAAGTCTCCGATGTTCTCCCGCTTCTGCTGACTGTAGTCTATGTCGTCGCCAACATTCACTGCAACATGGAGAAGAAAGAGTGTCGTTGTGCATACTGTGACTAGACCACTATCTTCCCGACCTAGGTATTACAGTGGCCTATTTTACTGTCCGTGGAAGTAGCCCAGTATAGATGGTCCATGTTTGTGCTGCGGATGCCAGAAGATACTCCTACACAGACACACATGGAATTCGCTGTAGCAGGTGCTGTACACTGATCAAAGAAAAACAAGAGGGACGTTGGTTGATGACAAGACACAGTAGTGAAATGCGAAACTGTAGGCTATTTTCTTACAACCGCATACTGCAGCAGAATAAAAGATACACTGCTGCCACAAAAACCACTCATGAATGCTGTGATTCTTACATGCTCAATTTCTTCAACCCTCTGTTCTTTTGTAGAATACATTAAATAAATATACATTAATAAGTTATTTCAATATCATGTTCTGAATACTTTAAATCACCACGATGACCATGAGGTGCATAATGACGCAACATCTTAGGCTATGATCACGCCTGTATAATAACTACCATGGTGTGTTCCTCGCAAGTTTGGATTATTATAATATAAAACGTAGTCCATATAAGGTAGGTCCTTTTCATGTTCTCACGTTTTCATCGACTGCGTGTAGGTACTGTGTATGTTACTGGCGTAGGCGATCATGACCTTACATTTCCCACGACCACAGGTGTCATGTAACATCCATGCTGCTAGTTCATCAAGGATTTTATTCTTTGCCGCCGTCTGTTTCCCCCCATCAACAATTTCCGTTGTCATTAGATGTTCTAGTTTTCTCTTTTTCATCACATGACCTAGACATTCTGCTTGTGTTTTCCCGAATTAGCCCACTATCTTCCTTTTTCGTTCGCTGTTCTTGGAATTGCTTCATTTCGTTTCTTTTATATCCAAGATACTCTAAACATTCGACTAAAACCATATTGATGTTGCTTCTACATTCTATACTGCAAGTTGTTTAGTCATCGATCACGATTCACATCGATAATTATAGTAGTATATGCTCTACGCAGCATTGCAGAACATGTTTCCTTACTTCAAATGACATACTTGTGATGGATACAATGCATTA
Source organism: Lamellibrachia satsuma (assembly GCA_033239005.1). Lineage (NCBI taxonomy): Eukaryota > Metazoa > Annelida > Polychaeta > Sabellida > Siboglinidae > Lamellibrachia > Lamellibrachia satsuma. Next base: position 182,425 of record BSQZ01000072.1, on the reverse strand, counting down.
CATGTTCTGGCAAACTATTTTGGACTGGGCAATACGTTTGATTAAAAGTCAAGAAACGCACTGTTTCTGTTCTTGAAGACGTTCATGACGGGCAAGATCTGACGGTAGTAGGGCACGAGCGCCTCACCCACGTTCTCGGCCGACAGGACGAGATGTTGGATGGCGTGCAGCGTCCGAGTCATGACGGCCGGAATGCGGGTTTCAAGGGCCACTGAAGTTGAAGTTGTGCTTTACTTAACCCATGACAAAACAGCAGATGCACAACTAGCAACATACACGCACACGTACCACGACAACTTCATGCATTCACAAAATATACACACAGTTATATAGTATTCACTTTTATATTCATATGTAATGTACGGAATGGTTATTTCAAACAAGACAACAAATCCATAGGTCAAGGAGACTCCTAGGGAGACCACGATTGGTTGCTATCGTAAGAGTCACCCTGTTTATATACATTCCCTTATTTAGTTACTTATTCATTATTGCGCTTTACATAAGTCATGAATATGTTACTTAATATGAAGGAATATTTATGGAATTGATTATGGATCACTGACACCACGACTTGGTTCAAGTACAAGACACTAGCACACTCCAACACAGACACACACGTGCAAACACACAGTCGCCTCTGTCCATAGTTTATTATGAAATGTTGGTCTTCTACGAACGCGGTACAATTATGATTTATTCTAATGATAAATTCAACATTTGTACTCGTTTAAAATCGAAAGGAATTTACCTGTGTTATGCATATTACAGGGTATATAAGCCGTACGGCTTCCATTCTAATCATTATGAATATTACTATGTTCGTGTCCTTCACTCCTCTACTTTTCTATCACCTTGCCTGAATCACTAGTTTAGCATATACATGAATGGATTCACGCAGTAATTGCGGCGTGGCTGAATGCTTCCCAGAGAAGTCGACATGGCGTTGGAATGAACAAGTCTGCAAGGGGTGAAATGTAAGGCGCTCTGAACAGTCCCAAAGACTGGATACCGCGCCATATAAGAACATACCTTATTCTTTCTTTCTTTTTTTAAGTGAATACCATGACCCGCCTCTAGGTTATTATTGTTTTAAAGTTCTTTTTTATATTTCATTATCAGTTTTTTATTGGCTTAATTGTCTTTGGCGAACTTAGACCACATGCTGCATCATTTGGGTTGGACTCCTAGTGAATCTCGTTGTGCAGGTAAATCCATTTGTGAAACTGACGAAGCGATGTGCAAGAGTCATGTTCACAGGGCACAATAACATGTGCTGCCTTTTCCAGTCGTGTTCCCAGTTGAATTAGCCAATAGTTTATTTTACATTTGCCTGTTTGAAACAAAAACCAGTAGGCTGCAATAGGCTCACAATTAACCAATAGACAACTTTGCGTCAATATTTCGAAACCTTCTTCCCTACATGGTCAAGTTTACGTTAACTGCGGCCAAATCAAACGTCCATGCGTCTCCTACCTAGCGTATTAATATATATTTTTATTGTGCGACTGTGCATTTGCGGTAAGCAACTGTTTCTTTTACATATATCCAAACAGTAACACGTAAACTGCCCGTTTTGTGATATTGATAATCGAAAGTGCCCTTTCGGGATCTACCTGCCAGTTAACTAAAACATGAGATTTCATGCCAAATTTGGCCATATCGACCTGACAAACGTTCAGTAAAATATAGGAAAATGTAATTCCTGAGAGTACGCGGTGCCACGTATAACGCATGGTGATCTGGACGTAGCTAATACTCTCTAATTACTCTATTTAATGAGCTGGCGCAGCTGCTGTGATAATTGACTTAAGATCAAGGCACCGGAAAACACGTGCTGTGGGCATGCAATAGTGCCATAGGCAGGCATCAGACGTCCAGTGCTGCAGGCAGACGGTTAATGGTGCCCGGCACTCGGTGCCGGATTAACAACGTGGGGGAAGGCCTGGTACAAACTTGTTTTTTTGTTGGGGGAGCTTACCGGGTGCGTGAAAGACGAAGATCGAGATGCGTGGTATTGACTGTGGAGGTAACCCCAACTATTCAACTATGTTTGAACATATGGATTCACATATTGTTTTAGAAGACGGCACACACATGCATACAAGGTAATGCAGCATGTGCTGTCAATCAAGAACACAACGCATACAACGACAAGTAAGAATTTCAGCATACCATGACATGGTAGAAAGTTATACAAGAAAATCCAGCATAAAATAGAGTTCTCCAAAACAAACGAAGAGTGAGTCCAAATACTGTCCGCCAAATTAATTACTAACGGTTCAAGAGATGTGATCATGTGAATAATCAGATATGATTATACACCTGTTGAACTTTCTCAAACACTAATGAACTGTTTGCGCGTTTTTGGCCGCACAGCTGGATTATGATTGATTTTGCGTGGGACCTCTTATGGGGCCTAGTACGAGAGTTCCCCACTTGCACCACGGTTAACCCGGTACCGCCGTACTGTGGCGATAACACATGTTATTGTCGTTGAGTTGTGTTAATTAATCAGTGGGTTGTATAGAAACCAGTATCTAAGCACGTTCCGATACGTCGCATTACGTGCACATTCCACGTATGTTGTACAGGAGAATAATAGTAACTGCCGCTACCAGCTTCTTCCAGTGGTGATATTCGTGATGACGACGACGACGGTAATGATAATTATAACGACAACAATAAAATATATGTGAGTGCGCGTATGTTGTTGAGTGGGGCTGTGTAAGAGTGCGTGCATGCGTGCGAGGGGGCGTGCGTGGGTCCATGCATGCGTGTTGGTGGATAACCTAATATGTTTCCTATCTAAACTAAGCTATGGACACGTACAGAAGCGCATTATGTTCACCAGCCAGATTGGTTACATATATATTATGCAACTACTTACTCTTAATGGGGATGATCAGTTGCGGCACTACATGCAGAATCTTCGGGCCGCCGTGATGCAGCATGTCATGCACGCCTTGGCGGGCGATTGTCGCGTAAGGTTCCTTCAGCTCTCGCAGTCCGTCGAAGAAGAGCGGCAGATAGTGGTGGAAGTCCAACTTCTCGATTTCCACCTGATACGGCGGATATTAAACACTAAAACGATTCATTGTGTTTGTGTTTGTGTGTGTGCGTGTGCGTGTTCGTGCGTGTTTGTGTGTGTGTGTGTGTGTGTGTGTGTGTGTGTGTGTGTGTGTGTGTGTGTGTGTGTGTGTGTGTGTGTGTGTGTGTGTGTGTGTGTGTGTGTGTGTGTGTGTGTGTGTGTGTGTGTGTGTGTGTGTGTGTGTGTGTGTGTGTGTGTGTGTGTGTGTGTGTGTGTGTGTGTGTGTGTGTGTGTGTGTGTGTGTGTGTGTGTTTGTGCGTGTGCGTGTGTTAACCTTTTTACTGCCAGTTGCTTCGGTCCTATAATCCGCATAGCAATGAGACATGCATCATGGGTAATATGTAGAGTGAGTATATTACGAAGAGTTGTACTGGAATATTAACGGTTCACGTTTAGGTAGAGCCCTTGAATCACGAAAGTATTTGTTTTTAAGTAGGCCTATGATGTTTTAAATAGGATTAAATAATAATAACTATTCTTTATTCCACATTTCTTCGTTCCTGTTATGCACACAGCGTTGGGACCTACACTTGGAGCCATACGTTCTACTAAAAAATTAATAACGCCATCGAAACGTGGGATTTACTGGGATGTGGATTATAAATATTACATTGGACATGTCCAGCACTCACCCGCCATCTGAGCTTGCTGCCCCTGACGTCGTTGTCCACTGCGATGGGCAGGTCCCCGCGGTCGTAGAATGTGCGGAACTGCGTCGGTGGGATGTTCTTTCGCTGTCGAAATGCGCCGGCCTTCGGCGGACCCGCATTCTGGAGTGAGAATCAACCACATTTGTCTTTACTGAATCTTAACTTAAATGGCAGACGTATTACACATACATGTGAAAGATTGGCACTGTTAGTAACAGTACCAAATGTAAAGGCAGAAAGCTCTGGTGGACCATTGCCATCCCCAAACGACTGCCAGACCCCGATCAATACTCATGTGAGCAGGTGCATGCACATTGTTGTGATCTGCCTAAACGTAGTGAATAGTTAATAATGGCTTGCATTCATTACGTTAATGATACAACACACGACATACTTTTTCGCATATTGACATGTCGTACACATTGGCGACCAACAAGGTTGATTTATTAACTGATGTTTTTTTAAACATATTCAATTAATCAGACAGGTGATTGTGGAAATGGTTGGTGATTCTTTGGGTTTTTTCCAGCATTGTCTGGTCTACCAGGTCTTCCAGTCTACTAATGTTATAATAAGCAGAAACGGTATTTCAATGAATTGACACTTTCTGCCCTAACCATAGAAACGGTAAGCTTTTACCAACGTATCTCAGACATACTACAATCACCATTTATTTTATGAAAATCAGCAATCGTTTCAACAAAACATGTCTAGTTTACGATACATTGGTGGCGAGATGTCAAGTAACCGATTGTTCTTCAGCGATGGCATTTATAGGCACATCATTTATAATCATCCACAGGGGTGTGACAGAAAGTGGGAGGCTGGCCTCGATGATAATCTGCACGGAAGGACATTGCTGTTTTGTTTATGATCCAACCATCAATTATGACAGAGCTTGAAGTCTTACCAGACGATTTAATATGTGTTGATCAAGAGAAATCTCAGGGATTTTCCCCCCAATATGGAAGTATTGCTACGCATACATCTGACTTTGATGATTAATAACTGTATAGGCGAAAGGTCTTTTTCCAAGTTGAAACGCTTCAAGGATGAGCACCGATCCACAGTGCGCCAGAACAGAGTGGGTCGTCTGACTACGTTCAGTACATCAAGGGTGGGATTAATCTTAACAAGATTTTATCGGAATGCTGCCAAGACGAGCAAACAGTTCATTAGTGTTGGAGGAAGTTCAACAGATCTGGATTTTTACATGATCGTATCTATCTCTCCCTAGAACCAGTGGTTACTAATTTGGTGGACAGTGTTTGGATGTCACTCTTTGTCTGTTCATGAAAACTTCTACAATCTCTATTTGGCGCTTCTTGTGGTATTTTCTGGTATGTCATTCATTGCATGTTGTAATTCTTACTTGTCACTGTACGCTGTATTTTCTTATAATATGTATGTATGTATATGTATATGCTTATGCTCAAACATAGTTGAATAAACGTTAAGGTATGGTGTTACATCCATGGTCAGTGGAGGTAACACCCCTCGTTAAGTGCTCCTCTTCTGACTGACTTTCCACGTCCATTCCATGTTGTCTCAACGAAAGCAATAACGACCAAGATAAATGGGAATTTTTCTCTGAAGTCCGACAGAGGAATGCCAATCCATGTGTTATTGGATTCTTTCCGCTTTTCTGTTTATTCGGATTACACCCATACCGTCCCATTACACGACCATAAAGATAACACCCATACCGTCCCGTTATACGACCATAAAGATAACACCCATACCGTCCCATTACACGACCATAAAGATAACACCCATACCGTCCCATTACACGACCATAAAGATAACACCCATACCGTCCCATTACACGACCATAAAGATAACATTCTGTGATCAGCACAACATTTAAATGCTTGATAAACATCCTGAAATAGTCTTTAACACCAATAATGTGTAGCTGGTGGGGGAATTCGGACGTTCATATTGCTAAGGTAAAAGAAAGGTACGCTCTTATATAGCGCGGCATCCAGTCTTTTGGACTGTTTAAAGCACTTTACATGTCACTCCCTGGCATATCTGTTAATTCCAACTCCATTTCGACTTCTCTTGGAAGCATTCAGCCATGCTGCAATTACTGTGCGAAGGCTATTCGTTCAGATATCCCTCTATGTCGGTAGGCAGCTCGGTGAACTATGGCAACGTGGGATGAACGAAATTGCCAAAGCGTCGAAACGGCAGCAAGATGATTCTATCCCGGGTTCTCTCGATTGACAGCCCGACGTTATAATCGTTACGCTACAGCGCCCCACGTATAAGGTGCATTTGCACAGGCGCCTGTGTATTTAGATATGAAAGTATGAATCTGTAATATATTTTGTACTATACGTAGAGTATACTATCGATTTAAACAAACGGTAATTTTTTCCTGTTAAGGAGCTACTGGGAGTACGAAGCTATGGCACCAAACAACCATATGTATAGACCGTGCTGTTGATATGCAAACAACCATTGTTTGCATATCAACAGCCAGACTACAAGCCAGTACTGTTGGATTGTCACGCATATAACACTAGGAAAAATCCCATTGTGCCACGGGTTAATCGGGAAATCCAGTGGCGGCAAGGGCAACCGGTGACCTTCAGTGGTTGGCATCGTACCCGAAGACTATCAGCTATTAATGCAAGGATAGTTGTGTAAGACAGCAGGAATTCACCGTGCACTAACGTCATCTGCACATAAAATCAATGCTAGGGATGTTATCGAACAAATTGATGGGGTGCGTCTCCTTCGTCTCGGCACCCATTCAATTGAAATATAGTATTCTAGTAATATTGTTCGTATTTTACCTCATAAAGACCACATTTAATTAAAATATATAATGTCAGCTTCTAGACAACGCAGCATAATTACCGTATATACTCTACGTATAGTACAAAAAATTACATATTCATACTTTCATATTTAAATGCATAGGGGCCTATGCAGATGCACTTGCGCGCTGGGCCACACGCGGACATGACCATACGTCCAGTAGTTTTCCATGTGTACTCTTGCTACGGTTATATCCGTCTGTAGGCCTGCTTTATTAGTAACATAAATAATGCACATACTTCAAATACGCCACCATTAACTATATTCACCATCACTAATTTTCTGCACCATATGATGCGTTGTGTCAATGTTGACCAATTATGCGTCTGTTAACAACGGACGGAAGCCGTTATCGAATTATTTATGATTCTTAAATTCAGCAATCCAACAACGCCTCGTATAGGTAGGCAGGTCATCTCCTCGATACTGGTCAACTATATATAATACGGGTGTAATCTCTACATAAACAGCGGTCAGTTTATCATTGAAGCAGCGAGCTTATAAATTATCGATGTAAACCAAAACAAACATCACGATATTTCCAAACAGTATCCAAGGCGTTTGTTTACATAACATTCATTCTGTTTGCATGAATACATAGCACTGAAAAACTATCGTTTGTACTTGTGGGGGAAATCGTAGGCGTCAAGAGTTGTTAATCGACGTCATCACGTCGGATATCAATGATAAATATTACCAATCTTTAAAGAATGCGAGACGCACGTGTGTCAGCGGAGATGACTGCTCGCGAGCAGTGAGAACGTAAATACACGGCTGATATAACGATGTAAATCGCCGTCATTGACTCATCCGCCAACAAGGTACCATACCTGTGGTTTCGACCTCGGCACCTTCGTCAGGGTGCCCGTCTCGTTGAGCTGTCCCCGAGTGGTTCGCCCGCGAGCTCTGTCCACTTCTTCCGCCATTACCAGGTGAGTGTCGTCGTCACCACACCGGCGCGCCAATGCTTCCGAGAAGTCATCAGTACACACGCTCCTAGCAACGGCTGCCGGTATCGATCGGCCCAACGTGCGGCGGCATAGTCCTCGATCACACTAAAGGAAACGAGCTGCTAAAACACTGTCTAATTTGGCGTGTTGCTGCCGGCGCACAGAAGACGTCGCACGACTGTGATAACACCTGTGTCTGTTACGTACTAGTGATAATTAAAATATAATCTCATGTGTTGGATGGACATACCATTGAATAGTTGTTGCATTGTCAAAAGTTACGTCGTTATATCGGCTTTGTGTGTGATGCTATCCTTCAATTATACTAAAGGCGCTACAACATGCAATCAAGGACCAGCTCGCTTGTTATGTCTCAAACGTTGATTTGATTTTAATGGATTGCAACGTCAGTATGTGTATAATAACTTCCATACTGGTCGATGTTTTAGGTGAAACTTATTAAGACCAGTTAAATGTTCCTCCTCAATTTCATTTCAGATTCATTTTTTGCGAAAAATCAATCCTACCTAGTATTCACTGCAGCATGCTAGCTCGTTTGTGCAACTTAAGTATGCAGTGTTTTTTATGAAATCACCACACAAACTATATTTTTATGAAATCACCAGACAAACTATGTTTGATAACGTGTTCTAGTGGCCAGGGTCATATCCAGGATCTTTCACGTGGGGGGTCAAATCACCAGTTTACCTGTAAACCGACAGACGTATGCAACGGGAGTACAGTTTATCATAAAAGTACTTGACATAATGCTACGTTAATGCCTATATCCAGATACAAATTCTGATATAATCTAAGTGTCAGGCACGTTAGGTCTATGGGAATAAATGTTTTAAATGCGTCCGATACCAGATGATCCAAGATGGCGCCCTAGTATAGGTTTAATACACTTACTTTTAAAAAGACGGTTCGAAAGACAAATGTGAATAAAGCCGAGTTTAACGTCAACATAATCTGCGTTATTTAGAATCACCAATTACATGTAAATTTTACAATTCCTTGTTCACCAAGCATTCGGCTAACAACCAGGAACGTCTGGTTACTTGAATAAGACAATGTAAGGCGCCGTCTGAACAAATGTCTCAGGACACTGTACCACCGAGTGATCATCGTCAGAGTCAACATAAACTAGCTGAGACAACCCATCGTAAAGGATCAAAGGGGTTAAATTTGTCTGGCCCGATAGCTCGCAGCACACTAGCCGATATTTTGTCGCGACTAGCACGACTGTACTGGCGAGTTTGGAATTCAACCAAAATGCACGTGACTGCTACCACGTTACTGGTCGCGAACCCCGACAATTTGTATGGGTCTACAGCACACTAGCCAACAAAGCCCGACAGGACATCTTGACATCAAGCACAGTCAGATATTGCCTGACAAGCCCCGATTTTGTCGTAGACTTGTCGGAATTAGCTGCACGCTAACTGATTATTTGTTAGGCGACGAAAAATCGGCAAATGTGGTGCGGATGTTATTCATTAAATCCAACAAAATGCCCAAATCAAATATACATCGACACGTATAAGTTTTTTTTTATTGTTTTACACTCATTACCGGTACTCATATTTAACTAACAAGTAATAATGCGATCACATATTTTGTAGTTCATACAGTGTAGCCATAACAAACATCGTTAGCTACATTAAAAATGTGTAATCAAAGTGTTTTCATGCAGTACTAAATAATTTACCTTGTTCAATGTCTCACAAACAGCTAACCTGAAATAAATGCCTAATTATCAGTTGTTAAACGTTTCTTCACATATTAACTAGTTATATAAGTTTTCTAATAGCAGAATCGCAGAAGTAAAATATCAAATGCACACTTGCCATGAAAATTATTTTTCAATATCACATCACATCTCTAAAATACACGGTTTGGCAATGAGTACAAATATACTTTTTTATGACAAATACAAATGAACAAACTTTGACCTTTGAAGGTGAAATAATGTTTTCTATAGGATTATTTGTTGGACCGTCAAATTCTTGTTTTATACAAGTGGTAAATAATCTATATATTGCAGCACTAAAGGTTAAAACATGAAGCATAAAATGGTTCATTTAAATCTAATTTCAGATCGAAAAATTTAGAGAATTAGGGCATTTTAACTATACGAACCCCCAACTAGATCAGACTCGGTTAACCAATGAAATTCGTTTTTTACTCCACGTGGCAACACTTGTGTTTATGCCGGAATACCCTGTTAACTGTATGGCAATCGAACTATACAGTAGGGCAAATGACTATTACACTTAACGAAACTGGATATCCTGCATTGTACCAAGATAGCTGCAATTTGTTGTCATGTAAAAATAGCAAATCTCATGTACAAAGCAAATGATTATTTATATGTTAGGATATAATATGTGGGCATACATAATAACAATGGGCATGTAGGAATTAAACACTCATAGTAGTTTAGTCTGATAGTCTATATGTATGCCTGCGAAAGTCCTTCGATATTAATTAGCTCACGCGATAATGCAATCTGGCTAACAGCAATGCTTCAGAACAATCCAACAGATGGCGACACTTTGCACTTGCAAACTTTATGGACGGATAATTTTTGAAGACACACATGCTTACGATTGACTAGGCAAAAATGTTCGCCCCGCTCTTCGTCTCTGGGGCGAAAAGCCTGACGTGCATTTGCTAAAGCGCCATTTTGGCAGTTCCGTAGCCATTTGGCTATGGAACTAATAACTAATAAAGTTTTAAAACCGATACGCACTAACCGTTTCACATGTGTATTCTGTGACATACAACCGACAATTGGGCGTCAAGAAACTGAAGAAATGTGCTCCAAATAATTACTTATGAGTACTTTTCTCGGTGACATAGAAAACATTTCACAATTAGCCGCCATAATGTGCACGTGATGTTGCCTTTGGGTCACATGATCAAACGCGATTTCGTGTAGAATGAGACATAAATAAAAATACCCGTTAGTAAGTTAGTAGTTTATAGGGGCATTATTAATGATGTAACTCTATGGCCAGCAGACGGCAATTCTTAGCGTGACCTTATATAGATCTATGGAAATTCCGCGTGCTATTCTCGCTCACAACAACATCCGGTTATATACAAACCTTGACAAGCACATGCGTTCTGACAAAATGGTAATAATTTCACACTTGGTTATTGTCAGGTAACTTTAGTGATATACATATAAGAATGCACACAGACACGAAAGACGTGTTTATTGCTCTGTTTATGGCGTTTTTGTAAGGTTTCACGTTTCATGAAAATACTTACGTTTCGGCCGAGCGAGATCTTCGCCGTACTAGTAGCAACAGCCAGATAGAAAAACATTGTAGGGCGATTGACTTTGCCTAATGATTGACGAGTAAAGCAAGCTTACGTTTAGACTATGATGTGCGCACTGGATAGAATTTCTAAACGGTGTTCGGAAAAATGCCAAGGTGATTTCTTCTAAAACTAAATTTTACGAAATTTCTAATATAGGTCCACAGCTGAAAAAACAAGGTGCCACTTTCATAGAATCCTGTCAGCCATCCTGCACCCATCTTGCAATGGCATTTACCATAATTTGCAGCATGCAAAACTGAACGTTTGTCTCAATAGACATTTCTGAAAGGGATGATCTCAAAACACCAGTGTACGACACTACACAAAATAGATGTTATTTAATGTCGGACCCCCTCCCCGCTACATGAAACTTTGAATAGGATCAATGTGTGGACACCAGTGAAACTATTCATCTAACTTTCATATTCTGCGATCAGAACACAAAACTGCCTCCACGCACTCAAAAACACCACCTCTGTTAATTGTGATGAAATAAATTTTGTGTCATGCCATGCAATGATGTTTCAGGGTCATCCATAAGACTTCAGCTCAGCAGCATCAAATAGATAGTCTACGGCTCAGGGGTCGAACGACGCAGATTGTAGTTCAGCCATTTCCCCCAGATGGCACTGTAGGGGTGTGCGTATATTGTCGGCCGATTTTTGTGGTCAGTCATCGGACGGTTCTCATTGGCCCATTTAAACAGACCCCCCTCCAAGTTGTAGGCGGAGACTGGTGGTCCATTTTCCACTGCAAATAATGTAGTCAGATGAATTAAAAATACAATATTTAAATTATTATGCTAATTAATATGAAAATATTGCAGTTTTGTAAGGTTTGAGATAAAACAACAGTTATTGGCTGGTAAGAGAGTAGGGGGATATTCCATTATTAAGGTAATAAGATAAGGATCTACATACTATGTTGGGCTTTTACCATTCTAACAAGTCCACTTGTTGGAGGGTATAGGTTATTTTTTAGAGAAATGTTTTGTGGTATTGTATTGTCTAAGAAAAATACTTTGATATGACAATTACATATTAACAGAAGCCATAATTTCTACTGATTGCCAAAGAACATTTGGCACATATCTTTTCCAGATGATTATTTGAATAAGAACATTCAAATGATTTTGGTATTTTAGAGAACATGTTGGCAACAAAATTGAATCGACCCATAGGTTTCTGACAATATCAACACACAATTAAGCTTGAGAAAAAAAGACAAAGGAGTATATATCACCTTGATTTTGGTGAACTAAATTCATGATTATGTGCTAATTATGTATTCAAGCACATCCAGGAATACTTTCACAGCACACCAATAATAAAAATGTATTTTACAGTTACCTAATATCCACAATCTCTTTAAAAGTTAGATGGTGCATTCCACTTAAAGGGCATGTACAACGATTTTAATTGTTTTATGGGACACTGCAAAACTTAATTTATTAGTATTTATAACATCTTGGAAGGTTAATAATAATATCCATACAAAATACGTTACCATTGTGACCTTTCACCTCTTAACATTTAAAAAATGTTATGATGAATTAAAATATGCTACTTTATTGCAGACTTGTTGGCAAGTCACAAACTGACATGTCAAGTCTCAAGTCATTGACATCCAAGTCCAAGTCAAGTCTCAAGAATTCCATGTCAAATCACAAGTCATGAAATGAAACTGTTCAACTCGAGACAGGGTTCACCAACTGCCATGATTATTATGGATTGTTTGCAGTAATTTTGAGCAGGAAAGTTAGGCGGATGCTGTCCCGTTGGTCAAACTGGCAAGTGAAGTCTCAAGTCAATGTCCTCCAAGTCCAAATCAAGTCTCAAGTTGTCTTTCTGAATTCAAGGTTTGCCTCGAGTCAGCCCCTGTGACTTGAGTCAACATGTCTGCTTTTCCAACAGATTTGGAGACTGCTTTACTGCAATTAAGGACACACCAACAAATCTTCACCTTTAAAGGTGAAATATAATGTTTTTTACTGGATAATTTATTGGTCTGTTAAATTCCCATTTTATAAACTTCCATTTATTTACAAGCATGTGTAACCTAGGTGTGACAATCGGGGGTAGCTTTACAATTGCGATAGTATCGCGATAGCTGATTAACTATTGTAATACTATTTGAAAAAACATTTCTAGTGAATTGTTTTGTCAACTATGTAAATAGTTAAATTTACTATCGATAGTATAGCATCATCACAGCAACTACAGTGATGCATCAATAGTTCTATGAATTGCTACACCTCTACTTGATAGAGTAGTTGTTGGTCCGGGTGCCTGCTGCCTACCTTTCTCTTGTTCAGTTGTCACAGCATCAGCATATTTTAGTCCACGATAACCGAGAGAACAGTAACTAACCAGAACCAGGGGGCGGTTATCTGGAAACGGGATAACATAAACGATAACATGAAATATACAACATGCACGGTACCTGCAGCTGTCTGTTTCTGCAGTTCTGTTGCATATACCATAGATCTATATCCAACAGAGCAGACACATACGACAGTGAGACCAGCTGAAAACAGAAAAACTTCATTTATTGTGCAATCGTGTATGTACTGTACTAATTGACTTATGCCCAAAGACCCAAGTCCTTCCTCAAGTCAGTTTTACTCGTCTCTCTCTCTTGAGTCATTTCACGAAAAACAAACCTAATACACGACATGCTAGCTCGTTTGTGCACGTGTTGCTGTTAGTATGCTTTGACGAAATCATCGGACAAGGTATTATATTACTTTTTGACAGAATCTGGTCAAAATTCAGCATAAAACGGCAACAGTGGTCCAGCTCTATATACTAGCACACAAGGCTGAAGTCATAGTTTCGTAAGTGATATAATCTAATGATCAACTTCAATTCTTTTGATGATTGTAACAAAAGTGCACACTTTTTTATAAACATGTTTTGTATTAACAACATTTATTAACATGTTATTAACCAAGTACATGTCAGCATATTACCGCACACACTACAGATTTGTAAATCAACAAACCTGATTCGCCATGCGCTAAATCAATTGTGGATGGTGTTTTAAGTAACATTGTAAATAGTTGTTAATGCAAAGTTGCATAACTTGCTTAAGGTGGCCGACTATCCTAAAATTAAGCTAAGTGTACATTGTAGTCATAACATGAAATCAACACAAAAGTGATACTCTTGATTGAAACTATGTCCTTTTTGCCCATAATAAACACAACTAATAAAACTTTTTGTAAATTGTGTGATTTTAAGATAGCAAACTCCATTTTTTTGCCCGGAACTTCAGTAGTTTTTTCTATGCATCTAGAGATGAATAATAAATAAAAATTTTGGCCAACTTTTACCTAAATGATGTTACTCCTTGTGGGTAAAACTTGGGTTTTGATAACAGTTTTGCAATTTTTTTATAATTATGCTATCTATAATAAAAAAATTATGAACAAATCAAATTGCAATATTCCTGCAAGTTTTATATTTGAATAGCAAATAAATCTCATGTTATGACAGATTATGATGAGACCACAGTATTTTGTTAATTTTGATGCGGATGTAGCTGTTACTATGTCAGATATTTGCATGGCACCATCCAACTTTTTTGCCTTGTCAGAGATTAAGAATAAGTGAACAATGTGGCCAATTTTAACTGAACTGACATTACTCCTTGTAGGTCAAATATTGAATATTGTTGAAATTTAGTTAAAATGTAGTTTTACCACAACTTACTAAAATTCATAAAATAATTTATTTTATTATTGTTTTTTGCATATCTGCCATTATTATACTTCATTATAGCTGCTTCCTCAAATGGTTCAGCCCATCAAGAATCCGGTTCACTTATGCCCAGTTGTGTAGTGTGTGACCAGTTTAAATAATATGCGCAGTCTGTTTAATAAAAAAATGCCTATTTTTGTTCAAATTATCGAAAGAATTGACTTTAGTCGTTAGATCTGGTAAGGATCAAAATAGTGGATATTCAAAATGGTAACCACTATGTGGGTCAATGCTGATCATGGGCATGACCTCCATCCTCTTGCCGATCACATGACATAGTTACGAAATTTCACCAAGGAACAAAATCGTGATTTTTCAAAATTGCACAGGACCCCCAACTTTGTGCTGCCTTTTTGCACTTTTTGGGTCTAAACTATTCCAAACCTTTAAAATTGTTAAGGTTTCATTACTTTTACTTCACAGTAGGTGTCTACCTTAAGTAACAAGACAACTCTATATATATATATAGGTGCCTACCTTAAGTAACAAGACAACTCTATATAGGTCAGCATTAGGTTTATTTATCACAATAAACATTTTTAAGGTTTCATTACTTTTATTTCACAGTAGGTGCCTACCTTAAGTAACAAGACAACTCTATATAGGTCAGCATTAGGTTTATTTATCACAATAAACATTTTTAAGGTTTCATTACTTTTATTTCACAGTAGGTGCCTACCTTAAGTAACAAGACAACTCTATATATATATATAGGTGCCTACCTTAAGTAACAAGACAACTCTATATAGGTCAGCATTAGGTTTATTTATCACAATAAACATAACTCAAATAACTGATTGTAATGAAGCTGGACTCATAACCTTAAAAGCAGGGTAATTAATCACGACTTGTAATGACCATAAACACCATTTGCTCATAATCATTTCTGAACACACATCATCATAATTTCATGAGCTGTGCCATACTGTTTGATAACCCTACATCATGAATGTCAGTCTAGCAACATTCATTCGATAAATGAAAATATATTTGTATACACCTATTCCTATATTTGCCAATAGGATATGGCTATGCTGTTTGCATCCATACTCAACTTATGTAACATACTTTAGCCTTTGTTTACTAAACTAGTCCTTTATCTGGCACAAAAGCATGTTTGTTTGAGAGTTTGAGTTCTGTGTATGCCGGCCTCCCTTAACATGTCACGCGTAGACTTGATTACCCAATTTTCATATAAATATGCATGTGCTTATTTGTCGCACATGTCAGCCCTCAGTCAACCAGAGAAATGACTGGAATCTTCCATCTTTAGAACACATTCTGAGTAAAAATTCTTAATTTTAGTTGCATATGATTAGTTTTTATTATCTATTTTAGGTGCATACCCCAAAACTGTAACTATTGTTTTTTTGCTATAATATTAGCTTAACTTTTGTAAGTGGACTCAGTTAAGCTAAAGCTGCTTCCTCAAATGGTTCAGCCCACTGCAAATCCGGTTCATTATGTCCAGATGTGTAGTGTGTGACTAGTTTAAGTAATGTATAGTCTGTCTAATAATAAAATGCCTATTTTTTTTCAAATCATCGAAAGAATTGACTTCAGCCATGTCATTAGATCTGGTAAGGATCAAAATAGTGGATGTCCAAAATGGTAAACACTGTGCGAATCAATGCCGATCATTGGCGTGACTTCCATCCTCTCACTGATCACGTGACAAAGTCAAAAAATTTCACCAAGGTTAAAAATTAAGATTTTTCAGCATTTCCATTTTCAATTCACTGAATGCTTGAACAAACATTAAGTAATGTAATAGTTTGTCTGATGATTTCATAAGAACTACATATAAAAGTAGCACAGATAAGCTAGAATGTTGTAGTAGATACTACCAGTGGTAGGTAGGTTTGGTTTTTTGCAAAATTAATTTGAAATGACAATTATGAGACTAGCAAAAAAATCTAATTGAGGAGGCACCTTTAGTCACCCCACCTTTAGTCACCCCATGCCTGATGCCCAGTGTCGTTTTATACAATAATTCTTCTGCTGACCATTTGACAACTTAGTACAATAGAACCTCTCCAAAGAGGCCGAGTGACAAAAATGAAGTGTCCTTTTAAAGGGGTGGTCTGATAACAGAGACTGATCTAGCAAACATTTATACCTACATGTACATGTATAACATTTGTACATACATGTACGTGTATAACATTTGTACCTACATGTACGTGTATAACATTTGTACCTACATGTACATGTATAACATTTGTACATACATGTATGTGTATAACATTTGTACCTACATGTATGTGTATAACATTTGTACCTACATGTACATGTATAACATTTGTACCTACACGTACATGTATAACATTTGTACCTACACGTACATGTATAACATTTGTACCTACATGTACGTGTATAACATTTGTACCTACACGTACATGTATAACATTTGTACCTACATGTACGTGTATAACATTTGTACCTACACGTACATGTATAACATTTGTACCTACATGTACGTGTATAACATTTGTACCTACATGTACGTGTATAACATTTGTACCTACATGTACGTGTATAACATTTGTACCTACACGTACGTGTATAACATTTGTACCTACACGTACGTGTATAACATTTGTACCTACACGTACGTGTATAACATTTGTACCTACACGTACGTGTATAACATTTGTACTTACATGTACGTGTATAACATTTGTACCTACATGTACGTGTATAACATTTGTACCTACATGTACGTGTATAACATTTGTACCTACATGTACGTGTATAACATTTGTACCTACATGTACGTGTATAACATTTGTACCTACATGTACATGTATAACATTTGTACCTACATGTACATGTATAACATTTGTACCTATATGTACATGTATAACATTTATACCTATATGTACGTGTATAACATTTGCAAAGGTGTTCAGTATTATTATCATATTTTAAATAATGTTTTGTTTAAGACAAATGTCAGTTTTATTCAGTAAAATGTGTAGAATTTTTTTGGCATACAAATTTGTGTACAAAAATTCTTATTTCTTTTTGTTGTGAGTGGTGGTAAATGCTTAGGGAGTAAATTGAGTGACAAAAATGAAGTGTCCTTTTAAAGGGGTGGTCTGATAACAGAGACTGATCTAGCAAACATTTATACCTACATGTACATGTATAACATTTGTACATACATGTACGTGTATAACATTTGTACCTACATGTACGTGTATAACATTTGTACCTACATGTACATGTATAACATTTGTACATACATGTACGTGTATAACATTTGTACCTACATGTACGTGTATAACATTTGTACCTACATGTACATGTATAACATTTGTACCTACACGTACATGTATAACATTTGTACCTACACGTACATGTATAACATTTGTACCTACATGTACGTGTATAACATTTGTACCTACATGTACGTGTATAACTTACATGTACGTGTATAACATTTGTACCTACATGTACGTGTATAACATTTGTACCTACATGTACGTGTATAACATTTGTACCTACATGTACGTGTATAACATTTGTACCTACATGTACATGTATAACATTTGTACCTACATGTACATGTATAACATTTGTACCTACATGTACATGTATAACATTTGTACCTATATGTACATGTATAACATTTATACCTATATGTACATGTATAACATTTGCAAAGGTGTTCAGTATTATTATCATATTTTAAATAATGTTTTGTTTAAGACAAATGTCAGTTTTATTCAGTAAAATGTGTAGAATTTTTTTGGCATACAAATTTGTGTACAAAAATTCTTATTTCTTTTTGTTGTGAGTGGTGGTAAATGCTTAGGGAGTAAATTGGCCTTTTAGGCTATCATAACTGGCCACGTCATGGACCAGAGAGTTGCCCACTTTACAGAATTAGTTTAACACGGGTTTCAATGGAAAAATAAAACAGACAGTGAAAGAGTGGCCATTTTCAAGGGGTGGCCATTTCTGAGGGGTGACTGGTTGAAGGGGTTGCATTGTACCTGGGTTATTTGCAGTAAGGGTCTCCAAGGTTTGCTTGGCGTCACTACCATCTGGCGCCACACGAATAGCCCCAATCACATGGCTTACATCGTATTCCTCAGGAGGTCGGGCATCCTGACAAATGTTCACATGCATAATGACCATGTTTATGAAACTGGATGGTAAGACACACAATACAAGGTGTACTTATACAAATATTTTAGTTGTGTCAAGATGCAACATTTCTAATACATTGGCAGGTGATGAACCATTACTTGCAACATTCCAATGAATTATTTTAAAGTTTCAGCTATTTAATTTAAATATCAGCAAGTACAAAACAGGCTGAGGCTCAGATTTATTTTGTATTTTTGAGGATAGATAAGAACACTGTTAATCAAAGCTACAAGTTCCAGATAGCATGTTGACAAGAAATCCATTATCATGCAATATTCTTTAAAAAATGTTATCTAGTACATGTAGTTTTCAAACCTTTAGATTTTGCATAATCACAAATCACATTAAAAATAGTGACAAGCAAGTTATTAAGTGTCACATTAACCGTACATATGGACAGGCATGCTATACTTGGAAATAAAAAATACTATATTACAATAAATATTTCAGTTGGCATGAATGTTAACTTGTCTTCCTCTTACCAGTACAACAACCTTCTCCTTCTCAGGATCCTTCTCTGCTGCCACGATGCGTTCATGTAACTCAAGTGTAGTCATATTCTTTACATTCTGCCATTTTCCATTCAGCATGCGAACAATGAGCCGCATCACAAGAGGGTTGTCATCAGTTTTCGGAACGGTTGTTGATTCACCTTCATCTGCCATAATTACCAGCACTGAGGATAAAGAAAAACACTGTAAAGAAAACAAAACAGAAAAAATAGTTGTATATGTATATGTACAGTAACAATAATTTATCAAGCACATTCATCTAAGCAACTGGCATATTTGCATTCACTGCTTAAAATAGGCTCCGTAAAAAAGAAGTACCCGTAAAACTGGAATGTGAATGACTCACGCAATCGATGGCATTTTTATGTTTTACCCAAGATTGTGTGGGATCATTACACTCAAACATAACTACCAGTAGTGCTTTATCTAGGATCTTACAAAGGAGGAGGCTAAAGGTGGAGGGGGGGGGCAAGCTTAGACACCCATCAGATTAACATACTAGCATGATCCATGGTCATGTAGTGACGCAACAGGTTATATAAAAAATAAAGCCAAGGGTGGTCATGGCACAATGCCCCCACCCCCAAATACGCCACTAGTAACTGCTACATTGAATTTACATTTGGCTGCCTTTGCTTTGT
>BSQZ01000072.1:135000-157500 GCA_033239005.1 Lamellibrachia satsuma | reverse complement strand
TTTCAGTATAGAATGTGTGTGTTTGCGTAATTGAAATGTGGAGCATTTTATTGTTTTCGCTGCTGTGTTTTTGTCCATTACCTTAATTGTATGGACCTTGCATCGTTTTTAGTATTTTTTAAATGATTTATAATTTTTTCGGCAATGCATTTTACCATTTTGTATATATTATTAATTATTTCTATTTCATATAATTGTCATTTCTTGTGTATTAGACGTACATGCTGTGTATGTTTATGTAATTGAAAAGTAGCTATTTTCACTGCAATTTCACTGCTATGTTTTTTATTCCTTACATTAATTTTTATCCACCTTTCAGTATGCTCAGTATTTTTTACCTGCATTTTAGCCTGATGTATAAGTATGTTATTTATGTACCCATATGTACCTTATTTAAATTGTATATAATTACCATTTCGTGTGTGTGTATTAAAATAATGTGTTTAACCATAGTGATTAATAGTGTTTGTTGTGCTGTGTTTCGAGTGTGGCTGTCGACCGACGGCGCGACCCCGAATTTTTGTCGTACGCGCTAATCTACCCCTTTTGGGCCTTCCGAACTTGGCATGTCTGGCTCACACCCAGTGCCCCGGCACACTCTCGTCACCACGGTCGTTTGACGATGTCTCAGTCAAGCACGTACAAATGTTGTAGGGTGACTGACGCTTGATGCTTAGTGTCTTTCCACAACTGAGCGACGTTTGTATTATGTTCGTCGTCGCAATTTTATAAACTTATTCTGTGTAACCCAGCGGCGACGAGCATTCAGAGACGTTAGCCAGCCGTGACGCGGCTGTATCCATTTCTCACATTAATGTCATCATCGCAGATAAAGAATACCCATTCAGTGTTTCACAGCAGCTCTACACAGATATTTTGCAGGATTAAATAAAGCACCGCAACTACAGTAGCTTCTCACGAAAATATTTGAGTAAAGAAGTCACATTGTGGGGCAAGGAACGTGACACAACTATTCTGAAAAGAATCTATGAGTAACATATTTCGAACCTAAACATTAATATTGAAAAGTATACTGAAAAGCAACAATAAATAGGACCCTTTATTGTCAGTTGATGCCATATAACTCTGCACATAATATATATATATATATATATATATATATATATATATTCATATATATATATATATATATTCATATATATATATATATATATATATATATATATATATACATATATATATATATATATATATATATATATATATATATATATATATATATATATATATATATATATTATGTGCAGAGTATATATATATATATATATATATATATATATATATATATATATATATATGAATATATATATATATATATATATATATATATATATATATATATATATATATATATATATATAATATATATATATATATTCTAAACTAGAACCCCAAGCAATAGTATAAATTGTTACTTTAAGAACTGAGGAAGAAGACGCACAACGCAAACCCCATGGATGCCTGACGGTAACTATGGCGTACAAGGAATAACACGTAAGTAAATAATATCGACGTTTTACGTCTTCGTCATAATCACCTCGGTTTCGTTTGGCGCCAAGGACACCAAGTGAATCGCGTTCCCAGAACAACGCCACTCTGTCTCATTACAAATGGCGTCACACGTAAATCACTTGGTTAGAATTATCGCCGGATGATTTAGCAATCTCAGCTGAACGTTACAGGAAAACATCGGATATTTTATCAGAAGATCAAACTAAGTTTTATATTTGAACAAAGAATCTTCACTGACAAAACATGCGGCATTTCATAGCGGCGTCGTAATGTTCGACAACTCTCGACGTGCTGTTACCGAAAAAGGAATTGCATATACAAAACAGAAGACATATTAGGCGAGACAGGCGGGGAAATGTTTGACAAGAGAGGACACAACGCGCCAATGCTGGTGCAGGTACGTAAAGCACGTAGGGGAGAGTCGGGACAAATGGAACATCATACACGTTGTAGCTATTCATATGCTGTCATTAAGTTTGACGTGTGCATGCAAGTACATGTTCCAGTACATTCGGATGCTTGTCTATAGACCACAACATCTCGAGGACGACATATATGAAAACATGAAATAACGTGTTAAATCTATATTTTTATACTTTATATATTATTTAGTAACTCTGGTATCACATTATTATTAAGTAACTCAACAGGAAGGTGGCATGCTCTGAATAAGTCACTATTCTTTCTTCGCATTAATGTAAGTACCATATCATCTGCTAAAATGTTGAAACATATTTTCCTTATTCGGTTCAAATAGTATGTCGATTGTATTTTGTAAGGAAAAGTGAAATTGTTAAATAATGAAACTATAAAAGCAAAGTGTACTTGTACCACATGTTCACGAGAAGACGGATTTTGGTGAGTGAACGTTTCAGCAAGACGTGTGTGAGCGTACCAAAACTGTATAATTATGTGATATTTATGCTTTTTCTTTACAATGATGTTTCTGTCAACCATTCAATTGTCACATATAAACCCCCAAAGAAATGTTCTTATTGATGCATCTCAACAACATTTTAATGGTTTATTCCGCAACAATTTTGCCGCTCGGTGTACTTCGTACTTAAGGTATTTAATATATTAATAATATATTACCTTTAATATATTTGCTACAACAGTATACATGTCCAGTTAATGGTTTGTAGTCGTAGCTTCAGTTAGGCCGTTGGCGGCTCTTTGCAGTCTCTCTAGCCACTTCGAGTCCACCATCTGTCCAATGCTTGATGTTGTCAATCCATCCCATTTTCTTCTACCTGTTCGATTGTTCCTGGTAGTTCTCATTATGTTCTGCTAAGTCTCATGTATTCGTTTTCAATGGCCAGATATAGCCGGCTAACTTCTCTTGAACATAGCAAGTCTTCTTTTTGATTAACCCCTACTGTATTTCTGACCCAGATGTTAATCTTTCTCTGCGTTAAACGTATTCTGAAAATTATACGCCATATCCACATCTCGAGTGCCTGTATATCTCGCCTTCTTCGCTGTCCAGGGCACGCTGCCATACAAAACAACGCTTACGACTAAGTCAATTAGCAACACAATTAGAACGCATCTCCTGTTAGCGGTAAATCAGCAGGACAAAATAACATTTCACCGTCACATGAAGACTTAACAGTGCTTATCTTCCTTAGCTCTTCAGCGCATTCATCCAACTGTTGACAACTTTCAAATTGTATTCTGATTTGCGATTGCCTAACACGTTGGCTTTGATGTACCTCTGATCTCTGGCTCCTGAGGTTCAATATAAGTTTTTGTATCGCATTGTCTTGCATTGTATACTATTGTATACTATTGTACTTATTCATGACTTTTACCATTGTTATCTATGTGCTGTCACTGACTTTGTGATGAGTTTCGCCGACTGTCTTTACAGAAGGGAGACTGCCAGGATTATGGCTATGAAGTCGGCATGATCGTTGGAGCGGGGTCCTACTGCACTGTGCGAGTGGGTCACGTCACTGCAATGAAACCATCGACGGCGTCTCTCGTTGACTGCGTCGGCCACAGAAACGTACGTATTTAGTACTTCTGCCACGGTTTACGTTTTCACGGGTCTGTACGGTTCTCGGTTCTCAATTACCATTTAGTGGTAGGTTTAATTTTTGCAAAATTAATTAGAAATGAGACGCACCAAAAATTTAATTGAGGAGGGACCTTTCATATATATATATATATATATATATATATATATATATATATATATATATATATATATATATATATATATATATATATATATATATATATATATATATATACCACTTTTGTGTGCGTCGATATGCAACAATCCAAGTACAACAACGACCGTTTTACTTCACGATCAAGCAGATATAATGAAAGGTCCCTCCTCAATTAAATTTTTGGTGCGTCTCATTTCTAATTAATTTTGCGGATATATATATATATATATATATATATATATATATATATATATATATGCGTCGGTGCAGAGAGGGATTCCATGATCCGAGTGAAATGTATGTTGTATGTTGTCATAGCCAGGATTTTAAAAGTGGGTTGCCCGGTTGAAAAAAGGTGCTTGGCTGAAAAGAGTACGCCCATGGTGCATTGATCATTGCAATGGCCGTGTTTATACGTAGCTACTGTATAGGTTGGTGGCCGTATTAAGATGGTGGATAGATTGATATACGATTGTGTTGAATGGTCGTTGCTTGGTTGGGATTTTGCAGTGTGCAGTCAAAATCATCAACAAAAGACACTGTCCACGGGAATATTACACGAAGCGTTTACCTCACGAAATCAAGGCGTTGTTCCGTGTCCGTAAACACCCACACATCGTAAGTAGACAATCTGATAATAATAATAATTATTATATATTTTATTTGGTATAGAACGAGACCCAAAATTGTTCGTGGTGCTTCAGAGCACATTAAAAATCAATACGATAGTTTGCAATTGATAAATAAGCAAACAAACAAATACATAATATTATGTTCAAATACTACTAGTAATACCAGTTACTTATAAATAAATATAGCACAATAAGATAAGTATAGAATTCTTAAATAAACCAATCCTACTAGTAAAAAAGCATTAGCACTATAATAATAAATATATAATAATAATTACACAAACAAATATACAATAATAAATAATAATAATTAATTTAAAATATTTATATCATAATATATTACATAGTCAAATTAAGTATTTTAAATGATGTTAAATTTAATATGAATAAAATTACGGATATATAGTGAAGGCTAGTACAGTACAATCTGCAGAAATGTTATATTGTTAAACCTTAAACTTCCTACCGCAAGTATAGCAACAAGAGGACGTTTTTACTGCACGTTCAAATGGCACCCAGTCTGTTGATCACTCGGGTCTATCGTAATGTAGTTTGAAATGTTTTGAGAGAATGTTACTAATGTAGCCTATTTTCTGTTAATAACATTATCTCTCCTTGTATAGTCGTATCCGTTTGCTCTACGTTCATGTTTATGACTTTCTAGAAGGTTCAAAGATGATGATGATGGTGTGTGTGTGTGTGCGTGCGTGCGTGCGTGCGTGCGTGCGTGTATATGTGTGTGAGCGTGCGTGTGTGTGTGTGTGTGTGTGCGTGCGCGTGTGTGCGTATGTACGCAACACCCTTCTTGCGTGAGAAAAAACACGTTAACTGAATGTAGATGTCTAAATATAATTTATATACAACCTAACATCAGTTTAATCATTCTGTCTTTATTCAGGTGCAGTTCTACGAAAGTTTTTCGCGGACTCGTTACCTGTACCTGATAATGGAGTATTGCAGGTTAGTTAAACATGGTACCATTTTAAATATGGATAATGTCCAGGGATGAAAAACAACAACTCAATTCAACGATATATGCATCTTACAAATACGTACAGGCACCTCAGTCCATCTGTTTCAAAACGTATGTGATCCGAAAATTTAACTTAACATGGACAAGCTAGCATTCTCTGTAGCTGCGTCTAAACTATGGAACGAACTAAAATCATCTGAAACTATAGCTACCTTCAGAAAAAAACTCATTTTGACCATTGCAACTTACCCTAAATCACCGGCGGTCCCTGGCTATGGGGGTGACTTTTGTGCGTCCCTGTTCACCTTATCATCCTTCGATATTCTTGTTTGTTGCGTCTCGTGGGTTAATACTGCAGTGTTGTACCCGGTACAATTCTGGATGATGATCTTTATAGACAGGGACAATAATTCCAATACTACAACGCCTTCAGTAACAACAATCACAAATAAAACAAAGGTTGTAACATGTGTACTGATCGCTGCAGTATCCCTCAGTAATGTGGTGTTGTGTACCGCAGTGGCGGAACTTTACTGATGCACATCAACCGACGTGTCCGACTGGACGAAGACGAGTCGTGTCGAATGTTCATGCAGCTGTGCAGCGCCGTCAAATACTGCCACCGCGTCGGCGTCGTGCACAGGTACGCCTATTTTATTTGTGACACTCATTCATTTTATTATATCAATTGTACTAGTACATTTTCTTTTTGCATCATAATGTGTTATATGTAGATGTGGATGTATATACACTGGTGCACACATGGATCTATTGGATCTTAATTATGTTTCCTCCTCTGGGAAATTATTGCGACACGATTTAAAGGGTATATAATTAGAAATCAACTAAATATATGACTATCTTATGTTTAAAGTATTGTAAAAAAATTGCATAAGTTTTATTATTATTTTATATTATTATTATGATTTCTGTTAATATTTGTTTCTCTGTGTATATGTGTATATGTGTATATGTGTATATGTGTATATGTGTATATGTATATATATATATATATATATATATATATATATAGGCCGTATTTGTAAGGTAGTCCCGCTATAAACCTTTCGGGGTTTCTAGGGATCGCACGAGTTGTAATTTAATAAAAAAATAATTACATTTTTAATTACTTGTATCGTTACAACTGAATAAATCTTATTATTTTTAAATGGTGTCCTCGTGTGAGATAGAATTAATTGAATGGCGATATTTTGCATCCCCTGAATACACAGAGAAGACACGTAGAAGGGACCAAAGACTCCTAGTGTCTCTTCCTGAAGACATAAACAAAGTGGGATGATCGAACCTGCCCTCGTTTCGAAACAAAATTAAGTGGACTCGAACCTTAAACCTCTCGATTAATAGTCCGGTGTTCCAACCTTTGAGCTACGGCGCCGAACATACGAAGCACGTTTTAATTGTGAGAGGATGTTATTCTACACCGTGATTGAAATACGTTATATCTGAGCTGTTCCTCGACAACGTGGTGGAAATACTTTATATCTGAGCTGTTCATCGACAACGTGGTGGAAATACGTTATATATGAGCTGTTCCTCGACAACGTGATGGAAATACGTTATATCTGAGCTGTTCCTCGACAACGCGGTGGAAATACGTTATATCTGAGCTGTTCCTCGACAACGTGGTGGAAATACGTTATTTCTGAGCTGTTCCTCGACAACGTGGTGGAAATACGCGACGTTGCTGGTTTTACGCAAAGCGGTGGTACAAATAAGTTTTGTTTTAGCTGTTACTCTACATAATTATACTTAGGTGGCTCCTGTGAGAGCGGATTTTTAGCTTTTTAGGAGTCTCCCAGACCCTAATTTGATAATTGTATACTATATGTAATTATTATATGTATGCTTTTATATACTTACTTGTTGGGTGATAGGTATATGGGTCAAAATAACGTGTCTCTGTCTGTCTGTATGTCTGTTTGTCTGTCTACATCGTTACACAAATAGGAGAAAGTTGGGCAAAGCAACACGTTACATTGTGCACGATCGTTGCAGAAATATCCAGTGCCCGTCTATTCTACTAGACTCCAGTACGAACATTAAGCTGTCAGGTAAGCACGACGTGTCGTTGTTTGTGTGTTGCTACTGCGCTTGTCAGATATCTATTAATTCTGTTTTCAATGTATTCACACACCTGACCTTTTCACAATGGATAATTCATTCTATCTATCCAGCAATCATTTTCTGATTATATAACTCCGAGCCCTCTCGCTGCAACAATTCGCCGTGGGAAGCCGCTACTATTTTCTCGTCAAAACCGATTCTTCAAGTATCGTTCGTTGCCAGATTTTGGATCTGCCCGCGTTCTCGACAAGACTACGTCACATACCGTGCGCCGACCAATGAAGGCATCCAACTCGTACGGGGCACCGGAGACGATCATTCAGAAAACATACGATGGCTTGAAGTCAGACATATGGAGTCTGTAAGTTGATACACGTGTACTACCACATTATGTTATAATAATGATGGTGAAGATGATGCCGACGGCGACGACGACAACAATGACAAAGACGCTGATGATGATGATAGAGAGAGAGAGAGTTTATTTTGGAATTGCATATGGAATCATACATATGTACAAAAAACAACACGTATAACGGTTAGTAAAAATGAGATTGCAGGACGACATCGAAGCCAAGGCTGTTACCAGTAGCAGTATTGGTAGACATACTACTTTAAGCATGCATCAGTAAACTTGTCGCTGTCAACCCTATTACAATAATTGCATAGTTGTAATAGGGTTTGCCTGATTTATCATTGTTTTCCCAATCGTACTTCTAAGTATTTTCCACTTCTTTTATAATCTTTCTGAATAGAGTTTAAATGATTAACACGGTAAGTTATCTTAGCAATATGTTTTAACTTATTACAAATATTTATAGAGTTAACATAGCGGATGTAGGCACAATGTGGATGAATGTTGGATGACATAGAAGATATTCCTTTGATCATCCACTCATTCCAAATTACGTATTTGGATTTAATTTTAAAAGTTGTATCTGGTCCGAAAAAAATCAGTTACACAATTCATTTGGTTAGTAAATTATCTGAACACATGATCTATATTTAACTGATATAGATACGTCCAATCAATTTCGTGGAGAGCTGAGGTTATGTGATTATTATATATTATGTTTCTTTGTTTGAAAAGCGGGAGACTCACGTTTGCCTGTCAAGCAGAATATAGGCAGACGGTCAGATATATCACTATACAGTATACCAGAGCGAAAGGGGCTGTATTTCATACACATATGTTATTAATGAGTATAACGGATGTATGGCTGATACACGCCGGTTTAGTAATCGTGGGATGATGATGATGATAACCCTAATAACTAATAACTATACTAACTATAATAATATTTAATGTTGGTTTTATAGCACGTGCTTTGTTTATAGTATTATTTAGTACTGTATTGTTTTACGTGGTGAAGGAGAAAATGCAGCAAACTTCAGATTGATTTAGACATATGACAGATCGTCAAGTAATGTTCTCCGTGTTCTTGTCTTCACAGTGGCGTTGTACTCTTCGTGATGGTCAACGGGGTCCTTCCATTCGACGGCAGTTACACCAAGCGAATCCTTCTTCAACGCATGGCTCGCCAGATATTCGACTTCGCGAGCTCTGTATCGCTTGGTGGGCGCCATGGTTCCGCGTAGTTCTACTCTACGACAGTGTGCGTGTGTGCGTGTGTGCCTGTGCGTGTGCGTGTGCGTAGGTAGGTAGGCGGGTAAGTAGGTAGGTAGGTAGGTAGATATGTTGATAGGTAGCTGTGTAGGTAGATAATATATATATATATATATATATATATATATATATATATATATATATATATATATATATATATATATATATATATATATATATATATATATATATATATATATATATATATATATATATATATATATATATATATATATATATATATATATATATATATATATTATGTGCGTGTACGTGTGTGCGTGCATACGTGTGTGTGTGTGTCCCAAGTCTACCCTTGCATACTAAATGTTGTGTGTATGTGTGTGTGTGTGTGTGTGTGTGCGTGTGCGTGTGCGTGTGCGTGTGCGTGTGCGTGTGCGTGCGCGTGCGCGTGCGCGTGTTTATGTGTGTTTGTGTGTGTGTGTGTGTGTGTGTGTGTGTGTGTGTGTGTGTGTGTGTGTGTGTGTGTGTGTGTGTGTGTGTGTGTGTGTGTGTGTGTGTGTGTGTGTGTGTGTGTGTGTGTGTTATAGCATCATAGCCATTATCCCTGCAGAAACTCGTTCCCTGATTCGGAAGATTCTTCGTTGGATTCCACATCACCGACCGACGCTTGGTGACATAATGATTTGTCCTTGGATGAAGGATTACGCTGCAGAAGAATCTAGAATTGTGAAGGTAACAACCAATTTTATTGCTGCTTCCTCGACATTGCACCCTGAACCAAGAACATCAATTTAGTTATTGTTCATAGCCATACCCCCATTTTTTCTTATTAAATTGACGTAGGCACTATGTATTTTAAAGTCTTGTTCTAAGGTAAAATATGTTCAATCCCATATTATACACGGACTAAAGGCCTTGTCCAAAACGAGTCGAATATTCCAGGCTGCTTCGTTGTCATTCAACATTCAAAAGCACATTCACACAGGAATACTACACTAAAATGTATTCATACAAACTTTATGTAAAGTAGGTGTTGAATGTATTATTTTGATAAGATGTTATTAATCCTCTACTGGTGCGCCTTTGACCAGAATTGTTTTATTCTGGATATACGGTGCTTTATAAATAATGGTTATTGTTATGATTATTATTTGTCGAGCACAGCGGGGTCCACTCGCGACGGACGAAACGCCAACAATTGCACCCGTTCCTGCGAGCATCCTGAAGAGACGCAGCCATTCGGCCACCGTTAGACTGGGGAGTAACGAAGACGTCCTGCTGAAGAGTAAACTACCAAGTAAAGGTAGACCTGCGCCCGGCTAACCCGAGCGATTTGTGTTCCAGTTGATCGGGTTAAGTGAGTGCACTGGCCGTCGGTTACTGACTGGCCACTGCTTCAAAATGGCGGCCGACTGTCGGCGACATTTGACAAATTTTCTTTCTTGCTGTTTTCTTTGAAACTGCCACAAACAGTATCTTCTTGCAGTTCACGTTTCTTTAATCTCATCGACAGAGTGGCTGCGCATAATGCAGGAAAAAGACGGCGGTGCGCTCGTCAGTCAGACGTTGAAGGTTGCCTGTGCCCTCCAGTTTCGCGACATGCCGAGACGCAACTCGGACATACAGCCTCGTTCCCGTGCACCGTCGCCCATACAGGAAGGCTCCGTTACAAGCAGTGACAGCGAAAGCGAGGAGACAAGCAGCACAATCTCCAACAAGGTTAGTCAAGCAGTATAATCTCCAACAAGTTTAGTCTGGTAGTACGATCTCCAACAAGGTTAGTCTGGTAGTACAATCTCCAGCAAGGTTAATACAATATCCAATAAGGTTAGTCAAACAGTATAATATCCAACAATGTTAGTCAGTAGCACAATCTTCAACAAGGTTATTCAAATAGCACAATCTCCTACAAGGTTAGTCAAGTCGCACAATCATCAGCAAGGCTAGTCAAGCAACTCAATCTCCAACAAGGTTAGTTATGTGATTAATTACTTCAACAGTCATCTTTACGAACCACAGTAATGAACACAATTTAAAATACGTAGTGACCACATACAGAACACTACCCATACAACTTAAAATAACTTTCTTATTGCTTATTTTTAGTGTACATTTGCTTCACAAGGTTCATGATCAATGTGAACAGTTTCGGATGGAGATCTATGATATCTATTATATATATGATATCCATCATTTGGCGGATGTTTGAGCACTTGCTTCAGATGTCGGTCTCGACGTGGCAGGCACACATGAATTCGACCAGCAAAGTCAGAAAACAATACATGCAGCTACAGTGATTGAACGGATTTTTTTAGATTTTTGTTTTGAGATGATCGTGTGGCCTTCCTTGGTAGACGTTGTCCTTAAGATAGTCCCCAAGACTGAGTCTGGAGGTGAGTGCGTCGAATTCGATTGTTAGGAATACGTAAAATAAATAATTAATCAGTATGATTGTTACGTACAATCTCATTATTAGGTGGTAGCGGACGACGCGGCTGACGCTGGTGACGTTGGTCTCCCTAAAGCTGACCAGGACGCCATCGACAAGGAGGCTGCCGAGAAGTTCAGAGCTACCCAGAGAACCGGCGATCGTGGCGACACATGCCATCCATGGGCACGCAGCACAGAAGGCGGCACCGAACAGGAAGCTGCCGGTTCGCGCAGCCCTTCCAAACAGCCTCCAGACGAGGCCGCAACGCCGGGAACTGCAGACACGTCATCGCAGTTGTCGTCGGAATTCTCCAGTTCGGTCAAGTCTCGAGACACCGGCGCCCAATATCCGCCCGGGTCCTCTGCAGAGCTGACTAGAGAAAACGTCGAGCGGCTGCAAAAATCCCTGGAGGCGAGCGAACGGCAAGATCTGCCGAGAGAAGACAGCAATGACATCCAGCTGAAATCACTCAGCAAAGCGGTCACCTACTGGAAGGCAGTGTGTCGCGAGGCGCCGGGTTGCCAGGCGGCTTCAAAGCTCACGCCTCAGCGACGTCGAAGCTCCCGGCCTCAGAGGACGCCCGCGGCGACCACGGCGATGGCAGCAGATATTCGCAGGTTGAGGTTTGGGACTGCGCTGATGCGATCGAAGAGTGCTCCTCAACCAAGAGCGCCAAACGACAGTGGACGCGATGCCTACCGTCCCCTGCGCGTGATCGAGTTAGCGCCGACGCTTGTGGACGACGGAAAGACACCACGACGCCGATTTACAAAGAACGATTCGCCCGGACGATACCTGCCTTCACGACCCTTGCTCAGACACAGCGCGGTTGGTGTGACGCCAAACGTCTCCGAGGGTGTCACTGACGAGTACCGCTTGTTGTCCCAGGAAGGCCTGTTGAACGTCCTCACGCTGAACCACAGGGATATCATCGACAAGCCAGCGACGCAACCGTGTCCGAAGCCGTGCGTGGTCGGCTCGTCTGCGGTCAACGTCCCGAGCTCTCCGACGAAACCTGTCCCAGTCGAGGAGACTCCGCGTAACGTGAACATGAACACCGGAATGATTAACGAGTCAAAGTTCCGCAACGAACTAACCGTGACACTTCCTACAGTTCCATGCAACAGCGTTATGAGCGACTCACTGAACGATGTCTTCGTGCCCCATCCGGTCTCCGACGCCTCGCTCGAAATTATGTTACGCACAAGACAGCCGGACAACCCGACACGGGAGAGTAACAATGGAAAACGGGCAAGACAGTCGGTGTCGTTTGATTTAAATCCACTTCCTAAGGCCAAACCTTTGCTTACGGGAAGAGAAGCGAAAGCCTCGCTTCCGTGTCTCCGAAGAGCCACAGAGGATCGTGCAGTTGGTGAGGGTTTGTTTGAGACATCTGCCGTAAATGGCTTAAACAACACGCCCAGCGCACAGAGGCGAAACGTGTCCGTGTTTGAGCGATATGACGACGCTATCCGAAGACGCGCCCTTGCTCAGCTGCGGGTGGACACCCCGGCGGGTCGTGTGCCACATCTCGCTCCTCGCGTCAGCCCTGACGGCAGTGCGACCGCGGAGCACGTCAACACCTCTCCGTGTAAGCTCTCCACTGACGAGCACACGAAAGGCCAGACACACCGACTAGGGAGACACCACGTTGGCGACGCGAGAAAATCCGGAAGCGGAGAATGTCTTCCGCTCGCCCATTCGTCATACCTGACACGCGGCCAACAGAACGTTAACACGAACAACGAATCGCTGAAATGCGACAACTTCTCGGAGGCTGCGCTTGAAGAGAGCCTTGTCTTGGACGGTTGCACAGATTTATCGGTGTCGCAGGGCCAGCGTTGGCGCAACTGCGGCTTGATGAAGACGGATTTCGCGACGACCACAAAGTCACGCCAGCGCCAACATAGCGAGAGCCTGGACACGACCGCCTCCTTGTTAGGAAGCAGCAAGACGAGCGTCATTGACTCGTTTGCTGACGACGCCTTGTTGGACCATCCACCGGAGGTGATCGTTCCAAAAACCATCAAACTGGCAGCAGTTCCAGAGCAAGACAAAGAACCGAACAACGACAATAATAAAACGATACTTCAGCCAGTGGAGTCACAGAAAATGACCATACCCGAATCTACGGTCATTGTCAAAGACGATAAATACCATGTAGGACAGCTTGTCGCAATAGCGGAGAAAGGCAGTCAGCAGCTGCCGTTTTACATGGTTCTGCCGAACGACAAAAGCATGTTCCGAGCCATCGTCAAGTCTGCTGCGGCGACAGAGGCCTTTATGTTACGGCACTGTCTTCAAGAACGACCCTTCCAGGCGAATGTTCGCGACATCATCGAAACGTTCTACGAGCTAAGCGCCGAGATGACGCGGGGGAATCAAACGGGGCGCGCCATCCAGGCGGCAACAACCGCCCCAGTCTCTGGCCAAAAGCGGATACCGCTGGAGGGCAGACCAGAGTCCCAGGCCGCCTATTCAACGCCGTTAGAGGCCGTCTCTGTGAGAGGCCAAGGCTTGCGGCCACGTAACACGGTAACGTCACAAACGATTCTTGGGACATTTCCTCACGTTCCTCAGGGCCCTGGGCCGGACACAACAGCTGGGCCATAGAGGACAAATGACACCGCATCAGCACCATCGATCGTGGCGCGCTGGCTTCGTTTATGTAAACGTAACTACATCAAAACATTTTAACAGTACGTTTGGTACGGATAGTTGACTCTATTTGACATCAGTTAAACGAAGCCTATTCATGTTTTATTTCAATAGAGTATATATATATATGTGCCATATAATTTCGACGTGTTCTGATTTAGTAATCTGTATATACTCAGTGTGAGTTATTTTTTTTTATATGTCGGACACACTGATATGTTCTCATTTTCAATACATCGTACGACATTCTACATATTTCCGTAGTAACGATTAAAGAAACGTTGGGGTGATTGCTATGGTACAACGAACTTTGATTGTGATAGTTATAACAACATAATGCAATTGCGCTACACATACGCATTTTATTTTGTTATGTAAACTGCATGAAATATAGGTTCTAATGGACTTGACCGAAACGCTACGTTTTAGTAGATTTACTTTGAAGTTATGTAATTCGGTTGACAAGAAGTATTGACGTTCTCTAGTCAATGTGTATTCCAGTAATATTCATCCCTGGTTGCATCCGCGTACATTTAGTTAATATTCCGATAAACTCCGATTAACACTTGGCATCATGTCACTATTCGTCCTGAACGACGCAAGCGAGTCGTTCTGGATTCCAGTCCGACTTGTTTTCATTCGCCAGTAGCATTGTGCGGGGTGTCCTAGTTTTGGAGCACTGAGAACTCGCCCCCTCACTGTGGCGATCGTCGGACGTCTCCGTGCGCACGAATGCATCCAACGACCTGTGGCACGTGACGTTTGATATCATCATAACGTCACTTCCACATGCCGAGTGTTTCTGTCCGTCGCAGTTTTCAGCGGCGTCTACCGCATCATTATTGTTCGCGGTGACTACGACTTCCGTGGTGCTAGTGCGAGACGATAGGGAAGCTATCATCGGGCTTGCAGTGTTCTTCTGCATCGCCGTATACTCCAAGCAGGTACGCAGTGTCAATGCCTTCTTGTCAACAGCGAAGTCCCTGTCCGTTATCGTTTGACTGTACTTACGATCTCCTCTCAACAACTGCTCGGCAGAAGTGTCGTTTCTGATGTTGTCGGAGCTGTGTCCCTGAGACGTAATTCGCCTACCGGACACGCTTATTATCTGTGACTTGGCGTAGGCGGCAGATCGGCGGTATCCCAGCATGCTCTGATCGGCAGGCAATTGGATATGGCTGGACACACATGACTTCCGGTTCGTCGACGTTATCGACAAAGCAGCCGTCGTGGTGCGCTGCTTCCGCGCGTTCTTTATCACCTGTAATTAGATCATTGCTTTACATCCGTGTCTTGTCATGGCAGTAAAGCGCCAGTATTTTGTGTACGATGAATGACATAATCTCGATTATTTAGGCGACATATGAATGACATAATCTCCTTTGTTTGGGGGACACATGATGTGATGTTGATTATCTCGAAACCAACATTTAAGGATCTGAGGAAAACGCTATCGCAAACAAGACACACATCAAAGTAGAACCGAATGGTTATTTTGTGCACACTGTGAACTTGCATTTACAATAGGTTTTAATGGGAAAATCAATACTGTACAGTGCCCACCTTATACACGCATATTCGGGAATTGTTCGCGCTCTTGTACGACGTACTCTTGCGTGTCTTGCCGCCTGTCTTTTGAGCTCGAGACCGCACGAAGCGGTTGTAGATGGACTGGTCCGGCAGCAGTCCGGGCATCGAGGCGACGTTTATAGCTTTCGGTCCGGCATGCTTCCGGAACCACCTGGCAGCCGGGGATTTGTCGTCTCTATTCGGACCCCGCTCTGTCTCCGCAGGCTGCCTGTTGTCCCTTCCTCCCGCCTCGTCGCTGTTGTCGCTGTCGCTGTGGCTGTACGACTCATCGGACAAGGCGCTATGGTTTCTGTCATGCCAGTCCTGTGTCGCACCAGGCTGATAAGAAAATATTCGCGATCAATATAATAACATGTATTTTAACTCTTTTCAACAAGTACAATTAACCAAGCAAATTTCTTTACAGAAACATAAAAAAACAATGAGGGAAGGACATAATGTGAAATGTAATATATATATATATATATATATATATATATATATATATATATATATATATATATATATATATATATATATATATATATATACTTATATATATATATATATATACTTATATATATACATATATATATATATATATATATATATATATATATATATATATATATATATATATATATGTATACTTATATACATATACATATATATATATAATATACATATATATATAATATATATATATATATATATATATCTTATATATATACATATATATATATATATATATATATATATATATATATATACTTATATATATATATATATATATATATATATATATATATATATATATATATATATATATATATATATATATATATATATATATATATATATATATGTATACTTATATATATATATATATATATATATATATATATATATATATATATATATATATATATATATATATATATATATATATATATATATATATATATCAATACAACGACAAAGCAACACCGATTATGCTGCTGAAGACAATGACTCGGAGTGGACAATAACGTGACATTCGAAAACCACCGAACTGGACTCAGTGTTGTAAAGAGTAATCGAGGTCGTCTTCGTAGGGCAAACTGGAAACGTTTCATTGAAGACGCGATGGCGGATTGACCCGAAACACGACAGGAAGTTGCAACAACTGAGATTATCAGACGAACTGAACGTGTTACGATGCATTGAAGAAATGTAATATTCGCCGTTTCCAGTTCGGGCACCTACCTCAAGCAACGGAGAAGCGTCAGGTTCTTCCCCTCCTTCGTTTGCCGCCACTCCTTCGTCGTCCTTCCCGCAACCCACCTGGCTTTGCGAGACTTTCGTGGGGCGTGGGTTAACCGGGCTTGTTTGCGTGGCGATATCAGAACGCCTTGCCGAGTTAACCACCTGGTAAGCGTACGTTTCTTCCGCAGGTTGATCAGACTGAAGGCAACGTTCGGCAGAGAGCAGATCGTTGTCCGTGTCGTCAAAACACGACGCACTCGCCTCGCCAATACAGCTCACTATGTCGTTCTGTGTCGACCCGTCGGCAGCGAGGTGTGTGTCTGCAGAGTCTTCATCGGGCTGCTCCTTTGCATGCGCCGTCGGGCTGACTCCGCGTGTTTTCTGTGTTTGCGAGGACGTCTCCTTCTCGATGGAACCTGGCGCAATCTTTGTGGACATCTCTGTCCTGACACGAGAAGGACTGTGAGTTTCTAGAGCTGGCATCCTATGTCCGTGCTTCCGGTGGCAACCTAAAAATAACATCGTCAGCGTGTAAAAAATATCCAGGATTGCGTTATGTATGCACAGGAACCAGTCACAAACACCACTGAGCTATGTGGGGAGTTGCCAGAACTCCCAGATTAAGACAAGAGAGCGAAGAATGCGATTTGTAGGCCACTTATCCGAAAGGTAGAATGAGAAACTGTCTCGATTAGTAAACGTGGATTAGAGAATCAGGTAAAACTCTCACTTCATTGACGTCTTGAAACGTGACAGAGGCTTGGAAAAGGAGGAAATGAGCCCTGCCCTACAAAATAGGGAAATGTGTAGGGCCATAACGATTCGAGGAACTCATTCGATATAGGCAAGTAGGTAAGATCGGATATAAGATTGTACTAATTCTCAAAAGATTGGAACACATTATCTACCGAATATATAAAGGCCAGCATTACGACTATGTATAAAACGAAGTGCACTTATATCTAACAGCGGTGTACCATACATGTATTAAAATTAGTACCCTTAGCAATATATATATATATATATATATATATATATATATATATATATATATATAAGTTTATAGAAATGTATGCTCTGATTTCTCCAGAGCATAGTTGAATTTTTTTAAATCATTAGAAATATGTAGAATGCTATATATTTCTCCAGAGTATAGTAGAATTGTGCATAGAAAACTATTGAAAACTACAAATGCCAAATTCCAAGAATATATCCGCCGCGAAAATCCTATAGCAAGTTTTTTTATTTTCTGAATTCTGCAGTTGCTTCAGCAAAAATCCTATAGAATATTCTACAGAAATTCTACTGATTGGTTTGTTAATGGTAGAGTCTCGATCCTTCTTACCAGCAACGAGAAGGACGTCTTCACAGGGCATTTCGTCGAAATAATCCGATGCCTGGACAGCTTTTGAAGACATTATTCTCGACGACGGCGTCGCGGCAGGAGGCAGAGGACTGAATCTGCTTCTGATTCGTCTCGCTTTGTTGTTGAGTCGCGTTAATTCTGTCAAAGGTCGTACGTCGACTGACAAGATGTGGTATGTGTATATCTAATGGCAGTTAGTACTTGGACGGAGAGACGACATTTTTGTAGATATGATACTTGGAACGACCATGCCGGCGATGTTCGGAATGAATAAAGTAAGCTGGAATGAGGAAGACCACACACGAGACAGGTGGATGACATCCGGATACAACAAAACTGATGATGGACGAGTTGAGAGAAGCAACAAGAGACAGGATTGGTTGGCGACAGTTCATCATGGCCGTCACCAGAAGTTGTGCGACTTGACGGGACATCACGTCTTCAAATCACGGAGCGACGGACAAACACGTTTGCTGTATCACGTCGTTAGTCAGTATTGAGATAAACAATACAGATCTTGCTGCTAACGATGACCGAACCTGATATAGATTCGTAACAACAAGGCGCTTGACTGTATATAATTAAGAAGCTCGCGCGGCAGCTCCCCCACTGATCTGCCCGCTATTGCAGCGCTCCACGACCCTAGTCCTTTTGTTGGCGTGGTCGGACTGAATGTGTATTCCCTTGATATTGTGTTGAGTCTTCCATTTTGGTCTTGCTTAGTTTTTGAGGCTAGCAAGCAGAGGCCGAGCGTGTGCCCATCCTTCTCAGAGTCCGTACAGGCCAATGAATAACCTGTTATTCCGGATATGCACTTCATTGCACGCGCTGTTATACCACATACGTAATAATCGGTCCAGTCCGGTGAAAGCTTTAAAACATCACTAATGTTCCTAACTGAGCAACGAAAAGCTACGGAAACGAGCAAAATATGGACACTGGTTAAGCCGAAATCACATTTAAGTCCTCATATCAATCGAAGGCAGCAAAGCTGAGTGCAGGAACAAGCCAGGACAAATGCGAACCGCCTGAATCGACAACGTGAGGCAGCGGACAA
Organism: Lamellibrachia satsuma; assembly: GCA_033239005.1. Lineage (NCBI taxonomy): Eukaryota > Metazoa > Annelida > Polychaeta > Sabellida > Siboglinidae > Lamellibrachia > Lamellibrachia satsuma. The sequence goes on along the minus strand of BSQZ01000072.1, from coordinate 138,180 downwards.
CTGGAGGCCTGCATATTGTACGGGAGATGGCGAAGACATGGAATAGCAGGAAGATAACAACGGCCTCCACGGGCTAGGGCTTCTATGAAGAAACTCTTTGCCTTTGAAACACGACACGAACCGACGTTCATCGAGAGATACGTTTGCCCAACTGTGGGATGAACACGGCTGATTTGTGAAGACAAATGAACGCTATGTAAACACATTTGAATCACGTATATCGTTCTTACCGTGGTTAGGAAGTTTGCTCTTCAGTAACACCTTCTCGCTGGTGGCGCCACTCAGCAGGACGGCGGGGAACTGCCGCCGTCTGTAGTATTCGGCGGAACACAGGTGTCGCGGGCCGAGCACATACGGGAAGATGAGAGGAGCCGGCCCAAATCGACTCGCTGCTGTCCGCTTGTAGCGCTGCGGGCGTTCAATAGCATTAAAGAGCGATGCTGTGTCACCAAACTATTTTTACTCGTGCGCACCCACATACACATACGCACGCACGCACGCACGCACGCACGCACGCACGCACGCATGCACGCAGACATACATACATACATACATACTTACATACATACATACCTACATACAGACATACATACATACATACATACATACATACATACATACATACATACAAGCATACATACATACATACATACATATATACATACATACATACATACATACATACATACATACATACATACGTACAGATAGACAGACAGACAAACAGACAACGCACACACTTTAATAAATAAATGACCCTAACAATCATTGTTTACCTGTTCCCGGAACAGTCTCTCTCCCGCGTTCAGTTTAATGTCTCGAATCCACGCGTCTTGCAAGATCTCAGCCAGCGTTGGCCGACGTAGCGGGTTCCATTGGAGGATAGACCGGATTAGTTGCCGGACCTCTGAAATGTGCCTCAATATTAGCATCATCCTTTTACTTTCACTCTTCGGTACGTTTTGACCACCATGACATATTAAATGTTATTGGCGAGAGCGACTTATTCAAAGCGATCTAAATTATACTAATTTTAGTGTTTATATTAATATATGACTGCACACACGCGCACGCACGCACGCGTACGCACGCACGCACGCACGCACGCACCCACCCCCTCTACACACCACAAACACGCTCACACACACGCTCACACACACACACACACACACACACGCACGCACGCACGCACGCACGCACGCACGCACGCACACACACACACACACACACACACACACACACATGCAAAACAAAGATAATGTCTTTCAAATTTACAAATAATACATACATATTATTGATGTTGCGAAAAGCACAGTGCGCTGTGGACAACACTGACCGCAAGAGACAGTGGGGGAGAATAAGAACCCTTGGAGGAGCATGCTCTCATGCATGATGTCCATGTCGTTGTCGCTGAATGGCAGTCTCCCTTCCACCATGAAAAACATGATGACGCCCCTGCAAGCAGTCATGTTGTGCCAATATCATTCTTACTGGCTTCTTCTGGGAATGTAATTCTACGTTCGAGCTGTTGTAGACACTAAGAAACATTCTAAATATAAAAAAATAAAAAAAAAAACATTGAAAGTTGGTGGGTAGATGTGGATCAAGTGTCCGTTTGGATTATCACAAAGGAAATTGAGAAGGTAAATTTTGTTTTGGATAGTTTTTCTTCTTGGAAGTACATATGTGTGTACGTGCGTGTGTGTGTATATGCGCATGTACGCTTGTGAGCATGTATATACATATATATATATATATATATATATATATATATATATATATATATATATATATATATATATATATATATATATATATATATGTATGTATGTATGAAGTAACTATATATATATATATATATATATATATATATATATATATATATATATATATATATATATATATATATATATATATATATATATATATATATATATATATATATATATATATATATATACATGTATATATATATATATATACATGTATATACATACATACATACATGCATACATACATACATACATACATACATACATACATTCTCTCCTATGATTGTCAAACATCTTAGCAGATTTCTTGAGGTGACGCCACAAATTAGTAACGGCTACGGGCGTGAGTATCGATCTGGAACGAAGTCCGGAATCCACTGCTGCACTTACAAGCTCCAGATGTCAGCTCTTGTGCCGTCGTAGCGTCGCGCGTAGAACATCTCTGGCGCCGAGTACTGCATGCAGTTGGAGCAGATCGGGTGGACGAGCAGGGCTCGCCACGAGAACGTCTGCAACATCTTTGCCAGGCAGAAATCTGCACAGCATCAGTACACAAATTCAACTCTATGGCATCAATACACAAGTTAAAATTTTCAAATCATCAGTACATAAGATCAGGAACGTGCGGCAAAAATTTGCATTTTATGGGCAGTTTGGTTAACATGTTGAAGTATGTAAGAGAACATTGAAGCTAATATTGCTAATTTACCACCTTACGGACTTAATGATTTTCTGGCTGAATAATTTACCCAATCCCCCACCTACCCACCCGAGCGGTCGCTGGCTAGCTCGCTGGCTCACTGGCTCGTTGGCTCGCTGGCTCGCTGGCTCACTGGTGCGCTCGTTCGATCGCTCGTTCGTTCGCTCACTCACTCACTCACTCATTCCCTCACTCACTGACTCACTGACTCACTGACTCACTGACTCACTCACTCACTGACTCACTCACTCACTGACTCACTCACTCACTCACCCACCCACTCACTCACTCACTCACTCACTCACTCACCCAATCACCCACTCACTCACTCACACACTCACTCATTCACTCATTCATTCACTCATTCTATCATTCATTCATTATAGACTTATTCTTGTCATACACACCTGCTAGTTTGACGTTGTGGTGAGAATCAATCATCACACTCTTGCTCTTCAGGTTTCTACGACAACACGTTTTAAACATTTACAGTTGTAGACAGTTAATAGTAACAACAACTTAAATTACTTTTTGTAATCTTGTGACTTTGCTATAATGCATTGTTACATATTTGACGTTTGTTAATTCGACTTGCCATTGATCTTGGTTAGTTGTTTTGTGTGGCGGAGAACATACAATGGTCTGCCTTGGTATGCCCAATCTAGTCTTCAGCAGCAATAATCGATCAATAAAAAATACGAATCTTTT
>BSQZ01000072.1:122500-132500 GCA_033239005.1 Lamellibrachia satsuma | reverse complement strand
GTACACTTTCGATCACCATTTTGCTATCGGTCTTACCTGCTTGTCGGACACACGATGGACAATTGCTGCCACCGTGCGGTCACTCTTGATCTTTTCCTCGGTTACTTCGCCCATGCGCACTTGTAAGTGTGGGCGTCGGGCGATCGAAGCTCCGATGCGGTAACCATGGTAACGACACGCGGCCACGTGCTGAGCTAACATCAGTTGCTCCAATGTCCTGTCTTTGGAGTTGACCTGGTTAAATTGGGGCACTTCCGGTTCTGAAGAGCGACACCTGATGGTCAACTCAGATCGAACAGCTAGCGGTCTGTTCATGCGGCGCGAGACACATTTCTTTATTGGCGTCAGCGACCTGTTGGCTATGTCCACTTGTGAAGCCATTGCAGCTGCCACGATAGACGGTGACAGTTAAGACTGCATGAAAATCTACGAGGATTGTTTGGTAGAATCATCGCGGGAGATATACAGAGTAACGCTATTACATTGCACACTACTGGGTATGCTACCAGAAGCGAGTGTGAGTTAGTGAGTGAGTGAGTGAGTGAGTGTGTGTGTGTGTGTGTGTGTGTGTGTGTGTGTGTGTGTGTGTGTGTGTGTGTGTGTGTGTGTGTGTGTGTGTGTGTGTGTGTGTGTGTGTGTGTGTGTGTGTGTGTGTGTGTGTGTGTGTGTGTGTGTGTGTGTGTGTGTGTGTGTGTGTGTGTGTGTGTGTGTGTGTGTGTGTGTTGATTGAAGTGATGGTGTAATTGCATCGTTGTTATGTTACGCTTACGGGCTGACTTATTCGTGACGTTTGGTTAATGAAGTTATAGTTATTTTAAACACTGTCAACGGCCGGTAATAAACGGATTATCGGTGTAACGCTTTGCCATGCATCATAATTTGGATTATAGAACAGCCCGCATGACCCACCTTGTCTCACCTTGTCTTCTGGTGAATATCATCCAGTTTCCGCATGAAGGCAATGGTTGCCGAATAGAAGAAATGAGTTCAGTTTAATAGTTGTGTCACGAAACAATTTAGCCTATGTGTGCGCTTTCGGTTCACGCAGTATTAACAATAACGCACCTTCTTTCCGTGACTAACGCCTTACACCGAATCAGTGTTTTTTCGCACTTACTTCTATCGTGATGTTATTACAAATGTGCACGTTATATTTGTAACGAATTATTACACACTAGATTGGTGAAATCCACAGTGTTACGCGTACATACGCATACACATATACGTCCATAACTACCGGATGTCATAGTATGACGTAGCATACATCCCATAATGCAGCGGGTTCACAGTGACGTTCGGTTTCACCAAAAGAATATTTATTCTGCCAAACGTATAAAAACATTAGCCTACTGGTTCGATTTTGCTGCACGCCTGTGACAGTTTTTCAATTCAAAGTTAATTTTCAGGTCATGTATGCTTTTTGTAATTCGTGATTTTTACACAGGGCTCTCCGCTAAAGATTGGCTAGTCACTTCTAGCCACAGTAATTTGACTCTGTTAAGAGGAGACATCCCAGGCAAAATGACATTTAAAAAAAAATAAATTACTCAAAATGCGTTTCCACTGTATTCCGCTAGCTTTGCATATTTACTAACCATCAGCTTTTATAGCAGTAACATACTTCTAAATCAGTGTTATACACGGATAAAGCATGCCTCTTTCAAGTAACAAATCCCGGTTTTCAGTCTTTAACAGGCGTTTGCGAAATTTTTTCTTTCTTCAAATTTTGAATCATCATATCACTGGTAATAGTGAACCTACACCAATGAAGTTTAGGCTGATGTGCTCTTCATTGTCTTCTTTATGCAAACATATTTTATGTATAGTTTTACTGTGATTTCTTCTGATTCTAGTACGCGGTTAATTCACATAAGCGGTTAATTCACAAAAGCGGCGCGTTTTAATATAGCAGGAATAGGGAATGCATCTGCCAATAATTATTATATGTCACACACACACACACAAACACACACACACACACACACACACACACACACACACTCACACACACACACACTCACACACACTCACACACACACGCACACACACACACGCACGCACGTGCGTGTTCTCAAATTGTCCTGTATCACCGCTCACTGAACATGCACAATAAGCAACGCTCAGATCCAGGGCTCGTGACACGGTGATGTGCATTGGTTGCTAAATTGTCCACCAATCCCAATGAGAACGAATTCCTGGTTTAAGGTAGGCGCCTACCCTGAAATCGAGCGAACTGCGTAACGGTCTGCGAACTCGTCGGTGGATCCAGGGGATATTCTTCAGGTGCCTTTATTTTGGTCGGATTTGTTTTCATGAAGTCAGAATTAGTTGTCAAGACATCGCGAGGTGACGAAATCCTCACCTTGTTCCTCAGAAGAGGACAGTTCTATAATACAAACGTGCGACATTGCCACAAATATCTGCAACACGCAAGTTAGCCGATGCCAATAATTTTTTTTTACACAATAGGTAACAGAGTGTTAGGCTCATTATAATATAATTGTTACCACATCAATAATATCATATAATTACAGTGAAGTTGTACAAAGACAGAAGTTGCAGACAGGCAGTTGTGTAGATTGAAGAGGGTTTCCGTCTCAACCAAGGGCTTGGTACACTGGTGAGTTGCTGATAGATGTTGTAAGCTTGGCTGGAACTGGTAGACTGTCAAGGTTTAATATTGATTGTTATAATAAAAATTAAGGTTGATTAATACAGTGAAGTTTTAGTTGTTAGTTCTTCTTTACATCGGTACCCCACGTTGTCGTAATAATATTTATTTAGAGAGACACGAAATCGCCGCTTCGGCAAATTGGTCGATAATCTTGAGTAAAACTGTTATAGTGTATGGTAAAGTAAATTGACGTGCAGTCCAGGCAGCCGAACCGCAGTTCACACCCAGCCCAAGCCTGCAATGAGAGACTGCAGGAAATGTGACTGCAGAGAGGTGACTGCAGGAAATGTGACCGCAGCGATGCGACTGTAGGAATGTGACCGTAAAGACGCGACTGCAGAAGAAGCGACCGTGAGAGACAGGCAGTAGCGAAAGAAGCGACTGAGAGAGACAGGCAACTGTGGGAGAAGCCACCGTAATAAACAGGCAATAGCGGAAGAAGCGACTGCGAGAGACAGGCAACTACGGGAGAAGTGACCGCGAGAGACAGGCAATAGCGAAAGAAGCGACTGCGAGAGACAGGCAACTACGGGAGAAGTGACCGCGAGAGACAGGCAATAGCTGATGAAGCAACTGCGAGAGATAGGCAACTGCGGGAGAAGCGACCGCGAGAGACAGGCAACTACGGGAGAAGTGACAGCGAGAGACAGGCAATAGCGAAAGAAGCGACTGCGAGAGACAGGCAACTGCGGGAGAAGCGACCGTGAGAGACAGCCTCTCACGGTCGCTTCTCCGCAGTTGCTTCTCCCACTATTGCCTGTCTCTCGCAGTCGCTTTTCCCGCTATTGCCTGTCTCTCACGGTCGCTTCCCCCGCAGTTGCCTGTCTCTAGCTATTAATATATTAAATACAGGTCTAGTATTTGAATGATCATCAGACGCTTAGACATGTTGTGGTTATATTATAGTCTTTCCTGTTACTCGACAACAAAGAGCCACTCTCCTCACCAAACACATACCGATCTCTTTCAAGTTTTCCCAATAGATGGCGCCTCGTGTCGGGAACTACTGCTATAGACCATCATGGCGTCGTGTTGAATTGTGTAAGTGTCACCTCATTCATCATGGTTAGGTTAATTACATGTCATTACTGTTACTTCTCTAAAGCAGTTATACCTGGGAGGACATGTACGACAGATAAACTGATGAATCTGAGCTTTGCACGTTCGGCCATCACGTCATTTGGAGTTGGTCAGAATGGGGATTTTCTTCTTTAGAGGGGACTGAAGGTCAAATCGTCATTACTGTTGCAGTCATTCCTGTTAGCCTGATTCGGTAACTGAAATGACGATCGGTAACGAGAATGGCGATGAATGGAACTATATCATATCATCGTCGACATTGGATTACAATACTTAGTAATCTTCGTCATTCGGTAAGGTTTACATGTCTACCTGCAGTATGCACTAATATCATCTAAATATAATTCGAGCAGTCCTTATTTATCGTTAATATCCATCCCAAAAACGCGATCTGTATGTAAAAATAAAAGCAGGAAGGCTACCAGCAAAATTAACCTCTATATATTATACTAATTTATTTGCAGCCTATCAACCCTACTGACGTGGGGAAGGGGGTGTCGTCGAAGGGATGGTCGCGTCCAAAGATGTCTTGGTGAGTGCATTGGTCAACATATCGTCGAAGACTCGAAGTGCATGCCATGCCGCCTATACACTTCCTCCTGTATCGTAATCCTACTTATTGGTGTCGCATTCACATTAATTAAATAATGCTACTAAACGTGTATAAGGTGATTCCTGCATAGTTTTACTTGGAGACAGCTCCACAATGAATTCACAAAATCAGATATGAGCCTGGTATAAATATATTCTTAGAATTATGTGCATTGTCCTACCAACATTTGACCACATGAGACACCTTTAATATTGCTCGTAGGGTGGACCCGTTGCGATCGTGGAAGGTGGAGGCACATCGCAATCGGAAAGTGGTGTTGTGTTGAGTAAGAGGGTAAGCCTTACCCAGGCATCATCACGCAGACAGATGAGCAAACGGACATACTGCATGTGTTGTATCGGGCCAAACAATTTTTTCTGGCCAGCGATTTGAGACCTTTGCTGGACAGCTTTGAGAGTGTGATGTCTATTATTGACGAGCTGAAAGCAAGTGACCAAGAATCGGCGACACTTCCAGGTCGACCGAACCATCTGGATGCTATTGTCAGATGACCAGACGAGATCTTAGCCACTGAATGTGCCCTGACCTCTTAACTAGGACTCTGTTGAAATTCGTTTTCGTTTTTGAAATTTCTGTAGTTTTAGTGATATTAAAATATTCGATTTTGAACAATTGGATTGTTTGAATGTTGCAATTAAAATGCTGACTATAATTTTTTATTATATTCCAGGGGGCAAGCACCTGAATAATGTTCTCTTCGTGTGTATGTGACCTGCTGTTATTTACATGTGTCATTCCTGTTACTATAAATCATTCCTGTTACTCTTGTGAAATGTTAAAATATGATCGAAGTTCTCTCCACCTCTGCCGCGGCTCAGCATGGGTATGAAAGATACAGTTGGGTTTGTTGAATTCTTGTAGTTATGTTACCGCGAGCCTTTTCCAAAGCATATCGCTCAATCATGTTTAAACATTGACCTAATTGTATTTGTTTCAGTAAAATTTCGCGATTCCCCACGGAAATCGTTATGCTCAAGGGCATAACAGGAATTACCCAAAAAGCGGATAAGGCAATTGTCTAATTAAAGTACAGGACGATAGAAAGGGTAACGAGCACTGCTCATAGTATTTTCCTGTCGTAGACAAATACATCAATCATAAAAAACTGTTTCCCTTTAAAATATTTCTCAAAAGATCTGGTCGGATTTCCTCCTCCCTTTTTATGCATTCTGCGGAGAATGGTCGACATGATTAAAAGAGCAGGATGCAAGTGATTTCAACCAAACTGTTCAACACATTGGTAATATTATGCCAGTACCAGTGGATGCCATGAAGGTTTATAATGTCTTATGGTCACTTGTTCTTTTAATTGTGCAAAACGTTAACATATGCCACCAATGGGGAAATAACTATGGTTCGCGCCCTTCTTTCTTCTGCAGAAAGTTTCACCACGCTCTGTACATATAAAGTGCTACAGCTGAGTGAACGTAGATGTGGTGACGGCGAGATGCAGGCCAGACCTCTTAATTATATACTTGATATGCATTACATATGTTTAAACACAAACAATAGTATACGCCGCAGTATGTAAAAGCGTTCTTTCATCCATGTTATTGTTTGGTTATTAGTGGTGGTTGATGTCTGGTTGTTTAAACACAAACGCAAATTACAGCTGATTCTGCACAACTAAAATAATCTCAACGACAAGACATATTTTCTCAGATGAAAAGGCGTCATTGTTAGCTATCAGACTTTTTACAACCCACGCTAATGGATAATTGCATGCAATGAAATAAAGCAGTATTATGTGTCCAATGTGCGTGTGTGTGTGTGTGTGCATGCTCGCGCGCGTCCCGGTGCGTGTGATCACGTTTGGCAAGAAATACAAATCGTTACCGTCATTTGTCGGCCAGAGCCGGATCGTCTGGAGTCACCTTAAATTGACGGGAATATCATGTCGCATTATACTGAGTCCGCGGCTCACCAAAAAGTGACGGTATAGTTACGTCGCAGGCGTGTCACGTCTTTGTTGGGAATGGTTTATTGTATAGTGAATAAATACGTTTAACGTATTACGAAACAGACACCAGCCATCGCTAACGACCTAAAGTTATGAAAGAACTTGTTTTTATATTGGCGGCTTCTTGTACTCTTTCCGGATTTGACTTAGAATTTATGCCATGTAAGAAAAACACTTGGTGGAAATAATACTTTATTGCTGCTATGCATATCAATTACAACATTAAGAGGACAACGTCCTTAACTCGATCCTCGACAGATAAACTAGCGTTATTACCCATACCCCGCCGTCTGGCCTACCTACCTGTGTTCACTCAGCTGTGTAAATGATTACAGAGCGCGCTGAAAACGTTCCAGAGACGACGCCAAAGTGTCACTCGGCACATTCGCTGGAGCTATTGTTGCTGCGTTCGAGTGCGTACCAAGTCACGACATGTAAATAGAGTTCATGACCCCGGCGAACTCGTTCTACCAGTCAAGAACTGGAAACCCCAGTTGACGACTCGTATATATGAATACGAGTTCAGGGCGGTCGTTCACTTGATCTACAAATCATGAACTGGTTTTGACGAGAGGAACGGGCGCATTTGAACGCAGCACATGTAATTACGTTCTTTTGAAAGACTCCACTCTTACGTCTACGGGAGCGCAGTATGAAAGCTAGATCTTTTCCAGGACCTAGACGTGGGTACTGGATGCACTACTATGAACACACAGTGTACTGTATGTCTTTTGAAATGTATATCATGGTACATGACATGTTAATAGCATAAGGTATGCGTGTAATGTCGCATAAAGTATTGTTTTCCTTTAGAGAAGACCCGGGCCTCACCTACTATAGAGTTTAGCAAGGGCCTTAGCAAGACTTCTATGTATAACAGAGTGTTTGTAAATACATGTATGTATACTATGTGGTTTTTAGATAGGAAAGTAAATATATATATATATATATATATATATATATATATATATATATATATATATATATATATATATATATATATATATATATATATATATATGTGTGTATGTGTGTGTGTGTGTGTGTGTGTGTGTGTGTGTGTATTTGTGAGAGTGTGTGAGTGTGTGTGTGTGTGTGTGTGTTTGTGAGTGTGTGTGTATGTTTGCTTGTGTGTGTTTTTGCTTGTGTGTGTATGTGTGTGTACCATGTGTGTACCGTGTGTGCACCGTGTGTACCGTGTGTTTGTAACGTGTGTTTGTACCGTGGGTTTGTACCGTGTGTTTGTATCGTGTGTTTGTACCGTGTGTTTGTGCCGTATGTTTGTACCGTGCGTGTGTTTATGTGCGCGCGTGCGTGCGTGAGTAAGTATGTGTGCACGCGCGCCCAGGTGTGTGTGACCACGTGTGGTAAGAAATACCAATCGTTATCGTCATTGGGGGGCCGGAGCTGGATGTCTTCCGAAACGTTGTCGAAATAGCTGAGCAACATCACTTTTGTATGTGTTCTCGTCAAGTGCAATCGACCAAGCAGGGCAGGCTCGCAGCTTACTCAATGATTGCTTGAAGACGTCGCCACTCAGATCGTCACAGTCACGAGCTCAATTGTTGGCTGAAAGCGGTAGTTTGCTAATCTGTTCGACAATGTTATCTTTGTTCGGAAACACGCAAACATCACTTCAGCACCAGCCAGGAAAGCCTTTTTAACACTTTGATGTGAACGAGCGACACCTGGTGTTGAGCAAGGGTGTGGCAGATGCTAGCTAGCTTCTTTGAGATGACTCGCCACTTGAGCAAAACCGACATTCGACCCACGTATATATCTAAGTGTTTCTTGAACTCGTTCAGCCTCTCACGTTTCCCAGGATAAGCACTCTCAAAATCCTTCTTATTCGAATCGCAATGTCGTTTCACATGGTACCTCTTTATTTCAGCGATGCTCTCGCGGCAAATAAGACATGGCTTTTTATTCGTATTCGCCATAGCAAAAAAGAACTCATACTTCCAGTTGTCATCGAACAATCGTCAGCCAGAAGTATCAATTCGACGTTTCTTTTCAGCAGATCAGGGATCGCAACAAAACACGATTCACAGTGTAATTATTGTAATACAACAATATATAATCAACGTTGATGTTACAATGGTTAGAACGGTTAAAACAGCTACGTAGCTACAGCCTTCTGAGTCGATACGCGTTTTCTAATTTTTTTTATTACACCACGTCTACACAGCAACATCATTACTGCTAAAAATAGACAGCCTGTCAATGCATTTGTCGTCCCACGCGAACTATTTCAAACAATTTAATAATGTCGCCAATGTGCATTGTATTAAAGCAGGCAATTTGCCAACTTTGAGATTGACGGGTAAATTAGTAACCACAGCAGGACGCATTGCCACGTCGTTCGTGAAAAATACAAAGTTTATTCCGTTACTGCGCATGTTCAGCTAGTGTATTTAAAACGCAGTGATACGATATATATTTGAGAACGAATTGGCCGGTGAATTCATCGTTCAGCTGTCTCGCACAAGTTGGCCAAGGTAAGATTAATAGGTCTTCCGATGGGTACGAATGTTCACAAATTGACGAAGGCTGTTAGGAGCACAGCAGGTTGTCGCTACGGTATTCTGCATGGGTATATCTGCATTTGCTTATGGCTTGATGTGTGTCTGGGTACGCGTCAGTATAAGTGTGTATGCATGCTCTTGAATGTAGTGGTGCGTTGTATATGTGCACGCACACACGCACGCACGTACGCACGCACGCATGCCAAGACAACGGTAAATAATGTCGTCCACAACATGTATGTGTAGTATAAATGCACAACGAAACAAGATACATCTTCTTATAACTTCGTCTCAGTTATGGTTTGTCGGGTGATAAACATTTTGTCTGACAACAATCAAGAGGTCCGCAACAATTTAGTACTTTTAAAATTAAAAAGGTGACAGTTTGATTAACCAATAAGCCTGTTATGCTGACGTTGATCAAGTGGGTTTTATTCTCTAATTATCTATGGACAAAATATATTACAATTACATATGATAAAATTAAAAAAACAAATGTTTCAGATTAAACAATATTATTATATTAATAACCATGACGGATCTTTGTAGAAATTGTGCTAAAATTTAGACGTTGATTGAAACTTCGATAAAGCAGAACCAGTGGAACTTCCAATTACGAAAATCTAAGCGCGTGACTACAGCTAGGCCACTTTGATGTGTTAACATAAAAATATTAACATATACTTAATTACGTTGAAGGTCCACGTGATACGTCGATATATAATTTATTTGACGTCTAATTAATGAAACATGCATATTCATACAATATACACTATTATCTTCAATATGAATTTCATTCTTGAAATATTGCACATCAAGCAGCAAACAAAGCAGCTCGAATACATACAAATGCACATACTCTTCCGAAATGTTTCTTATATTCTACATTTTACTTGTAACTAACACAAAAGGTAATTTTTATTTTTATAATCTAATGAACTGTTCATGTATTGCTTACATATTTACTATTAAGCTTTATGGTTGCAGAGCGTAATAAAATTATTATTATTATTATATATGTATATATATATATATATATATATATATATATATATATATATATATATATATATATATATATATATATATATATATATATATATGTATATATATATATGTATATGTATATATATGTATATATATATGTA
>BSQZ01000072.1:112500-120000 GCA_033239005.1 Lamellibrachia satsuma | reverse complement strand
AGGAGAAAGACAGACAGAGAGACAGAGAAAGGAGAGAGATAAGTGACAGAGACCCAGCTTGATAGAGTTAGACATAGAAAGAGAGAGAGAGAGAGGGGGGAGAAAGAGAACGAGAGAGAAAGCTAGAGATAGAGAGAGAGATAGATAGATAGATAGAGAGAGAAAGAGAACGAGTGAGAGAGAGAGAGAGAGAGAAGGGGGAGGATGGAGGGAGGGTGAGAGGGAGACAGAGATATACAGGGAGAAGTGGGAAAGAGGGGAGAGAGTGGGAGTTAGAGAAAAGGAGAAAGACAGACAGAGAAAGGAGACAGATAAGTGAGAGAGACCCAGCGAGATAGAGTTAGACAAAGAAAGAGAGAGAGAGAGAGGGGGGGAGAAAGAGAACGAGAGAGAGAGAGAGAGAGAGAAAGCTAGAGATAGAGAGAGAGAGATAGAGAGATAAAGAGAGAAAGAGAACGAGTGGGAGAAAGAGAACGAGTGAGAGAGACCCTTGTCGTCGTCTCTGGTAATCTTGTATTAGTTTTCACTAATCACCGGAGCAACGATTAGAACGTCGGACTTACACTTACAAACGAATTCTATTGCTGCCCTTTCGAAACTTTAAGTTAAGTAATTTCGTTCACCTCACGTCGTCACAATTCACTCGGTAGTATTGATGGTTAGAAACAGAGGTGAATCCTTGATACAGAAGTTGAGATGGCATTGGAATGAATGTCTTTGAGAACGTACGTACGTACACAAGAACGTACTGTTTTACTATGTAGCCAGTGATACACCTGAGTGCACGCCGGTGTGGCGACCGTGAGACGAGACGGTAGATTGGAGGACGGTAACACGCTGACATTAAGGGTGTGTATCGAGGGCCCGAGTTAAAGTAACAGTCCTGTTAATGAAGTAATTTATATGCGGTATAACAATAACATGTTCTTGCCGCCAGCATAAATATCCCTGACACACACATTATAATTTGTTTTCTGAAAATGCATCAATTCCAAGTCCCAAGACACAAAAAATAGTAGAAACCGCTTGGATGAAAACATACTGTTTCATCTCGAGTGATACGAGGTTTTAAGTTCGGTGGATCGTTTATCTTTGTGTATTGGACCGTATCCTCAGCTTTCCACCTTCGCAGTACCGAGGCGAGATCATCGCCCACTGTTACATTTGAGTAAAACGGTGAAAACACAGCACAACTTCACCCACAAGCTAGCATGACCAGCGGGGATGCAACGTACGAACCCTTCGGACAAAATTAGTCGCTATGGTTCACGGAGAATACTGGAATGCCAGCCTTGTTTACAGTTAACTTAACGTCGTAATGCGTACTATTCCTGTTGCGCTGAAGTGAACAACAACCTGTTGGCGGCTGGTGCTCGACCCCTCTTTAGATACGCTAGTGTTAATACCCACAACCCGCCGTCTGGCCTACCCACCTGTGTTCACTCAGCTGTATAACTGACTACAGAACGCGGTGAAAACTTTCCAGAGACGACGCCAAAGTGTCCCTCGGCACATTCGCTGGAGTTATTGTTGCCTTGTTCGAGTGCATACTAAGTCACGACATGTAAATATAGTTAATGACCCCGGCGATTTCGTTCTGTCAGTCCAGAACTGGAAACCCCAGTTGACGATTCGTATATACGAATACGAGTTCAGGGCGGCTGGTGTTCGATCACATCCGTCCACCACATAGACGCCGCTTCTCAGTAACCTTGAGGGAATACAACATTAAGAAGTCGATAACTTTAACTCGACCCTTCTGCAGATACCCTAGTGTTATCATCCATACCATGCCGTCTGGCCTACCCACCTGTGTTCAGTCAGCTGTATAATTGATTACAGAGCGCGCTGAAAACTTTCCAGAGGCGACGCCAAGGTGTCCCTCGGCACATTCGCTGGAGTTAGTGTTGCTGCGTTCGAGTGCGCTCGTGTTTACGAGTATAACTAAAAAGCTGTGATACTATATATAAGTTATTTTTTTAAAGCAAATTGTCCGGTGAATCCATCGTTAAGCTGTCTCCAACAAGTTCGTCAAGGTAAGTTTAATGGGTCTTCCGTTGCATATGAATGTTCACAAATTGACCAAAGCTGCTAGGAGCATAGCATGTTGCCGCTAAGGTATTCTGCACGGGTATGTCTGCATTTATGTACGCCTTTATGTTTGATTGGTTGTGTGCATTTTTCTGGGTATGCGTTAGTATGTGAGTGAGTGTGTGTATGTTCTTGAATGTAATAATGCATCGTGTGTATGTGTGCGTTCGTGCGTGCACGCGTGCGTGTGCGTGTGTGTGTGTGCATACGTGCGTGGGGGCATGCGAGCTTGAGTGTGTATATGTGCGTGTGCGTACGTGTGCGTGTGTGTGTGCATGCTCGCGCGCGTCCGGATGCGTGTGATCACGTTCGGCAAGAAATGCAAATCGTTATTTTCATTTGTCAACCACAGCCGGATCATTGTGGTCGAGACAGCACCTAAATGCGACGTCGCAATCACGTTCTGGTTTGGTGACATCTGGAGTCACCTTAAAACGACGTGAATATCATGTAGCATTATACTGAGTCCGCGGCTGACCAAAACGTGACGGTAAAGTTACGTCGCAGGCACGTCATGTCTTTGTTGGGAAAGGTTTATTGTATAGCGAATAGGTACATTTAACGTATTATGCACAACTTGGGGGCCGGAAGGGTTTCATCAACTGTCGCCTAGAAACGGTAGTCACATGTGTCCCTTTACAACTGGGGTACCAAAAAATTCTTTTGATATTGGATTTGAGAAAGGAATGCCAGTTCATTAATTTGTTGCTACAATGAGCATTTTATTGCCATTTCAGTGTGGTTTAATTTTTTAACACAAACACACACGTGTGTGTGTGTGTGTGTGTGTGTGTGTGTGTGTGTGTGTGTGTGTGTGTGTGTGTGTGTGTGTGTGTGTGTGTGTGTGTGTGTGTGTGTGTGTGTGTGTGTTTCACAGAGCGTGATAAAACGTCGTACAGACGACGGAAGGCGCAAACCACAGTTATTTTTTCAAAAGTGGCAAATGTAAACGTTTTGCGTGATTTAAAGAACATGTGGCCATAATACATTCTAAAACTTTATTTGTTTGTTTGAAAAGTTCTGAAAATCACGTAATTCCTTCTCTTTTAATCATGTCGCCAACGCAGTTACTATCAAAATGGCTAGATTTAACAAACAATTTAATACGCCTGCGGTGTTTCGAGAATGTCATCACCAAAATGCCTTTGCGTTTTCAAATGCATTTCATACTGCAATATCTCATTGCCAAAAGCCGATATTTTAAACGTTTCCTGTGTGAATACTGTTACCTCCTGTGGCAAATGAAATGATTGGAATCGGCTAACTTGTGTAAGACAGTACTTGTGACAATGCCTGACGTTTTTGTGTTAGAAATGTCCTCTTCTGAGGAACACGTGCTGGAGTACGCGGTGTCTTGACAATTAATTCTAATTTGAAGGAAAAGATCCTGTCACACCAAGGACTGATCAATCCGCCGAGTAACGTAATTGAAAAGAATTATACGCGGCCCACTGTCGGGTTGGTAGCAACATTGATGGATGCCTCCTTGTTGGTTCACTTTGGGTGGAGCTTGGATTCCGAGATCAATGAAGTACTTTGTTGCCTTCTGAAAACAAAACATATATATATATATATATATATATATATATATATATATATATATATATATATATATATATATATATATATATATATATATATATATATATATATATAGAACTAATTGTTTTGACCAATAGGGGCTTTTATCTATTATTTTAAGGTGTCGTTCTGTGTAGATGATGTTCTGTGTAGTTAATGTTCTGTGTAGATGATGTTATGTGTAGTTAATGTTCTGTGTAGATGATGTTCTGTGTAGTTAATGTTCTGTGTAGATGATGTTCTGTGTAGTTAATGTTCTGTGTAGATGATGTTCAAGCCGATCCTTGCGCTGACGCTTCTGGTGTCGACTGTCGTCACTGGCTATGACCCTCAGGTGATTGTTTATTGAGTCTTAAACGCTTTTACGTTTTCTCTTCTCTCAGTGTTACTGTGTTTGTCTCTGTCTTTCCAACCACCCACTCTCCCTCTTTGTGAGTATTTCGACTATGTGTCTACCTTAGTGTCTCTTTGTCGCTCTCGTTTTGTCGCCCTACTTCGACATGCCATTGCTTTGTCTAATGTTGTTGAATTCATTCATTCGTTCTTATGACCTCTCTGTCTCGATAATTCTATCTTGTAGCTCCTGATTTTCTCGTTGTGTTACATTTTTTTATCCCTCTCTCTCTCTATCTATATATATATATATATATATATATATATATATATATATATATATATATATATATATATATATATATATATATATATATATATATATATATATATATATATATATAACTATCTATCTATATATCTATCTATCTGTATATCTATCTATCTATCTATCTATCTATCTATCTATCTATCTATCTATCTATCTCTCTATCTGTCTGTCTCTCTCTCTATCTATCTATCTATCTATATGTCTGTCTATCTATCTATCTATCTATCTATCTATCTATCTATCTATCTATATATCTATCTGTCTATCTATCTATCTATCTATCTATCTATCTATCTATCTATCTGTCTGTCTGTCTGTCTATCTATCTATCTATCTATCTATCTATCTAGCTATCTATCTATCTATCTATCTATCTATTTATCTATCTATCTGTCTGTCTCTCTATCTATATATCTATCTATCTATCTATCTATCTATCTATCTATCTATCTATCTCTTTCTTGTTCTACCAAATACTCTATATCGATCTCTCTCTATTGCTGTGATTCTCTCACCGAGAGTTGTGATGAAAGTTACTCCTGCGTCTTCGGTTCTTTTGTGTATCTGTATGTCTCTCTGTTTGTCTTTCTGTTTCTCTGCCTGTCCCCACAGTTATTCCTACTCCCTATGTCGCATGTCTTCCTTTGTTTTTCATTCGCAGCTGCATGTTAATGTCTTATGTCGCTCAATCAGTTTTCCTCAATATATACTTAACATTGATCAAAACACCACTTTCTTTGTGTAGAGCGAATATATCTCACACAAGATTAGTAAGAGGTACCTTACCAGTGGTCACGCAGACAAGAAGGTGGATGCAGCCAGGACAATGACGGCAAGGAGCAGGCTTGCATTGATGCAAAGGGATCTGATTAAAAGATCAACCAGTAACGTTGTTGAGCACTCCGTAGTTTCAGGAGAACTGAACAATCTCATCCTCGACCTACACAACGACCTCCGAGCGACCGTGATGCCGCCAGCCACATACATGCAGGATATGGTAAGGCGTCGAGTCGTCTCAACAAAGAGAAAGAAGAGAAACACTTGCATCTAGAGTTAGTGATGTAATGATTAAAACAATTATTACAATTAATGACCGACTAAAATAGACTCTGAAACAACACACACATATAATATATAAATATATATATATATATATATATATATATATATATATATATATATATATATATATATATATATATATATATATATATATATATATATATATATATATATATATATATATATATATATATATATATATATATATATATATATATATATATATATATATATATATGACGACACCTCAGAAACTTTACAAAATACACGAATAAGAAGCATGACTAAAATGACTTCCATCATGTAATCAATCTCGTTATTCAATCGTTGATGGCCATTTATAATAAACCATATTTTGTCATCAAGAAATTGCCACACTCTGGAAGTAAATATTTATAGTTTATTTCTAAAAAGAGAACATTGGGAGTTATATAGCTTGTTCCACTATATTTGTACATGAATGTATAACAATGCTATGTGGCAATATTAAGAATTACGCTACGTGGACGAGTTAAGCGTTGAATTTGGTTTGACTGTAGACGTGGAGCGACGACATAGCCCAGCATGCCGCCGATTGGGCGCAGTGCGGAGAACATTTCAACCAGCATCGTGAAGATGACAACAACCTGAATAATTATGGCGAGAATCTTTTCGTCTTAGAGACCAGTGCATCGTATACGGCCAGTCTGGAGAAAAAGATCATGGTGGGTTTTACACCATTGTGTGACATTGTAGAAGTCATTCGTGTCAACTTTGTCTTGCTCTTTACTTGGCGAATTAATGTTGTAATTGTTTGGTGAAAGTTGTCACTCCTTGTCGACTGTGCCAATAGCATCGTAATTGCAGAAGCAGTCGTACCAGTTGCAGCATCAGAAGCAGCAATACAAGTTTGATCATCATCATCGTCAGAAGTAGCAGCAGCAGCAGCAGAAGCAACAGCAGCAGCAGCAACAACAGCAGCAGCTGCAACAACAACAACAGCAGCAGCAACATCATAAGCAGCAACAATAGCAATATGAACACTGAACGCCCTCGGTGACGTAGACATATTGGCTGACCTGTCAATCGCTGAAAGTCCTCGGTGACGTAGACATATTGGCTGACCTGTCAATCGCTGAAAGTCCTCGGTGACGTAGATATAGTGTCTGACCTCTCAATCACTGAATGTCCTCGGTGACGTAGACATAATGGCTGACCTGTGAATCACTGAACATTATCGGTGACGTAGACATAGAGCATTTTGCTGTGTTTTTTTTAGATTGGTCTGAATGTTTGGTGGAATGAGAAGGAAAACTACAACTTTGACGACAACTCTTGCATACATGACACGTGTGATCATTACAAACAGGTAGGTTGCTTTACTATACTGTGTCAATAAACATTGGCTACACATATCAATTGATCATTACGAATACGTTGTGTATGCAGTAAGGTATTGTGCAAGAAGTGCGTTTGGTGGCCTTACAACAGAATGTGTTTGCACATTTACATTTTTTGTGCCGTATGTTTTCGTATTCCCGAGCGGATATCATCAATAAAACTCCCTGCAATATTGAGCCTGACTCATTCACATATACGTTCAACGCCTACGGCCAAATATAGAATGACAAATGTGTCTCCAGATTGATGCAACGAGGTAGCATCGAATCAACCAATTCTACCTGAAACCTAATAAGAAATACACAATACACCAAGTCGATCACATTACTGATTACTTTATTGAAGTGGGTTCAACATTCACCGATTGTGTGACGCGGAAATATATAGAAACAGATAACATTCATGTAAGTTTTGAATAACTTTGTAAACTACGAAGATGATTTGAGATAACAAACAGAGATAAGCAAACGTACCCATTGCATTCCTTCGGGAAACATGCATCGGTAGAACAGTCACGTGTCGTATGTGCATTACAGATGGCTTGGGCAGAGTCGAATGTGATCGGATGCGGCTATGCACTAAACTGTCCGATCGAAGGAAAACCCTGGTTCACCAGCTCATTCTACCTCGTATGCAACTACAGCCCTCAGTGAGTATATAACAACTACTGTTGCTGCTGCTGTTGCTATGGCTGCTATACTGCCGCCGACGCCGCGGACGCC
>BSQZ01000072.1:47500-110000 GCA_033239005.1 Lamellibrachia satsuma | reverse complement strand
TGTAGTGTGTGAATAGTTTCAGCAATCTCCGCCGTCGGTTTAATTAAAAAGTACGCATGTTTTTTCAAATAATCGAAATAATTGACTTTAGTTGTTAGATTTGGTAAGGGTCAAACTAGTGGATATCCCAACACTGTGTAGGATCAAAGCTGATTATGGACATGACTTCTATCCTATAGCCGATCACATGACAAAATTATGA
This sequence comes from Lamellibrachia satsuma, assembly GCA_033239005.1. Taxonomy (NCBI): domain Eukaryota; kingdom Metazoa; phylum Annelida; class Polychaeta; order Sabellida; family Siboglinidae; genus Lamellibrachia; species Lamellibrachia satsuma. The sequence continues at coordinate 109,798 of BSQZ01000072.1, read as the reverse complement.
AATTCGTGAGTTTTCAGGGTTTCATTTCTATTTTCTATAAATTCTGGATGTTGAATGAAGTAATTTAATTGTTTGTTGATTTCACAAAAACTACACACAACAGTTGCACAAATGAACTAGCATGTCGTACTGAATACTAGGTAGGTGCGAATTTTCACTAAATAAATTTGAAATGAGAATAAAAAATGTATGATGAGGCACCGTTAACATACGCAGGAGGTGTTGCTCCCTCCAGGATGTACGTTGTATTAAATTGTGGCCTCGAATTGTTCAAAAGTCAACTTTGTTAATTTAGCGAACCAGTGAAGTCACATGCAAAATTAATTGCTATTTTAAACACATTTTTGTGTCAGCCTCGTCAGGATTTGTTTTAATTTCAGATTGTGCAGTTCAAGAATGTCAGAATGGCGGAACTCTCGACGAGTGTGCTTGCAAATGTGCGGGCGCTTGGACCGGCGGTGATTGTGCAGGTTGGTTGAATCGGCAAGCTTACTCTGTCTACATCGCCTTGTTTCAGCTTTCGGATGGTTTCGGATATATTTCTTGAAATCATCGTTATAATCTATAAAGCTCAAAATAGTCTTTATCCAAAGCACAAAGCTGATCATTCAAAAGTCGCACAGACGAGTTAGCATGTCGCAGTGGATAGAAGGTAGGTTGGAATTTTCGCAAAATTAATATCAAATGAGACAAGCAAAAAATCAACTTGAAGTGGAACCTTTAAGACGACTTGTGTTGCTTGGGGCGGAAACATTTATCATGGGGCGTGGTTTAGTGCATACTATTTATCAGGGGGCGTGGTTTAGTGCATAATATTTATCAGGGGGCGTGGTTTAGTGCATAACATTTTACGCTATGAATAGCAGGAAGGTTTGAATTTTCGCAAAATGAATATGAAATGAGACATGCAACGTAGTTCAGTACCATCTTTGCATTTGGCCTGGCGTAGCACCAATATGTTCCAATATATATTACCCGTTGTATAGGTGTAATGGTAATTTATCGATGACATATACAGCTGCGGTGTATTGTATCTCGTTACTTTCCCACACAGCTGTGATAACAGGATAAACAATATAAACTTGTATATTCTTCTTCATTGACAGTGTGCTCGATAACAGAATGCAAGAACGGCGGACTGTTTGACCTCGCCTCCTGCTCTTGCACTTGCCCGACAGGATACGGCGGTGTCGACTGTACGTACATAATACTCTAGGGTAATGTTGCCTAATTAAAACTAATGACTTAATAATGGCTTAACATGACCAACACTACATGCCATGGATATCCCCAGTCGTGATACAATCCTGACGGTGTGGAAATGTGATGACACGATATGAATGAATGTGGAAAGTAGCATAATGTGGAAAGTGGAAAGTAGCAGAATGTGGAAAGTAGCAACCTTTCTCCGGCTACTTGGACTTGGTGCAGCGACTTGAATTTGGTGTAGATCATTTACAGAAATACGTGGAATATCAAATAGAATAAGTATTACTATTGCATATATATTATACATAAACGTATTGTAGACATATATTAGGAAACAGGTTTTGTTAATTATTAGTCAGAGGGAGTATTTTAGAGTAAGTTAGTTTCGGATTCTGTCAGGGAATTCAGCGAGCGTTAATAGGGGTGTTTACAATTCGAAAAATTAGATAACATAGTGAATAGTCAGTAACAGTGAATATTGGTTAGAATAAGTATTAGTATTATACATATATTGTTCACCAACTTCTTGTAGACATATATTAAGAAACCGTTGTTGTTAACAGAGGTAGTATTTTTTTTTCCCGGATTCAAACTCAACGAGTGATAAAAGGGAGTTTGATTACAAGTCATTCAACCCGTGCATCGAGCTATCGTTTACATTAGCTAATATATATATATATATAAGATAAAGTGATTTATTTACTTAAATTACATACATAAGGTAATATATGACATAGTGGTAGTCAACGTTTTCGGTAAAAAGGAATTAACAGCAGGACTTTAGCGTAAATTAGTACACACTCACTTCGTTGTTTTGTTACACAGTGTTCTCCGTATTCGCTAGGTGGCAGGATTTTTAGCCTAAAGTGTTCTTTTGATCACAAAAACAGCCTTATTCAAGGCTAACGTAGCACACTAATTAAAACTAAATTGTATGATGGCCCCGTGCAAACGACAGTTAAAGGCCACAAGGCACGTAATTTGTGGCAGTTGTAGTAACTGGGTAGATTTCGTCAAGTCTGGGTGCGAAAAGTCCTGGGCTGAGGTCCAGGCAGATAGTTTTAATTTTGAGTGTAGGGGATGCGCAAGGATGAAGGAAATAGAGGTGGAGTTGAAAGAGCTGAGACTGCTCGTTGTGGCAATGGTGGGAAGGGATCAGGGGAGTTGTGCCAGTAGTTCCGGTGAGGGAACAGTAGACGATAAAGTGGGGAAAGACACAAGAGATGCTAGGGAGAGCTCACCTCAGCCTGGGAGGAAGCTGAGAGGAGGGAAGGTGACAGGTCATAGGGAGACAGGACGTAAGGAGACAGGAAGGAAAGGAACGGGAGGGAAGACAACCGGGGTGAAGGAGAGGGGAGTAGGGGAGACAGGAGGGAAGGAGAAGGGAGTGGGGGAGACGGGAGGGAAGACAACCGGGGTGAAGGAGAGGGGAGTAGCGGAGACAGGAGGGAAGGAGAAGGGAGTGGGGAGACGGGAGGGAAAACAACCGGAGTGAAGGAGAGGGAGTAGGGGAGACAGGAGGGAAGGAGAAGGGAGTGGGGGAGACGGAAGGGAAGGGGTCAGGACAGAATGTGATGGAGGGGATCGAAAGGAAGAGTTATTCTGCAGCAGTGATAGAGGGGTGAGGAAGAGAGCGAGGGTGTTTGTGGGGGATTCGATAGTTAGGAAGACCGACAGAGTCTTAAACAAGGGAGATGATGTGGTGGTCTGCTTGCCTGGAGCCAAAATAGAGGCGATAACTGAGAGGGTAAAAACATCGTAGGCTCAGGTAAGGGTGGATCTGTTTTAGTACATGTAGGGACAAATAACGTAGAGAGGGAGGGTACAACTGCCATAGTTAGGAAATATAGGCAGTTGGTCAGAACACTAAAACAGACGCGGGTTGAGCAGGTAATACTGTCAGGGATTTTACCTGTGATGGGCAGGAGGGTCATAAATATCGAAATTGTCGGGGATGGCAATTAACATGTTAGTCCAGAGGCTGTGTAGGGAAGAGGAAGTTGGATTTGTGGATTTATGGGAAAGTTTTGTTGGGAGGGTGATATGTACATGAAGGATGGGCTTCATTTAAGTGGAAAGGGGGCGGCAGTATTCGCGGACAAACTTTCAGCAGCAGTAGATAGCGACTTGGGTACAATGACAAATATTTTTGGAAGTAAACATTCTTTAAACTAGAAGTGCAGGGGGTTACCTAGAGGTGTCTCAAGCAGAACAAGAGACCACTAGCACAGATAAACCAATATCAAATCATCCGAAAACATCTCTGAAAAAGGTTATAGATGCGTATGTTTAAATGCAAGGAGCATAGTAAATAAGAAAAACGAATTAAACATTATGGTAGAAGATATTGACCCTCACATAATTGGTATAACTGAATCATGGGCCAACATAGATATAACAGATGCTGAATTAGGACTGACAGGATACGTAATGTTTAGGAAAGATCGAATAGGAAGAAGGGGCGGGGAGTTATTTTATATGTTAAAGAATCTATTCAGGCTTATGAAATGAAACTAGAAAGGAAGCAGATTGCGATGAAGCTGTTTGGTGCAAAATTGTTTCAGGAAATTCAAAATTAACTGTTGGATTAGTTTACCGAAGTCCAAACATAAACGAAGAGGACAACACAAAAATAAAAAACGCTATAAAGGAAGTTAGTAAAGGGAATGTATCATAATGGGAGATTTTAACCATGGACACATACAATGGAATTCTCTAGAGAGCACAGGGATTGAGGATCAACAATTTCTATGTTTAATCCAGGATAGCTTTCTTACTCAGCACGTACTAGAACCAACCAGGGAGAAAATATATTAGATATAGTTTTGTCATCACAAAAGAATTAGTGGACAATGTAAAAATATTTGAACCATTGGGTAATAGTGACCATAATCAAATACATTTTGACATCAATGTAAAATCAGAAAGTAAAAATAAGAAAACGTACAAGAGAAACTTCTACAAAGGTAACTACAAAGATATGAGAAAATACTTAGCACAGCTAGATTGGAATAACATGCTGATGAATAAGACTGCAATTGAATGTTGGAATATTCTAAAATATGAAATTGAGAGTATCATTGATAAATTTGTTCCCTTCCGAAAACAAGGAAAACGGTGTAGAAAGAAACACGTGTCAAAAGAGGCAATTAGAAAAATAATGCTAAAACAAACTATGTGGAGGGTTTATAGGCGTACCAGAAAGGAAGAAGACTATGCAAAATACAAAGAGGCACTTAATGCAGCTACAACTGAAATCAGACAATCTAAAAGAAGCTATGAGCAAAAACTGGCATGTAACATAAAAACTGACAGCAAGAGTTTTTATGCATATGTCAGGAGTTAAACAAAACGTACAAGACAAGGTTGGACCTCTAGAAGACAGTGCTGGAAATATAATATCACAGGGGTTTTTAATGGCGGAAGACCTAAATGGTTACTTCAGTTCAGTGTTTACAAAAGAAGATATTAGTTCATTACCAGTTGCTGATGCTAAATTTCAGGGGACTAAATCTGACTATTTAGGACCGTTAGTTGTAACTCCAGAATTGGTAGCTAGGAAAATAAAGGCAATGAAGGATAACAAATCACCGGGAGTGGATGGGATTCCTCCAAAATTACTAATGGAAACAGTAGATCAAATCAGTATACCACTTGCAAGAGTATTCAACTTGTCATTAAAAGAGGGAGTTGTTCCGTTTGAATGGAAAGAAGCAAACATCATACCATTATTTAAAAAGGGTTCGAGAAATAAGTCAGAGAATTACAGACCAGTGAGTTTAACGTCAGTGATTTGTAAATTATTAGAAAGGTTAATTAAAGACCATATGGTGGACTTCCTCGTTAAGCATAAATTATTAAATTCATCTCAACATGGATTCCTTAAAGCGAGGTCATGCTTAACAAATGTGTTATGTTTTTTGGAAGAAATCACTAAGTGGATAGACGAGGGATCGCCAGTAGATATTATCTACTTAGATTTTCAGAAAGCTTTTGACAAAGTGCCACATCAAAGATTGCTACTTAAATTAAAAGCCCATGGTATCGGGGATAGCATAACTGACTGGATAGAACAATGGCTGACTGACAGAAGACAACGAGTTGTAGTAGATGGCGAAGTTTCAAATTGGAAATCGGTTTTGAGTGGGGTACCTCAAGGATCAGTATTAGGACCTATATTATTCTTAATTTATATCAATGACTTGGACGACAGTATAACAAGTAACGTACTGAAATTTGCGGACGACACAAAACTGTTTAGAAAGGTTAATACTGATGGTGATAAACAACATTTACAAAACGATCTAGACAGATTAGTGAAATGGTCTGAGAATTGGCAGATGCTGTTCAATTTTGGGAAATGTAAATGCCTACATACAGGACATGGGAACTTGAATGTAAACTATAAAATGGGAGCTACTGTTCTTGGTACTACTGTAAAAGAAAAGGACTTAGGAGTTACAATAAGCGCTGATATGAAAGTTTCAGAGCAGTGTGGTATTGCAGCTTCAAAGGGTAATCAAATTCTTGGATTGATTAGAAGAAACATAACATACAAGGGAAAAAAGTTAATTATACCTCTTTATAAAGCAATAGTTAGACCTCATTTAGAATACTGTATACAAGCATGGAGACCATATCGTAAGAAGGATATAGATACGCTTGAACGCATACAAAGGAGAGCAACTAAAATGATTCCAGAACTTAGAGACCTTAGTTATGAAGAACGCCTGAAAGAATGTGGTTTAACAACTCTAGAGACAAGGAGGTTAAGAGGAGATCAGATCGAAGTTTTTAAGATATTGAATAGGTATGAAAATATTGATAGAAATATGTTTTTCTCACTCAAGAAGGATAGCAGAACTAGAGGACATGAGGTAAAGTTAGTAAAGGATCAATGTAGATTGGACATCAGGAAGCACTCGTTCTCACAGAGGACAGTAAATGAATGGAACAAACTGTCTACAGATTGTGTAACTGCTAGCAGCGTGAATATGTTTAAAAACAAGGTTGACACATATATCAGAAGGGCGGGTTATAAGTAGGTGAACATTGTTGGACTCTCGATAAGCCAATGGCTTCCTTGTCCACTTGCCATCTGGGCCTTTGGCTTGGATGGCAAATCTTGTTAAATCTTGTTAAATAATCTATCATCTCAATTAAACATGATCGAAATGTTCTTATGGTTTAAAGAACTAGACACTTATCATTTTAATTCTATGTCAACTACTAAATTACCCAATCCACGGTATCATATTGAATCTGTATCGCACAATAGTGGTTTGTCATATATGATGTCATTAGCCGTCCACTTGCTTCCAGCTTACATATACGATATTAATACACTTCGAAGGGGCTTGATTCACAAGACTAAGATGCATAGTCATTTAAAATTTGCTAGCAGTTGAAAATAAGTGCTGCTGAAAAACATCAATACATTTGAATGTCTTAAATAGTAGTGTGACAACATGTGTGGCTCACGCTATGTCAGCAAGAAAGAATGCTACATTCTATCCATTACTTGCTTGTATTTAACCAAAGTCACCAGCAACGTCATCACCCTCCCCCTCAACATCCTCCTCCTCCTTTCATCATTATCATTTTATTGATCCCTGCAGAATTGGGTATTTGCAGCGGGGCTCTTTCAGGTGATGAACGTGTTATGAATTGCTTCCTGTTTGTGTGCAGGCGGATGCTTTGAAAATCCAAGCGTGTTCTTCTTTGATGGCCTTGGAATGACATGCCCCTTCCCACCTGGTTATAACCACTATTGTGCACACCCAATAAGGGGCCCACCTATGAGGATAAACTGTCCCGTCTCATGCCGGTAAGCATATATAGATTTCTTTAAACAACAACGCATAGAGGCTAAATGTGAGGTTTGATGAGTAGACAACTCTTTTAAAGTTTCAGTCCAATCTGTTGACAAGAAATTATCGCCCTTTTTCTTGATGCCCATTTGTGGCTACCAAAGGCGCGTTGGCATAATGTAAATACAATATCCAGTGTTGGGGCAAGTGCACATCCCTGCTTCACTCCATTATTTATAGCAAAGCTTCGGGATCTGATGCCCCAGTGCACGACAGTTCCTTGCATATTGAAGTGGAAAGTTTCATCGGCTACAATATTGCGTGGGGGGTCGTTATTCTGGCCATTACTGTTTAACAGGGCTCTTCGATTGACAAGGTCCGCTTTGAACAGTTCGACAAAGGCTATAATATGGAATGGTTGATGTTGTTAATGAGTTCGATCAATGATTTGACGTACCGTGAAGATCATGCCCACATTTGTGTTCTTACAGCACGTGTCCAAACCCTGTTCTGGACGATCGTGAGTAGACGTTTACAACGGATCTGAAAGAAGGCGTAGAAGGAAGGTTTAACACGGACAAGAACACGGAGATGGACCCGTACATCTTTGGACAATGACACGGAACAGTGAGCGCACTTACAATAATAGTGCATATAATAGGCTTAATAGGTAACACGGACAAGAACACGGAGATGGACCCGGACACCTTTGGACAATGACACGGAACAATGAGCGCACTTACAATAACAGTCCATATAATACGCTTACTATGTATTGCACAACACCTTCTGTTTGCCGCAATGTAGTGCAAATCATGGATACCAAGTAACGCACTTGTTTATAAGTTAACTCGTGCAAGTTAGTATGACCGCATTTCGCAAGGTAACATTTATTTCATCGTGGTCACAGCTAATGATTGTTTACAAACAGACTGTGAGTTGCGTTGGTGACACGGTTATTTTAATTTTATATCTACCTTGTGTGGGGTATTTTGTTCACCAGCTTTCTAGAAATAAATATGATGAAATGTTCGTCAACTCGCTGTTTCCGCCATATCAAAAGTTACCGACAAGCATGAGAACGCCATTGCCAACAAGCAATTCCGGATTTACCATTCGTCCCATTTAAACGATGACACTGTCAAGAATATGTTATGCTAAATCTGGGCAAATCGGTTGACTCCTACACAGGACTGAAAGTCGTGAGCTAAACGGTGGTGCGTTATGTTTGCCCAAGAGTCATGACCTGAAAATGTTCCCACATAGTTCAATTATGTTGAAGGTCCACATGATACGTCGAAATCCGATCCATCTGACGTCTAAGTGATGAAACATGCATATTCATACAATATGCTATGTTATCTTCAACAGGAATTTTCTTCTTGAGCCTTATTTTATTTCACATAACTTTGGTACCTTCATTGATGCAATACGATTTGTTCACGGTCCAGGCACCTATACCTTTGGCCTCGCATTCGCCTCTTGTTCGCATCACATGTTCACCAAGGAGGAGTTATAAAACCGCAGCTGGCGCTCCTCAAAACATCAACGTTGGACACCACATCGTCCTATGATTTGACGCACGTCCGGTGCTTGAAATCTTAGAAATATGCGCGCTTGTATAGTTTAGCAGGCCCGTAGCCAGGGAAAGGGCTCAGGGGGTTCACATGAACCCCCCTTTTTGTGAACCCCCTTTCCAAAAAAATATCAACCCCCCTTTTAAAAAAGTGTAAAACCCCTCCTTCCCAAAAGCGTGAACCTCCCATAATATGAAAATAATAATATTATTATTATTAGCCAGGGAAGGGGCTCATGGGGTTCAAGTTAAACCCCTATTGGTGAACCCCCTTTTCCAACAAAATATGAACCCCCCTTTAAAAAATATGTAAATTCCCTCCTTCTTAAAAGCGTGAACTTCCAATAGTATGAACATAAGTACTGGTGAGTTCATGCGTTTTAGGAGTGGGGTTTCACGTTTTAGAGTTGAGGTTTCATGCTTTTGAGAAGGGGGTTTTTTAATTTTAAAATAGGGGGTTCACATTCATAAACATAATATTATCTTCATATGATTGGGATGTTCACGCTTATGAAAAATACTAAAAATACTAAATAATATTGAGGGAGGTGTTCACGCTTTTGAGAAGCGATTTCACATTTTTTAAAAGAGGGATTCACTTTTATTAAAACATTGTAATATTATCTTCATAAGTTTGGGGGTTCACATTTTACAGAGGGGGTTCAAATCTAATAATACACAATATATTATGCAACTCTCTGATTTGTTTGAAACAGAGTCGTATTCCAACTATAAATGTGTTACCTTCCGTGTGGTCAGTTGGCAACAGCCAGAAAGCAGTGGACAATGAACAGACAGTCGGTCAGCGGTTATTCAAACAGCATAAAGACTTATAAGCAGACAATTTTATGTTTTTTTTCAGAAAATATCTGCTCACTGAAACAATGCAGAGTTAGCAAGCCAATTGCTCCCTTTATTGTGGTGGCATGTCATATGGCCTCCAAACATTCATAACAAAAACACAAAGGTGTACATTATAACAGTTAATGGGGACATATACAGAAAGGTAATATAGCTTCAACTTAGGATCTTGTTACAGTGCCAACTTAAATCAAAAGCATGTCAATTCTAGAGAAGCTTAACAAACAATGCATACACATTTCAATGCTAGTGTGTAATGGGGAACCTAATAATTTAGTACAAAACACTTCATAAACAACAACGAGGCGCATAAAAATGTGTATGTATTTACCCGATTTTATTAATTTGGTGGTTGAATATAGGAGGAAACCCTGCAAATCTTCAGCCACAACTTTTCAACTCTTTCAGAACAAAAATATTTGGTTATCTACAATTTTGTCATGTGAATATCTTTCCAGTAGATTGTATTATATTGTATTGTATTGTATTCAGTTCCAACAGGTATGAAGACCCAGGAAGAGGACGTATAGATAAATAAATGGCGATATATATATATATATATATATATATATATATATATATATATATATATATATATATATATATATATATATATATATATATATATATATATATATATTTGTCGATAAAAAAGTACGTTGCCACGGGTTCAAAATAAAGTTACAAAACACATTTATGTTATAAGTATTGTGCTGTTAATTAATTTTAATTGAATGAAATTAATTGTTAATTTAATTTGATTTAATTGATCTGAGAAATGTATGTGGTTAATTTTATTTAATTGGATAATTTATTAGTTAATTGTAATTTAATAAATAAAATTTTCAAGTTAATTGCAAAGCATATTGCAGATAAAGGTGTGTGTGTCTAAATTTGCACAATGATCTGTTCATTCACAGCGCAAGAAGCATTATATGCCCCTCAATCTCCCTTTTACTCTGCACAAAGGTTTGCATGATTTCTGGGAATAATCACACTCGATCCTGACATTTGACTGCGATTATCTGACATCAATTTAGACTTCGACGTGTGACTGTGCTTTTCATAAATTTTTACCTCGACAGGTGACTGTGCTTTTCATATTAAGAATATTCATGAAATATTTTCTAAATTAAATATTTTTTTTAAATGTATAATTCACCCAAGAAATGTGCGTGTGCGTGTGCATTTATTTGTGTATGTATCTTTATATTTCTATCAATCTCAATACACAATTAAAGGAATTAATCACTGTTTTACTTTTGTCTTATATATGAAACATTTGAATATGTAGACAATGCTTTGTGTAAAGTAAATGTGGCTCCCTCTGTGTTGGAAAAAATGATCACCCCATGTTAACTTGTAATGCCCCCTGGAGTTTGTTTGGGAAAATATGATACCCGTGTAAACTTGTGGCGTCCTCCTAGTGTCGATTAAGAAAATATGTCCCCGCACAAACCTGTGGCGCCTCCTGTAGTCTGTACTGGGAAACAATTATCCCTCCCCTTGTGAAAAGCTGGCTACCGACCTGTTTAGCAAATTGTTATATAGGGATCACTCTGTTGTCTATCACTAGCAAAGTTTTCAGCAGGGTGATCTTTGACAGAATTTCAGAAGCCCTTGACCCACTGTTACGCAAAGAACAGGCAGGTTTTAGGAAAGGAAAATCCTGTAGGGACCACATCTTTACCTTAAGGCAGATCCTGGAGCAGTGCCAGGAATGGAACACACCAATCTACGCAAACTTTGTCGATTTTGAAAAGGCTTTCGACAGCATTCACAGAGACTCTCTCTGGCGTATACTCCGGCACTATGGAATCCCCCCCAAGATTGTGAGCATAATCAAACTGTTATATGGCGATTTCAGCACCAAGGTCATTTGCGGCCAATACCTGACAGAAGATTTTGAAATTAAGACTGGAGTGAAACAAGGATGCATACTATCCCCCTTCCTCTTCTGCCTCGGGATCGACTGGGTCATGAAGGAAACAGCACTAGGAGACAAAAGCGGCATCAAATGGACCTTCACAGAAACATTAGGTGATCTAGACTATGCAGACGACATATCTCTTCTGTCGCACCGCTACAGTGACATCCAAAGAAAAAGCGATGAACTTGCAAGAAATGCCGAAAAGATTGGGCTACAGATAGACATAAACAAAACAAAGATGCTGCGAAACAACAGCGAAACAGCAGACCTCATCACAATTGGAGGAAAGGATATTGAAGAGGTGACCGAGTTCACCTACCTTGGGGCCAAGGTGTCAACAGATGGAAACTCAGAGTCTGAGATTAAGGCAAGGATTAGAAAGGCAAGAGGGGCATTTGCGGCACTGAAGAATATCTGGAAGACAAACAAGATCAGCAACAGAACAAAGATCCGCCTGTTCAAGAGCAACGTCCTAAGTGTGCTACTATATGCGGCGGAATCATGGAAAGTTACCAAAAGCATATGCCAGATGCTGCTAGAGCGGGAGATGAAGGCTCTCGGGTGGAGTTGGGGCCAGGTGACGAAGCTTGCAACGGACAGGCAACATTGGCGTTCTTTGGTGTCGGCCTTATGTGTGATACCGCACGAAGAGGATTAAGTAAGTAAGTAATATATATATATATATATATATATATATATATATATATATATATATGACATTAAACCACGTACGAAACAAAACACCCCCGTGAGTGTTCTGACAAGTGAACTCAGGGCATTGTATCTTCCGTACACTTAGGTCAGATGACACTATTATAAACACCGTTGTCTTACCAGTTTTTATATTAAAAGGCTCGAATCACAGTTCCGAAATGCGTTCGAAATATAAACATTTTAAGGAGACATGATTTAGCAAGATCGCCACTCCAGGTGGCAAGCGAACAAGGCTGTCATTGGTTTATCGGTAATCACTGACACCGTGGCATGTTGACTCTGGACTTTTCGGGAGAAACTGGAGTAATGTGTAAAGAAAATACGAGTTGTTGACACCACCTTGCTAATGCAAACGAATCTGGCGAGCCAGTGGAGGAAGAGCTTCCTGACCCAGGCTGGCGGTCGCCGGCCACGCAAGCCACGGAAGTGAGCATTCATCAGTAACACACTTGCAACCGTCGTGAATGCCAGGATAATGAATGTCGCACCGAAGAATTGCTCCAAAATAACATACAGTGATTGTATGCACATTGACAGAGCTGTACTTTCCATGTAAACTGCTTATAAATGTCTTACTGATTGATACAAATTTGGGTTAGGTGTAGCGACGGCGTTTCGCTCAGATCTCTCTCTCTCTCTCTCTCTCTCTCTCTCTCTCTCTCTCTCCTGTCTCTCTACAAAAGGTATTAATTTGTTCACCGTCGCTGGCAGATACACAAAAGGTACTAGTTGCAATGTTCATTTCCGGACACGCTGTTTTGAACATAGTCCATACTCCGGGAAATTCCATGCTAGTATAATTTCACATTAATATGTCATAGCGTGGTATGTTTTCTGAAGAAAAACGTTAACAATCGTTGTATCTTGATTTGACATCAGATCACATAGTTTCATAATAAAATTATACATTGTTGACAAGCACAGGATTTTAATGTAATCACGATGGCTGTACACATTTCGTTTGTGAAAAAAATTGTTTAATTGATATGCATTGGCATTCAAAACTCCATTCTTAGCGTATGATATTCGGTCTTTCGCGTACTCACAGAAGAGTGGTATCACCTCGAAGGTGGGCGGGATGTTCTCCTTAATGACACGTATGAAGAAAGTCATAGCGAGCAGTACTGTGACGGCAAGGCTGACTTTCTCTCCGCTCTCTAGCGGCAAGCAGAACATCATCAGCCCGATGGCTGTGGGCAGCACACATGGGAAGAGTAGATGGAAGAGAAAGAACATCGGTCGTCGCTTCATGAAGAGGGTGAACGTGACGTCTGGCTCTTGACAGTACTTGTAGAGGACCTGGCAATACGGAAGTTTTCATTCTCTTGCAAACTGACGAAATAAATCCTTACTATTTCATTGTTTCAACAATGTCAGTTCAAATACGTGGATACGGTTGTACAAAGACACATGTAGACAAATTAATGTGCAAGAATAGTGTTAGGTCTACAAGCCGGGAAACCTTCGTTTTGCCACAAATGTATCCCCTAAGTACAATGAAAGTTGTATTTTTGATACCCTGGAAAGATATTTGCGTTACGCGTGTCAGCTATCGATGCCCACGTCGTGACGCTCGCACGGCACGCCCTCCAAGTGCCACTCTCCGTTGCCTTCGTAGTTGTCCAGCATGGTTCAGCTCGAAACCGTTGTATGTCCAGGAGCCGAACTTAAGCGGACAGTGCTAAATGTCGAAAGGGTAGTCAGCAATGTTGACTCGACACGCGCTCTTGGTGATTGCAGGCATCGACCAGGCGACGTCTCCCTTCGATGAAACGATGACTGGGGTATCACTTAGCAACTCCGTCGATGGTTTCTCATCGTCGACGCTGCAACAAGCGTGGGAATCTCTGAGTTGGAGTGATTTATGTTGGTCGATTCGGGGCTACTGTGAAACGTGAAGGTATTCACAAGTTCGTCGAACAATGACCAATACTCCAGGGCCAGAAATCTGCTTTAGTAGTGACACTCATAAAATATGACAATTATAGAGATCGATGCTGCATTGTTAAAAACGTGTAACAACGAAAGTTGCTTAACTGTTGTAGAGGGCAATATCTGGGCGCCTGATCATCGTAGATGGTATATGAATTGACATCTCGTTGCCGTACGAGTTGGGATCCCACATAAGGAAATCATCGTGCCAATACTGGAACCATTATGAAAAGCTGGCTGGTCCTCAACACACACGCTATGAGTGCGTGTGTATGTGTGTGTGCGTGTGCGTGTGTGTTTGTGTATTTGCAACCAGCGAAATACAGGAAACTTGCATATTGCAAATACATATTTTACACTTTTAATTTTACATACCACAAAAAGGTGCCGAAGAAGTGTGACATTATTATCAACTTTTGCAACCAAGCATTGATAGTTGTGAAGAAATCTGCTGACCACTGGTTCATTATCAATATTGTGTCCACTCCTAAATCTGAAGGATCTACCATGGTATTAGTTTGTTCAATAGTAGCCGAAACTTTAACAATTTTTAACAAGATTGCCATCCCAAACAACAAGTTCCAAATGGCAAATGGACAAGGAATCCATTGGTTTATCGACAGTCCAACGGTTTTGTCATCTATGTGTATCCCGCTATTGTCATATATCTGTCAATTCTATGTTTAAACATATTCACACTTCTAGCATTAACACAATCGTTTGATAGTTTGTTCCATTCATTTAGCACCCTCTGTGAGAAAGAGTACTTTCTCATGTCCAACCTACACTGTTCCTTAGCTAATGCTGCTTTGTTTCTTCTGGTTCTACTGCCTTCTTTAAGTTTGAAGAACATACTCAACATCAACATCCTCATAACCGTTAACTATTTTAAACACTTCTATTTGGCCTCCTCTTAGTCTCCTGGTCTGTAGTGTTGTCAAACCACATTGTAATAAGCGACTTTCGTAACTAAGGTCTCTCAATTCTGGAATCATTTTAGTTGCTCTTCTTTGTATTCTTTCTAGTTTGTCTTTTTCGTTCTTACGATACCGCATCCATGCTTGTTTACAATATTCCAAATGTGGTCTAACTATTTCTTTGTACAGGGGTACAATTAGCTGTTTCTCCTTATATGTGATTGCTCTCCTAATTAGCCCTAGAATCCGATTTCCTTTTGAAGCAGAAATCCCACATTGCTCTGAAACTTTCATGTCACCACTATGTTGCACATAAATCCTTTTCTTGTGTGTTTCTACCTAGTACAGCATCCCCCATTTTATATTCTGCGTCCATGTTTCCATGTCCTATGTGTATCCATTTACACTTCCAAAAATTTAGTAACTTTTGCCATTGTTCTGACCATTTAACTAATTTATCTAGATCATCCTGTAAACTTTGTTTATCTGTATCCTTAGTAACCTATCTGAATACTTTTTTGTCACCTGCAAATTTATTTCAGTACTTTGCTAGATATGTCATCTTCCAAATCATTTATATATATATATATATATATATATATATATATATATATATATATATATATATATATATATATATATATATATATTAAAAACAGTATAGGGCCTAATACTGTTTGAAATCTCACCATTTACTATTACTCTCTGTCTTCTGTGTGAAAGCCACTTATCTATCCAGTTGATTACATCATTGCCTATGCCATGGGCTTTTAGATTAAGTAACAATCTTTGATGTGGCACGTTATCGAAAGCTTTCTGAAAATCTAAATATACAACATCCACTAGTAACCCGTCATCTACACACTTTTTAATTTATTTCAAAAAACATAAGAGATTGGTTAGACATGACCATGCATTTAGGAACACATGTTGAGATGTATTTATTAATTTATGTTTTACAAGGAATTCCACCATGTGGTCTGTAATTAATGTTTCGAATAATTTACATACAACTGATGTTAAACTCACTGGTCTGTAATTATCTGGTTTGTTCCTCGATCCTTTCTTAAATAGCGGTGTAACGTGTGCTTCTTTCTATTCTGAAGGAACTATTCCTTCTTCTAGTGACAAGTTAAACACTTAGGCTAGTGGTGTACTAATTTGCTCAACAATTTCCTTAAACAGTTTTGGTGGTATCCCATCAACTCCAGGTGATTTATTATCTTTCATCTTCTTAATTTTCTTTGCTATCATTTCAGGAGTTACAAATTCCTGCCCCAAATGTTCTGATTTATTTCCCTCAATTTTTGTAATGGATCTGGAAGTGAGCTGATGTCTTCTGTGGTAAAAACTGAGCTGAAATATTCATTCAGGACCTCTGGCATTTGAAAACCGTCTGAAATTAGGTTTCCACTGTTGTTTTCCAGTGGACCGAACTTTCTGTTTACTCCTTATATAAGCATAGACACTCATGCTGTATTTTTTATATTATATTAATTTTTTTTCAAATGTTCTTTTAGATTGTATCTAGGTTAAGTGCCTCTTTTTACTTTGTGTAGTCTTCTACATTTCCAGTGTGTTTATATACCCTCCACAGCATCTGTTTGTGAGCGATTTTCTAAAGGCCTCTTTTGGCAGGTGTTTCTTACAAACGAATCGTCTTAAGTAGAATAAGACCCGAAGGCCACGTGCAACCAAAATGGCGTTCGCGTTCGACAGCGGACATGTTCTCGCAATGCGCAGACTAATAGAGGGAATCGGAGCAAATAAACTGCCTGCCACAATGGCCTTGAGGGTCTACAGCATCCCTTATCAACGTGCAAATGCGATAGCCATAAAAAGCAAAAGTGATAACGTCTGACGATGAAACTTATCATTTCAAGATTCTGGCAGGAGTGATACAAGAAAACACAATTTCGATATGTGTGTGTGTGTTATATATATATATATATATATATATATATATATATATATATATATATATATATATATATATATATATATATATATATATATATATATATATATATATATATATATATATATATATAATAATTGGCCGGCCATGTGGTTGTCTGAGATTTCGACTTTGCTGATGGCATGGCACTTCGTTCGGAAGAACAGGCTTAAGAACCGGTACACAGAATTTAAACTTCGGTGGACAAAGTGGGACTGAAGATTGTTGATGGGAAAATAAAACATATGACCTTCAGTCATAAACAAGCAAGTGAAATCAAATTCAAGGAAGAATTAATATATGACTTCTGATTCTTATGAACACTGATGGAAAGTTCAACAAAGGCTATAACGTTCTGGATGGCAGGCGCAAGGGGCTTGTAAAGAGCTTCCTAGGATCTGGAAGTCAACACTCCTTAAAAAAACTATAGCACGAGAGTAGCCTGGACAATGAAATCTACACTAGAAAGGTAATTATGTGGCTGCTATTCCATATTGCTCAGGCTGACGTTAAACATACACTGGAGCCTGCAAGTCGCACGCAGCAGGGGTCAGAGAGTACCCTGGAAAAAACAGCATAGGAAGAGGGGTCAGAGAGTACCCGGGAAAATACAGCATAGATAGAGGGGTCAGAGAATACTCGGGAAAACACAGCATAGATAGAGGGGTCAGAGAGTACCCGGGAAAATACAGCATCGATAGAGGGGCCAGAGAGTACCCGGGAAAATACAGCATAGATAGAGGGGTCAGAGAGTACTCGAGAAAACACAGCATAGATAGAGGGGTCAGAGAGTACCCGGGAAAATACAGCGTAGATTGAGGGGTCTGAGAGTACCAGAAAGAAGCAGAGTTTGCAGGATATATTATCTAAGTGAGGCATATATTGATTTATGTACTCGGATTACTTTACCTTGTGTAGATAATCTTTAAACTTACGGTCTGTATGGCAACACTGCTGATTTCTAATGTTTTGAAAAAGCCTCTAATCTGGTACTTAAATAATAATTCTTCAGTTCATTCTTCTTATTCGGTTGTCTCATTTATGTGGATTATGACCAAAATGGAAACCTTCTATTTGATGCATCATCTATAGACACTGTTTTTAATTATGAACTTTCCTCCCACTTAGGGAGATGTAAGACCATTTCTCTCTCCCTCTCTATCTCCCTCCCTCCCATCTATATATCTTTCTCTCTCTCTCTCTCTCTCTCTCTCTCTCTCTCTCTCTCTCTCTTTCTCTCTAGCTTTCTTTTTCTTTTCTTTTTTCTGTGTGTGCTTTGACATGTACACTTACATGGCATGGTGTATAGAGAGCTATTTATTTTTCAACATTGTGGATTATGAATGATAATTATATAGTATGCATATTTTGAACTAAGCTATTGATATATTTAATACACACATGCATATATATATATATATATATATATATATATATATATATATATATATATATATATATATATGTGTGTGTGTGTGTGTGTGTGTGTGTGTTACCACATCAAAATATAAAAAAGCATATAATTTAACCACAACTTTTTGGTTATATGATATGCTTTTTATATTTTGTGAAGCACTAATACCTATTATTTACGATAATTATATCCAAATGCGAGGACGAATTTTAATTGATCGGGTGGATGATGTGGTAGGGCTCATAATAATATATTTGTTACCACTTCAGTTTTATAATATAATTATGTTATTAGTTTGGTATAAATTTTACTTATTATATATAACTAAATGTCTTAAGTATACTGTCAGTGTATGTGCTGGGTGTCTGTTCTGGGATTTGTTAGATAACAGCCAAGGTCCAGAGTCACCAGATTGGTAAGTATAAGTGTTAATAAATTATCCAGGGACTGTTGCTTCTTGAGAAACACGTGGTGTTAGAACTAGAAGGCGGGAAAGTAAGATGTTTGGCTAGTGAGTGTTTGGTCAGCCAGGCTAGGATGTTGTATAGAGTTGTGGACAGGGAGAAAGACAGTGAAGTTGCAGTCAGGCAGTGATGTAGGCTGGGGAGGGTTTCCCTCTCAGCCAAGGGCTTGGAACTCTGGTGAGCTGCTAATAGATCTATTAAGTTTGCTGGAACTGGTAGACTCAGGGTTTAATATTGATTGTTATAATAAAGATTAAGGTTGATTAATACAGTGAAGTTTTATTTGTTAGTTCTTAATATTCAGTCCGAAAAGCTGAAACGTTTAATATGTCGGCCCATTGGCAATGTGATGTTGCAGTATCAAGTGGATTAGAAAATGCGTAGACATTTTGGTGATGACATTCTCGAAACACCGCAGGCGTGTTAATAGTTTTCGAAATCGCTTCATGTTGAGGGTAAGCGCGTTTGCGACATCAGTCGTTTTCTATAGAACGTATAATTTGAGTCCCAATTGCAGGAATTCTAATTTTCAATTATTTTGGCTGAACAAACTTTCGTGGCCACCAAAGCTGAACCAGATGAGAATTCTCTATACTAGTTGTGTCCAATGGGGATGACTTTTGGAAGGAAGACAGGGTCCAAAATGAGCAAGATCAGCCTTTTATTCTTGTCCCAGTGTTCGGGTCGCTGCAATCGCCGAATCGAAATTTATAAAAAAGTGTTTTATGGCGTATTTTATTTTTCTTGCCGTTCATTCTCAGTAACCCAATGACGGTGTCGTGACAGTGCAAATATGACGAGCTCACACAGATTTCTTTTTTCTCGAATTTTCACCGTGTCCTTGATTTTGATGTCATTCCTGTTACTCGAGCCACTCTCCTCATCAAACACATACCGATCTCGTTCAAGTTTTCCCAATAGATGGCGCCTCGTTTCGGGAACTACTGTGATATACCATCATGGCGTCTAATTCATCGTGTTGAATTGTGTAAGTGTTACCCCATTCATCATGGTTAGGTTAATTACATGTCATTACTGTTACTTCTCTAATTCTGTAGGCAATCATTAAACTTGTATGCGTGGTCACACTGCTGATTTTTAATGTTTTGGAAAAGGTATATAATCTAGGTTTATTCTTCTTATTCTATTGTCTCATTTATGAGGATTATGGCCAAAATGGACACCTTCTATTTGCTGTATTACATATAGACACTGTTTTTAATGATGAACTTTCCTCCCAATTAGGGAGATGTGAGAATATTTGTGTGCGTGCTTAGACAAGCATATATGCATGGTGTATAGAGATACATTTATTTTTGAAAATTCTGGATTATGAATGATAATTATATAGTGTGCATAATTTACACAAAACAATTAATATATTTAATACAGGTCTAATATTTGAATGATCATCAGACGCTTAGACCTGTTGTGGTTGTTTTATAGTCATTCCTGTTACTCGACAACAAAGAGCCATTCTCCTCACCAAACACATACCGATCTCGTTCAAGTTTTCCGAATAGATGGCGCCTCGTGTCGGGAACTATTGCGATAGACCATCATGGCGTCTAATTCATCATGTTGTGTTAGTGTCACCTCATTCATCATGGTTAGGTTAATTACATGTCATTACTGTTACTTCTCTAAAGCAGTTAGACCTTGGAGGACATGTACGACAGATAAACTGATGAATCTGACCAGTGCACGTTCGGCCATCACGTCATTTGGAGTTGGTCAGAATGGGGATTTTCTTCTTTAGAGGGGACTGAAGGTCAAATCATCATTACTGTTGCAGTTATTCCTGTTAGCCTGATTCGGTAACTGAAATGACGATCGGTAACGAGAATGGCGATGAATGGAAATATATCATATCATCCTCGACTTTGGATTACAATGCTTAGTAATCTTCGTCATTCAGTAAGGGTTACATGTCTTCCTGCAGTATGCACTAATATCATCTAAATATAATTCGTTCAGTCCTAATTTGTCGTTAATATCCATTTTGTATGGAAGGAGCCAGAGCCCTTCATAAAGAATTGTCATCTAAGCAAGTTTTATTATGTGACAGACGTAAAACGAAGCTTTCGTGTTTTCAGCGTGGCAGATAAAATGGGTAAAGTTAGCAAACAAAAACAGTCTGCTGCTGAAAAACAGCTTGCATATAGAGCGCAGCGTGATGCAGATCCCAAAAGACGCGATGTGTATGTAAAAATAAAAGCAAGAAGGCTACCAGCAAAATGAACCACTATATATTATTCTTATTTATTTGCAGCCTATCATCTGCTGACGTGGAGGAAGGGGGTGTCGTCGAAGGGATGGCCGCGTCCAAAGATGTCATGGTGAGTACATTGGTCAACGTATCGTCGAAGACTCGAAGTGCATGCCATGCCGTCTCTACACCTCCTCCTGTATCGTAATCCTACTCATTGATGTTGGATTCACTTTACTTAAATAATGCTACTAAACGTGTATAAGGTGATTCCTGCATATTTTTATTTGAAGACAGCTCCACAATGAATTCACAAAATCAGATGTGAGCCTGGTATAAATATATTCTTAGAATTATGTGCATTGTCCTACCAACACTTGACCACAAGAGACACCGTTAATGTTGCTCGTAGGGTGGATCCGTTGCGATCGTGCAATGTGGAGGCATCGACATCGCAATCGGAAAGTGCAGTTCTGTTGAGTACGAGGGTAAGCCTTACCCAGGCATCATCACGCAGACAGATGAGCAAACGGACATACTGCATGCGTCGCATCGGACCCGACAGGTTTTCCTGGTCAGCGATTTGAGACCTTTGCTGGACAGCTTTGAGAGTGTGATGTCTATTATTGACGAGCTGAAAGCAAGTGACCAAAAATCGGCGACACTTCCAGGTAGACCGAACCATCTGGATGCTATTGTCAGATGACCTTAGCTACTGAATGTGCCCTGACCTCGTAACTAGGACTCTGTTGATATTCGTTTTCGTTTTTGAAAGTTCTGTAGTTTTAGTGATATTAAAATATTCGATTTTGAACGGATAAGGCAATTGTCTAATTAAAGTACAGGACGATAGAAAGGGTAACGAGCACTGCTCATAGTATTTTTCTGTCGTAGGCAAATACATCAATCATAAAAACTGTTTCCCTTTAAAATATTTCTCAAAAGATCTGGCCGGATTTCCTCTTCCCTTTTTATACATTCTACGGAGAATGGTCGACATGATTAAAAGAGCAGGATGCAAGTGATTTCAACCAAACTGTTCAACACATTGGTAATATTATGCCAGTACCAGTGGATGCCATGAAGGTTTAGAATATCTTATGGTCACTTGTTCTTTTAATTGTGCAAAACATTCACATATGCCACCAATGGGGAAAATAGCTATGGTTCGCGCCCTTCTTTCTTCTGCAGAAAGTTTCACCACGCTCTGTACATATAAAGTGCTACTGATGAGTGAACGTAGATGTGGTGACCGCGAGATGCAGGCCAGACCTCTTAATTATATACTTGATATGCATTACACGGATAACGTATTATTCCCACCAGCGTCAACTGCCACAATACAACATTGCTGTGTGCTTCTTCTTTCATTGCACCAGTTTCTTTGAACAGGTACCAACGCGCAAACAATAGTAGACGCCGCAGTATGTAAAAGTGTTCTTTCATCCATGTTAATGTTGGATCATTAGTGGTGGTTGATGTCTGGGTGTTTAAACACAAACAGTAGTAGTCGCCGCAGTACGTAAAGGTGTTCTTTCATCCATGTTAATGTTGGGTTATTAGTGGTGGTTGATGTCTGGGTGTTTAAACACAAACAGTAGTAGTCGCCGCAGTACGTAAAGGTGTTCTTTCATCCATGTTATTGTTGGGTTATTAGTGGTGGTTGATGTCTGGGTGTTTAAACACAAACAGTAGTAGTCGCCGCAGTACGTAAAGGTGTTCTTTCATCCATGTTATTGTTGGGTTATTAGTGGTGGTTGATGTATGGTTGTTTAAACACAAACAATACTAGACGCCGCAGTATGTAAAGTGTTCTTTCATCCATGTTAATGTTGGGTTATTAGTGGTGGTTGATGTATGGTTGTTTAAACACAAACGCAAATTACGGCTGATTCTACACAACTAAAATAATCTCAACGACAAGACATATTTTCTCAGATGAAAAGGCGTCATTGTTAGCTATCAGACTTTTTACAACCTACGCTAATGGATAATTGCATGCAATGAAATAAAGCAGTATTATGTGTCCAATGTGCGTGTGTGTGTGCATGCTCGCGCGCGTCCGGGTGCTTGTGATCACGTTTGGCAAGAAATACAAATCGTTACCGTCATTTGTCGGCCAGAGCCGGATCGTCTGGAGTCACCTTAAATTGACGTGAATATCATGTCGCATTATACTGAGTCCGCGGCTCACCAAAAAGTGACGGTATAGTTACGTCGCAGGCGTGTCACGTCTTTGTTGGGAATGGTTTATTGTATAGTGAATAAATACGTTTAACATATTACGAAACAGACACCAGCCATCGCTAATGACCTAAAGTTATGAAAGAACTTGTTTTTATATTGGCGGCTTCTTGTATTCTTTCAGGATTTGACTTAGAATTTATGCCATGTAAGAAAAACACTTGGTGGAAATAATACTTTATTGCTGCTATGCATATCAATTACAACATTAAGAGGACAACGTCCTTAACTCGATCCTCGACAGATAAACTAGTGTTATTACCCACACCCCGCCGTCTGGCCTACCTACCTGTGTTCACTCAGCTGTATAACTGATTACAGAGCGCGCTGAAAACGTTCCAGAGACGACGCCAAAGTGTCACTCGGCACATTCGCTGGAGCTATTGTTGCTGCGTTCGAGTGCGTACCAAGTCACGACATGTAAATAGAGTTCATGACCCCGGCGAACTCTTTCTACCAGTCAAGAACCGGAAACCCCAGTTGACGACTCGTATATACGAGTACGAGTTCAGGGCGGTCGTTAACTTGATCTACAAATCATGAACTGGTTTTGACGAGAGGTACGGGCGCATTTGAACGCAGCATATGTAATTACGTTCTTTTGAAAGACTCCACTCTTACGTCTACGGTAGCGCAGTATGAAAGCCAGACCTTTTCCAGGACCTAGACTTGGGTACTGGATGCACTACTATGAACACACAGTGTACTGTATATCTTTTGAAATGTATATCGTGGTACATGACATGTTACTAGTATAAGGTGTGCGTGTAATGTCGCATAAAATATTGTTTTCCTTTAGAGAAGACCCGGGCCTCACCTACTATAGAGTTTAGCAAGGGCCTTAGCAAGACTTCTATGTATAACAGAGTGTTTGTAAATACATGTATGTATACTATGTGTTTTTTAGATAGGAAAGTAAATATATATATATATATATATATATATATATATATATATATATGCGTGTGTATGTGTGTGTGTGTGTGTGTGTGTGTGTGTGTGTGTGTGTGTGTGTGTGTGTGTGTGTGTGTGTGTGTGTGTGTGTGTGTGTGTGTGTGTGTGTGTGTGTGTGTGTGTGTGTGTGTGTGTGTGTGTGTGTGTGTGTGAGTGTATTTGTGAGAGTGTGTGAGTGTGTGTGTGTGTTTGTGAGTGTGTGTGTGTGTGTGTTTCCTTGTGTGTGTATGTGTGTGTGTGTACCATGTGTGTACCATGTGTTCCCCATGTGTACCGTGTGTTTGTAACGTGTGTTTGTACCGTGGGTTTGTACCGTGTGTTTGTATCGTGTGTTTGTACCGTGTGTTTGTACCGTATGTTTGTACCGTGCGTGTGTTTATGTGCGCGCGTGCGTGCGTGAGTAAGTATGTGTGCACGCGCGCCCAGGTGTGTGTGATCACGTGTGGTAAGAAATACCAATCGTTATCGTCATTGGGGGGCCGGAGCTGGATGTCTTCCGAAACGTTGTCGAAATAGCTGAGCAACATCACTTATGTATGTGCTCTCGTGAAGTGCAATCGACCAAGCAGGGCAGGCTCGCAGCTTACTCAATGATTGCTTGAAGACGTCGCCACTCAGATCGTCACAGTCACGAGCTCAATTGTTGGCTGAAAGCGGTAGTTTGCTAATCTGTTCGACAATGTTATCTTTGTTCGGAAACACGCAAACATCACTTCAGCACCAGCCAGGAAAGCCTTTTTAACACTTTGATGTGAACGAACGACACCTGGTGTTGAGCAATGGTGTGGCAGATGCTAGCTAGCTTCTTTGAGATGACTCGCCACTTGAGCAAAACCGACATTCGACCCACGTATATATCTAAGTGTTTCTTGAACTCGTTCAGCATCTCACGTTTCCAAGGATAAGCACTCTCAAAATCCTTCTTATTCGAATCGCAATGTCGTTTCACATGGTACCTCTTTATTTAAGCGATGCTCTCGCGGCAAATAAGGCATGGCTTTTTAGTCGTATTCGCCATAGCAAAAAAAGAACTCATACTTCCAGTTGTCTTCGAACAATCGTCAGCCAGAAGTATCAATTCGACGTTTCTTTTCAGCAGATCAGAGATCGCAACAAAACACGATTCACAGTGTAATTATTGTAATACAACAATATATAATCAACGTTGATGTTACAATGGTTAGAACGGTTAAAACAGCTACGCCGCTACAGCCTTCTGAGTCGATACGCGTTTTCTAATTTTTTTTATTACACCACGTCTACACAGCAACATCATTACTGTTAAAAATAGACAGCCTCTAAATGCATGCGTTGTCCCACGCGAACTATTTCAAACAATTTAATAATGTCGCCATTGTGCATTGTATTAAAGCAGGAAATTTGCCAACTTTGAGATTGACGGGTAAATTAGTAACCACAGCAGGACGCATTGCCACGCTGCTCTTGTTAGCTGTCAGACAAAACGTTTATGGCCGATCAAAATGTGTGTGCTACGAGGTTTTAAGTTGGGTCAATCGTTTATCGTTGTGCATTGGACCGTATTTTCAGCGTTCCATCTTCGCAGAACCGAGGCGAGATCATCGCCCACGGCCCACTGTTACACACAGAACAACATCACCCACAAGTTAGCAGGACCAGCTGGGGGTGAAACGTCCGAACCCTTCGGACAACGTTAGTCGCACTGGTTCATTCCTGTTGGCGGCCGATGCTCGCTCACATCCCTCCACCGCATAGACGCCGCTCCTTGGCAACCTTGAGGGAATACAAGAACGTCAGGCACAAATAATACTTCCCAATATTGAGCGATCCCAAGCCATAACTACCGAAGCGTAGCTTCCCTCCTTGAAATTATCATTAATAAAAAAAGAGCAAGGAATAAGTCCATACTGTTATATAATAGATATGTTAGTGAATATTGACCTGATGAGCTTGGAATTAAATAGTCGTTTTCAAATGATTTGACTTGATACAAAATATGGCCACGTGCATGCCAACAAATACATTATGATGGTAGAATGTGTTAATATTTGGTCTTTTTTCTGTCGTCACCTAACGGTATTCATCAACAACACTATCGGTTTGTGACGGACAGTAGCGGTATTATTTTACATGTTGTGCACGACTAACTGTGTACAATTATTCGAAATTGGTCAGTTTAATATTTGCGTGTACTCAAACAGACACCAGCCATCGCTAATAACCTAAAGTTATGAAAGAACTTGTTTTTATATTGGCGGCTTCTTTTATTCTATGACGTTTGGGACTTGGAACTGGTGCCATGTAAGAAAAACATTTGATGGAAATAAAACGTTATAGCTGCCATGCATATAAATTACAACATTAAGAGGACGACGACCTTATCTCGATCCCTCGACGGATACACTAGTGTTGTTAACCATACCCCGCCGTCTGGCCTACCCACCTGAGTTCACTCAGCTGTATCACAAACCTGCCGTTTGGCCTACCCACATGTATTCACTCAGCTGTATCACTGACTACAGAGCGCGGTAAAAATTGTTCTAGAGGAGCCGCCAATGTGTCCCTCGGCACATTCGCTGGTGCTATTGGTGCCGAGTTCGAGTGCGTACCAAGTCACGACATGTAAATAGAGTTGATGACCCTGGCGAACTCTTTCTACGAGTCTACTGTGAGGATCTGAGTGGCGACGTCTTCAAGCAACTGTTGAGTAAGGTGCCAGCGTGCCTTGATTAGTCGATTGCACTTGACGAGAGCACAGACAGAAGTGATGTTGCTCAGCTGTTTCGACAACGTTTCGGAAGACATCCAGCTCCGGCCGATCAATGACAGTAACGATTGGTATTTCTTACTACACGTGATCACACACACCTGGGCGCGCGCGCATATACTTACTCACGCATATATTAATGGTTTTCAAATACTAGTCAAGTCTTTAATTTTATATCATATGCAGATGAAACCACACTTTTAAGCTCATTGAGTAATTTCGTAAACGCACAAAATGCAGATAGCGATGTGCTAATAAATAAATAACTGTTAAAAATTAACGAATGGCTTGTAATAAATAAACTTTTACTAAACATAGCGAAATAAAAATTTATGGTCTTCCACATGCATAGAAAACATATAGAAGCACCCGCTCCGAAAATCAGTAATATCATTTTAGAAAAAGTTTATGAATTAAATTTTCTGTGATTGACTTTGGATACACATTTAAATTCAATGTGAAACAATAAATAAGCTTCAAAAAAAGGCAACACGGATAATTACACAGAGCAAATATAAAGAACACACTTCACCACTATTTAAAACTACCAATAACATTAAACGATACCCCCAAATTGTGAAAGAGAAATTCTATACGCATAGTCTACGAGGTTCCGTAAAGTATGCAAAGTATAATTTTATAAATAAATATAAAAATTCATGTGCGATCGTGAACTGTTACATATGCATGCGCAACTAAAGACAATACTAAAAATTCGCATAGTAAAGTACATTGATATTGTGCACACACGCAGAACACACACACACACACACACACACACACACACACACACACACACACACGCACGCACGCGCGCGCACTCACACACGCACACTCACACGTACACGCACACGCAATATTTTGAGGATGACTTCGGATTTTGAACTTTGGTTATTCTATATGTTGTACTCACAAAATGTATAATGTATAATCAATTATACGGTGGCTCCTATGCCAGCGACTGCTTGCATTCTTAATTAAGTCTCCAACAATAAACTATTTCTGATTTCTGATTATTACGTTCTTTTGAAAGACTCCACTCTTACGTCTACGGGAGCGCAGTATGAAAACCAGACCTATTCCCGGACCTGGACGCGGGTACTGGATGCATTCCTATGAAAACACAGTGTACTGTATGTCCTTTGAAATGTATATCGTGGTATATGACATGTTACTAGCATGATGTATGCGTGTAATGTCGCATAAAATATTTGTTTTCCTTTACAGAGGACCCGGGCCTCAGCTACTATAAAGTTTTTGTAAGGGCCTATACTTCGACTCTCGTCGTAACTAAAAATCTCAATGTCTACCCGTACTAGTGATGGTTTGTCATTGTACTAGCTTTATAGCTTACAGGTTTTAGGTACATTTTGACGTTTTTAATTTCTGTTGTAAATACGCTGATAGATTGATATGGTTTTATGTATACGTATGCACTTCGGTGTTTAACCCGGGTGTAAATTGACGTTTTGTCTGTGTGTGTGTGTGTGTGTGTGTGTGTTTGTGTGTGTATGGGGGGTGCGTGCGTGCGTGTGTAGCGTGCGTGCATGCGTAGATATGTGTGCGCGCGCGCCCAAGTGTGTGTAATCACGTGTGGCAAGAAATACCAATCGTTATCGTCATTGGGGGGCCGGAGCTGGATGTCTTCCGAAACGTTGTCGAAGTGTCGCACATATACCAGCAGCTGAGCAATATCACTTCTGTCTGTGCTCTCGTCAACTGCAATCGACTAATCAAGGCACGCTGACAGCTTACTCAACAGTTGCTTGAAGACGTCGCCACTCAGATCCTCACAGTCATGAGCTGAAAGTGGTAGTTTGCTAATCTGTTCGACAATTTCTCTTTGTTCGGAAAACCCGCAAATGTAACTTCAGCACCAGCCAGGAAAACCTTTTTGAACACTTCGGTGTGATAAAAACGACACCTAGTGTTGAACAAGGCAGTGCAAATGCGATAGTCAGCTTCGTTGAGATGACTCGCACTTTGAGCAAAAACAGACATTCGCCTCGCCCACGTATGCATCAATGTGTTTCTTGAACTCTTTCAGCCTCTCACGTTTCCCCGGATCAGCACTGTCAAAATCCTACTGATGTTTCGAATCGTAATACCGTTTCACATTGTACCTCTCCATTTCAGCGACGCTCTCGCGGCAAATAAGACACAAGGCTTTTCGGTCGTATTCGCCATAGCAAAAAAAAAGAACTCATACACCCAGTTGTCATCAGACAATCGTTAGCCAGAAGTATCAATTCGACGTTTCTTTTCAGCAGATGCCATAGTTTTCGGGATCGCAACAAAACACGATTCACAGTGTAATTATTGTAATACAATAATATAGTCAACGTTGATGTCACAAAGGCTAGAACGGTTGACGCAGCTACGTCGCTACGGCCTTCGGAGTCGACACGCGTTTTCAATTTTTTTTTATTAACCCACGTCTACACAGCAACATCATTACTGATTAAAAATAGACACCCTGTAAATGCATGCATCGTCCCACGCGAACTATTTCAAACTATTTAATAATGCCGCCATTGTGCATTGCATAAAAGCAGGCAATTTGCCAACTTTGAGATTGACGGGCAATTTAGTAACCACTGCAGGACGCGTTGCCACGTCGTTCGTGAAAAAAAAACAAAGTTTATTCCGTTACTGCGCATGCTCAGCTAGTATAATTAAAACGCAGTGAATCGGTATATATTAGAGAACGAATTGTCCGGTGAATTCATCGTTCAGTTGTCTCGCACAAGTTCGCCAAGGTAAGCTTAATGGGTCTTCCGATGGGTACGAATGTTTACAAATTGACCAAGGCTGTTAGTCGCACAGCAAGTTGTCGCTACGGTATGTCTGGGTTTGTGTATGCCTTTAGGTGTGTCTGGGTACGCGTTAGAAGGTGTGTGTATGCATGTTCTTGAATGTAATAGTGCGTTGTATATTTGCGTGCGTGCGTGCGTGCGTGCGTGCGTGCGTGCGTGCGTGCGTGTGGTGTGTACAGTGTGTGTATCATGTATGTACCGTGTGTGTATCGTGTGTATACCGTGTGTATACAGTGTGTAGACGGCGTGTGTATGTGTTTGTGTGTGTGTGTGTTTGTTTGTGTGTGTGTGTGTGTGTGTGTGTGTGTGTGTGTTTGTGTTTGTGAGTGTGTGTGTGCGTGTGTGTATCTGTGTGTGTGTTTGTGTTTGTGTGTGTATGTGTGTGTATACCGTGTGTGTGTGTGTGTGTGTGTGTGTGTGTGTGTGTGTGTGTGTGTGTGTGTGTGTGTGTGTGTGTGTGTGTGTGTGTGTGTGTGTGTGAGAGAGAGAGAGAGAGAGCGTGCTTGTATGTGCGTGTGTATGTATACCGTGTGTGTGTATACCGTGTTTGTGTGTGTGTGTGTGTGTGCGTGTGTGTGTGTGTGTGTGGGTGTATACAGTGTTTGCGTGCGTGTGCTAGTGCGCGTGTGCGTGCCTGCGTGCGTAAGTATGTGTGCGCGCGCGCCCGGGTGTGTGTTATTACGTTTAGAAAGAAATACCAATCGTTATCGTCATCGATACGCCGGAGCTGGAGCAATAATGAGCCGTTTTCATAAAAGTCGGTTGTTCATTCGGAATGGAAGGTCAACCACTTCAACATCAAGGTCAGTTCGGTGCATGTTTCCCTGTTTTTCCTTTTTGTCCAATAAGTGACTATTGACGCTGTTTCTTGTGGCAATAGCAGTAACCAACTATATTTTACTAGACTTGACGGTTTATTTGATTCTTGTTTGAGAACCTGTCTTGTAGTTTGTACATGTATTTGCGTATGTTATTTAGTTAGGTACATGCTTGTCATGCTAGGTAGATACGATGGTGAACTTCTTTGTGTCTTCTGCGTATCCATTAATCTAGATATTTAATGTATTGACAATAATAAATGGCTAGCCAGATGTCAGATGCGATCGCCTGAGCCAATGTCAATAGAAGTGTGTCCTGGGAACAGTGCAGAATACCACGTAATTATGTGTGATGTGTTGTAGAAAGGACTTATTACTAGTGTTACTTAAACAGTGCCGGATTAACCATGGTACAAGTGATACACTCGTACCAGGATTACCCATGGTATATGTGATACACTCGTACCAGGATTAACCATGGCACAAATGGGACATTCGTTCCAGGATTAACCATTGCACAATACTTATTGATGCATTCGTACCAGGATTAACCGTGTTACATGTGATACACTCGTACCAGGATTACAATGGTAGAAGTGATACATTCGTACCAGGATTAACCTTGATACAAGTGATACACTCGTACCAGGATTAACAATGGTAGAACATATACACCCGTACCAATCCCCCACAAAAGTGTGCCCTACAGAATCAATCATAACCCATCCGATTAGTCGTTTAGAGTCTCTCTTCGCTTCCCTTGAATCGGGCTCCGACTGTTCCACTTCTGTGCTGTAGTCGCGAATGCGACACCACCTCAAAGTGACGTAGGGCGAGTGACGTTAGGCGAGTGACGTAGGGCGACCAGGGTGAAGAGAACGTCAGAAAATAACAACGTGAATTTTGTGAACGAACTGTATTAGTATAATCATCATAAAATAATAATTTCTGGCGCAGTGGCGCCCCATACATTTAGGCAACATACAATGTGACGAAGTGTTTACATAAGTCTTATCAAACTCGTTTAGATATGACTTCTGATTTAGTGATTTAGGTATATCCAGTAGTTCGCTGTTTGTCACGTATGCTGCATTTTCTTAGGTGTACGTTTGTATGCCGCCGTCGACAATGATCAGCAAATGCATATGCTTAAACATTGTTAAATAACCGACATGGTATAGCCTTAAACAAAGAGTTTGTACAAGGCCCACACATAGCTAATCCGGCACTGTATTTAAATGACATTGTATAACCATATGTCGGTGGACTAATGTTTTCGACACTATGGTCCGTCTTTTATTTAGTAAGCACACGTTCTCCACAGATGTTGTTCAAGCCGGTCCTTGCGTTGGCTGTTCTGGTGAATGTCGTCGGCTGCCGAAGTTTCAATTTGGAAGAGTTGCTCAAGAGAGAACTTTTTCAAGAAATTGAAGAACGACGGGACCACATGTCCAAAAGGGCACCGGTCAGCTCACATTGATTCTCCCTGTCTCGCATTTCTAGTTATAAGTCACAGTGTATCTATGCCTTTCTCACGCCTCCGTGTCTACTCGTTTTTATTTTTATCTGTGCCTTGTTCCATCTCTTGTAATGAAACTGATTGCTTGAAATTACGGATTTCGCACGGGTAACAGTTATCTCAAAGGATTCTTCTGGTGACTGGTGCTTTCGCTCGCCACATCGTCTTCTCTCTTCCCCCCCCTCTATCTCTCCTTCTGTCTTCCTCATCCTGTGTGGCTGAATAACCCCCCGCTCTACCTTGAACACTTTTCGTCTATATCCATTATCATACATCGTCATCACACTAACATATTTCGCCCGGTTGCAATCAAATTGCAGCAACATTTATGAAATTAAATGGTCAACGTGGAGTATGGTTCCAGAATGGGACGATGTTGAAGAATTGGTTAACTTACTTTACATAACACGTGCCCAAAGAGCCACCGGTAAATTCTCGTTGGTTTTCCCTGTATCGCATTTCTAGTTATCACAGTGTATCTATGCTTTTGTCAAGAATTACCTCGCTGTCTAATCGTTGATCTTTTTTATCTGTAACTCGATCCAACTCTTTTTATGAACCTGAGTGCTCGAAATCACAGGATTCGCACGCGTAGCAATTATTTCCAATGGTTCTTCTGGTGACTCGTGCCTTCGCTCTCCACACCTTCCTCTTTCTCTCTCTCTCTCTCACTCCCTCTCCCTCACTCTCCCTATCTTTCCCTCATCTTGTGTGACTAAAAATTCACTGCAACGCTTTGGACACTTTCCCGTCTAACCACACTCATTATCAATACATCGTCACCAAACTAACATATTTCGCCCGGTTGCGATATAATTGCAGCGGAATTAATAAAATGAAATGGTCCACGAGGAGTTGGTCCAGAATGGGGTGATATTGACGAACTGGTGAACTTAAATTACTTAAAGATATTCGCTCCGTCTTGGGCACAGGGAGTAAGCAACATTTGTCCAAGGCACCTTGTGTTCGATCGCTTTCTTCATCTCTTTCCAGAATACTCCATACGTCGTCAAGTCCTCAGATACAAAAGAACATTTGAAAAACGGGTATGATTCAGTGGAAGAAATTGAAGAACGAGGGGCACACGTGCCTAAAGGGCCACCGGTAAATTCTCGTTGATTTATATGATGTATCACATTTTAATTGTTTGTCAGAGTGTATCTAGGCCTTTCTCAGATATTGCTTCTATGTTTAGTAGTTTTATTTTTTATCTCTGCCTCAATCAATCTCTTTTTATGAACCAGAATGCTAGAAATTACGGGCTTCGCAAGGGTAACAGTTATTTCCAAGGGATCTTCTGGTTACTTGTGCCTTCGCTCTCCACACCGTTCTCTCTCTCTCCCTCTCTTTCCCTCATCCTGTATCACTTAATACTCCCCTGCTCCGCCTTGGACACCTTTCCACTCTAGCCACACTCATCATCAGTACATCGTCAACAAACTAACATACTTCGCCCGGTTGCGATGTAATTGCAACGAAATTTGTAAAACTAAACGGGACACGTGGAGATTGGTTCCAGAATGTTGCGATGTTGAGGAACTGGCGAACTTAAATGACTTAATGTTATTTGCTCAATCTTGGTCATACGGCGTAAAAAACACTTGTCTAAGGCGTCTTGTGTTTGATTGCTTTCTTCCTCTCTTTCAGGTTGTTCCATACGTCGTCAAGTCCTCTGATACTAGAGAACTTGTGAACAACGGGTATGAATCCGTGGAAGAAAAGGAAGAACGAAGGGCACACGTGCCCAAAGGGCCACCGGTAAATTCTCATTGATTTTTTTCTATATCGCCTTTTTAGTTGTTTGCCAGAGTGTATCTACGTCTTTCTCAGATATTGCTTCTGTGTTTAGTAATTTTTTTTTATCTCTGCCTCAATCAATCTCTTTTTATGAACCAGAATGCTAGAAATTACCGAATTCGCACGGGTAACAATTATTTCCAAGGGACCTTCTGGTTACTTGTGCCTTCGCTCTCCACACGGTACTCTCTCTCCCTCTCTTTCCATCATCCTGTGTGACTTAATACTCCCCTGCTCCGCCTTGGACACCTTTCCACTCGTGCCCAAAGGGCCACCGGTAAATTCTCATTGATTTTTTTCTGTTTCACATTTTAATTTGTTTGTCAGGGTGTATCTAGGCCTTTCTCAGATATTGCCTCAATGTTTAGTAGTTTTATTTTTTATCTCTGCCTCAATCAAACTCTTTGTATTAACCAGAATGCTAGAAATTACGGACTTCGCACGGGTAACAGTTATTTCCAATGGATCTTCTAGTTACTTGAGCCTTCGCTCTCCACACCATTCTCTCTCTCCCTCTCTTTCCCTCATCCTGTATCACTTAATACTCCCCTGCTCCGATTTGAACACCTTTCCTCTCAAGCCACACTCATCGTCAGTGCATCGTCACCAAACTAACATATTTCGCCCGTTGCGATGTAATAGCAACGAAATTTGTAAAACTAAATGGGCTACGTGGAGATTGGTTCCAGAATGTTGCGATGTTGAGGACCTGGCGAACTTAAATTACTTAATGTTATTCGCTCAATCTTGTTCATACGGCGTAAACAACATTTGTCAAAGGCGTCTTGTGTTTGATTGCTTTCTTCGTCCCTTTCCAGGTTGTTCCATACGTCGTCAAGTCCTCAGATACTAGAGAACTTGTGAACAACGGGTATGAATCAGTGGAAGAAACTGAAGAACGACGGGCACACGTGCCGAAAGGGCCACCGGTAAATTCTCATTGATTTTTATCTGTATCGCATTTTTAGTTGTTTGTCAGAGTGTATCTACGTCTTTCTCAGATATTGCTTCTGCGTTTAGTAGTTTTTTTTTATCTCCGCCTCAATCAATCTCTTTTTATGAACCAGAATGCTAGAAATTACGGAATTCGCACGGTAACAGTTATTTCCAAGGGTTCTTCTGGTTACTTGTGCATTCGCTCTCCACACGGTACTCTCTCTCCCTCTCTTTCCATCATCCTGTGTGACTTAATACTCCCCTGCTCCGCCTTGGACACCTTTCCACTCTAGCCACACTCATCATCAGTACATCGTCAACAAACTAACATACTTCGCCCGGTTGCGACGTAATTGCAACGAAATTTGTAAAACTAAATGGGCCACGTGGAGATTGGTTCCAGAATGTTGCGATGTTGAGGAACTGGCGAACTTAAATTACTTAATGTTATTTGCTCAATCTTGGTCGTACGGCGTAAACAACACTTGTCTAAGGCGTCTTGTGTTTGATTGCTTTCTTCGTCTCTTTCCAGGTTGTTCCATACGTCGTCAAGTCCTCAGATACTAGAGAACTTGTGAACAACGGGTATGAATCAGTGGAAGAAACTGAAGAACGACGGGCACACGTGCCGAAAGGGCCACCGGTAAATTCTCGTTGATTTTTTTCTGTGTCGCATTTTTATTTGTTTGTCAGAGTGTATCTACGCCTTTCTCAGACATTGCTTCTGCGTTTAGTAGTTTTGTTTTTTATCTCTGCCTCAATCAATCTCTTTTTATGAACCAGAATGCTAAAAATTACCGAATTCGCACGGGTAACAATTATTTCCAAGGGACCTTCTGGTTACTTGTGCCTTCGCTCTCCACAACGTTCTCTCTCTCCCTCTCTTTCCCTCATCCTGTATGACTTAATACTCCCCTGCTCCGCCTTGGACACCTTTCCACTCTAGCCACACTCATCATCAGTACATCGTCAACAAACTAACATACTTCGCCCGGTTGCGACGTAATTGCAACGAAATTTGTAAAATTAAATGTGCCACGTGGAGATTGGTTCCAGAATGTTGCGATGTTGAGGAACTGGCGAACTTAAATTACTTAATGTTATTTGCTCAATCTTGGTCGTACGGCGTAAACAACACTTGTCTAAGGCGTCTTGTGTTTGATTGCTTTCTTCGTCTCTTTCCAGGTTGTTCCATACGTCGTCAAGTCCTCAGATACTAGAGAACTTGGGAACAACGGGTATGAATCAGTGGAAGAAACTGAAGAACGACGGGCACACGTGCCGAAAGGGCCACCGGTAAATTCTCGTTGATTTTTTCTGTGTCGCATTTTGATTTGTTTGTCAGGGTGTATCTAGGCCTTTCTCAGATATTGCTTCTATGTTTAGTAGTTTTATTTTTTATCTCTGCCTCAATCAAACTCTTTGTATGAACCAGAATGCTAGAAATTACGGACTTCGCACGGGTAACAGTTATTTCCAAGGGATCTTCTGGTTACTTGTGCCTTCGTTCTCCACACCTTTCTCTCTCTCCCTCTCTTTCCCTCATCCTGTATCACTTAATACTCCCCTGCTCCGATTTGAACACCTTTCCTCTCTAGCCACACTCATCGTCAGTGCATCGTCACCAAACTAACATATTTCGCCCGGTTGCGATGTAATAGCAACGAAATTTGTAAAACTAAATGTGCTACGTGGAGATTGGTTCCAGAATGTTGCGATGTTGAGGAACTGGCGAACTTAAATTACTTAATGTTATTCGCTCAATCTTGTTCATACGGCGTAAACAACACTTGTCAAAGGCGTCTTGTGTTTGATTGCTTTCTTCGTCCCTTTCCAGGTTGTTCCATACGTCGTCAAGTCTTCAGATACTAGGGAACTTGTGAACAACGGGTATGAATCAGTGGAAGAAACTGAAGAACGACGGGCACACGTGCCGAAAGGGCCACCGGTAAATTCTCGTTGATTTTTTTCTGTGTCGCATTTTTATTTGTTTGTCAGAGTGTATCTACGCCTTTCTCAGATATTGCTTCTGCGTTTAGTAGTTTTGTTTTTTATCTCTGCCTCAATCAATCTCTTTTTATGAACCAGAATGCTAAAATTACCGAATTCGCACGGGTAACAGTTATTTCCAAGGGATCTTCTGGTTACTTGTGCCTTCGCTCTCCACAACCTTCTCTCTCTCCCTCTCTTTCCCTCATCCTGTATGACTTAATACTCCCCTGCTCCGCATTTGGACACCTTTCCTCTCTAGCCACACTCATCATCAGTACATCGTCAACAAACTAACATATTTCGCCCGGTTGCGATGTAATTGCAACGAAATTTGTAAAACTAAATGGGCCACGTGGAGATTGGTTCCAGAATGTTGCGATGTTGAGGAACTGGCGAACTTAAATTACTTAATGTTATTTGCTCAATCTTGTTCATACGGCGTAAACAACACTTGTCTAAGGCGTCTTGTGTTTGATTGCTTTCTTCGTCTCTTTCCAGGTTGTTCCATACGTCGTCAAGTCCTCAGATACTAGAGAACTTGTGAACAACGGGTATGAATCAGTGGAAGAAACTGAAGAACGACGGGCACACGTGCCGAAAGGGCCACCGGTAAATTCTTGTTGATTTTTCTCTGTGTCGCATTTTGATTTGTTTGTCAGGGTGTATCTAGGCCTTTCTCAGATATTGCTTCTATGTTTAGTAGTTTTATTTTTATCTCTGCCTCAATCAAACTCTTTGTATGAACCAGAATGCTAGAAATTACGGACTTCGCACGGGTAACAGTTATTTCCAAGGGATCTTCTGGTTACTTGTGCATTCGCTCTCCACACCTTTCTCTCTCTCCTCTCTTTCCTCATCCTGTATGACTTAATACTCCCCTGCTCCGATTTGGACACCTTTCCTCTGTAGCCACACTCATTATCAATATATCGTCACCAAACTAACATATTTCGCCCGGTTGCGTTATAATTGCAGCGAAATTTGTAAAACTAAATGGGCCACGTGGAGATTGGTTCCAGAATGTTGCGATATTGAAGAACTGGCGAACTTAAATTACTTAATGTTATTCCCTCAATCTTGGTCATACGGCTTAAACAACACTTGTCTAAGGCATCTTGTGTTTGATTGCTTTCTTCGTCTCTTGCCAGGTTGTTCCATACGTCGTCAAGTCCTCAGATACTAGAGAACTTGTGAACAACGGGTATAAATCAGTGGAAGAAACTGAAGAACGACGGGCACACGTGCCCAAAGGACCACCGGTAAATTCTCATTGATTTTTTTCTGTATCACATTTTAATTGTTTGTCAGAGTGTATCTAGGCCTTTCTCAGATATTGCTTCTATGTTTAGTAGTTTTATTTTTTTATCTCTGCCTCAATCAAACTCTTTGTATGAACCAGAATGCTAGAAATTACGGACTTCGCACGGGTATCAGTTATTTCCAAGGGATCTTCTGGTTATTTGTGCCTTCGCTCTCCACACCGTTCTCTCTCTCCCTCTCTTTCCCTCATCCTGTATCACTTAATACTCCCCTGCTCCGCCTTGGACACCTTTCCTCTCTTGCCACACTCATCATCAGTACATCATCACCAAACTAACATATTTCGCCCGGTTGCAATGTAATACCAACGTAATTTGTATAACTAACTGGGCCACGTTGAGATTGGTTCCAGAATGTTGCGATGTTGAGGAACTGGCGAACTTAAATTACTTAATGTTATTCGCTCAATCTTGTTCATACGGCATAAACAACACTTGTCTAAGGCGTCTTGTGTTTGATTGCTTTCTTCGTCTCTTTCCAGGTTGTTCCATACGTCGTCAAATCCTCAGATACTAGAGAACTTGTGAACAACGGGTATGAATCAGTAGAAGAAACTGAAGAACGACGGGCACACGTGCCGAAAGGGCCACCGGTAAATTCTTGTTGATTTTTCTCTGTGTCGCATTTTGATTTGTTTGTCAGGGTGTATCTAGGCCTTTCTCAGATATTGCTTCTATGT
This sequence comes from Lamellibrachia satsuma, assembly GCA_033239005.1. Lineage (NCBI taxonomy): Eukaryota > Metazoa > Annelida > Polychaeta > Sabellida > Siboglinidae > Lamellibrachia > Lamellibrachia satsuma. Next base: position 70,984 of record BSQZ01000072.1, on the reverse strand, counting down.
TTAGTAGTTTTATTTTTTATCTCTGCCTCAATCAAACTCTTTGTATGAACCAGAATGCTAGAAATTACGGACTTCGCACGGGTAACAGTTATTTCCAAGGGATCTTCTGGTTACTTGTGCCTTCGTTCTCCACACCTTTCTCTCTCTCCCTCTCTTTCCCTCATCCTGTATCACTTAATACTCCCCTGCTCCGATTTGAACACCTTTCCTCTCTAGCCACACTCATCGTCAGTGCATCGTCACCAAACTAACATATTTCGCCCGGTTGCGATGTAATAGCAACGAAATTTGTAAAACTAAATGTGCTACGTGGAGATTGGTTCCAGAATGTTGCGATGTTGAGGAACTGGCGAACTTAAATTACTTAATGTTATTCGCTCAATCTTGTTCATACGGCGTAAACAACACTTGTCTAAGGCGTCTTGTGTTTGATTGCTTTCTTCGTCTCTTTCCAGGTTGTTCCATACGTCGTCAAGTCCTCAGATACTAGAGAACTTGTGAACAACGGGTATGAATCAGTGGAAGAAACTGAAGAACGACGGGCACACGTGCCGAAAGGGCCACCGGTAAATTCTCATTGATTTTTTTCTGTATCGCATTTTTAGTTGTTTGTAAGAGTGTATCTACGTCTTTCTCAGATATTGCTTCTGTGTTTAGTAGTTTTTTTTATCTCTGCCTCAATCAGTCTCTTTTTATGAACCAGAATGCTAGAAATTACCGAATTCGCACGGGTAACAGTTATTTCCAAGGGATCTTCTGGTTACTTGTGCCTTCGCTCTCCACAACTTTTCTCTCTCTCCCTCTCTTTCCCTCATCCTGTATCACTTAATACTCCCCTGCTCCGCCTTGGACACCTTTCCACTCTAGCCACACTCATCATCAGTACATCGTCAACAAACTAACATACTTCGCCCGGCTGCGATGTAATTGCAACGAAATTTGTAAAACTAAATGGGCCACGTGGAGATTGGTTCCAGAATGTTGCTATGTTGAGGAACTGGCGAACTTAAATTACTTAATGTTATTTGCTCAATCTTGTTCGTACGGCGTAAACAACACTTGTCTAAGGCGTCTTGTGTTTGATTGCTTTCTTCGTCTCTTTCCAGGTTGTTCCATACGTCGTCAAGTCCTCAGATACTAGAGAACTTGGGAACAACGGGTATGAATCAGTGGAAGAAACTGAAGAACGACGGGCACACGTGCCGAAAGGGCCACCGGTAAATTCTCGTTGATTTTTTTCTGTGTCGCATTTTTATTTGTTTGTCAGAGTGTATCTACGCCTTTCTCAGATATTGCTTCTGCGTTTAGTAGTTTTGTTTTTTATCTCTGCCTCAATCAATCTCTTTATGAACCAGAATGCTAGAAATTACGGAATTCGCACGGGTAACAGTTATTTCCAAGGGTTCTTCTGGTTACTTGTGCATTCGCTCTCCACACCGTTCTCTCTCTCCTCTCTTTCACTCATCCTGTATGACTTGATACTCCCCTACTCCGCTTTGGACACCTTTCCTCTGTAGCCACACTCATTATCAATATATCGTCACCAAACTAACATATTTCGCCCGGTTGCGTTATAATTGCAGCGAAATTTGTAAAACTAAATGGGCCACGTGGAGATTGGTTCCAGAATGTTGCGATATTGAAGAACTGGCGAACTTAAATTACTTAATGTTATTCGCTCAATCTTGGTCATACGGCGTAAACAACACTTGTCTAAGGCGTCTTGTGTTTGATTGCTTTCTTCGTCTCTTTCCAGGTTGTTCCATACGTCGTCAAGTCCTCAGATACTAGAGAACTTGTGAACAACGGGTATGAATCAGTGGAAGAAACTGAAGAACGACGGGCACACGTGCCCAAAAGGCCACCGGTAAATTCTCATTGATTTTTTTCTGTATCGCATTTTTAGTTGTTTGTCAGAGTGTATCTAGGCCTTTCTCAGATATTGCTTTTGTGTTTAGTATTTTTTTTTATCCCTGCCTCCATCAAACTCTTTTTATGAACCAGAATGCTAGAAATTAAGGAAATCGCACGGGTAACAGTTATTTCCAAGGGATCTTCTGGTTACTTGTGCCTTCGCTCTCCACAACGTTCTCTCTCTCCCTCTCTTTCCCTCATCCTGTATCACTTAATACTCCCCTGCTCCGCCTTGGACACCTATCCACTCTAGCCAAACTCATCATCAGTACATCGTCACCAAACTAACATATTTCGCCCGGTTGCGATGTAATAGCTACGAAATTTGTATAACTAACTGGGCCACGTTGAGATTGGTTCCAGAATGTTGCGATGTTGAGGAACTGGCGAACTTAAATTACTTAATGTTATTCGCTCAATCTTGTTCATACGGCATAAACAACACTTGTTTAAGGCGTCTTGTGTTTGATTGCTTTCTTCGTCTCTTTCCAGGTTGTTCCATACGTCGTCAAGTCCTCAGATACTAGAGAACTTGTGAACAACGGGTATGAATCAGTAGAAGAAACTGAAGAACGACGGGCACACGTGCCGAAAGGGCCACCGGTAAATTCTTGTTGATTTTTTTCTGTGTCGCATTTTGATTTGTTTGTCAGGGTGTATCTAGGCCTTTCTCAGATATTGCTTCTATGTTTAGTAGTTTTATTTTTTATCTCTGCCTCAATCAAACTCTTTGTATGAACCAGAATGCTAGAAATTACGGACTTCGCACGGGTAACAGTTATTTCCAAGGGATCTTCTGGTTACTTGTGCCTTCGTTCTCCACACCTTTCTCTCTCTCCCTCTCTTTCCCTCATCCTGTATCACTTGATACTCCCCTCCTCCGATTTGGACACCTTTCCTCTGTAGCCACACTCATTATCATTATATCGTCACCAAACTAACATATTTCGCCCGGTTGCGATGTAATAGCAACGAAATTTGTAAAACTAAATGTGCTACGTGGAGATTGGTTCCAGAATGTTGCGATGTTGAGGAACTGGCGAACTTAAATTACTTAATGTTATTCGCTCAATCTTGTTCATACGGCGTAAACAACACTTGTCAAAGGCGTCTTGTGTTTGATTGCTTTCTTCGTCCCTTTCCAGGTTGTTCCATACGTCGTCAAGTCTTCAGATACTAGGGAACTTGTGAACAACGGGTATGAATCAGTGGAAGAAACTGAAGAACGACGGGCACACGTGCCCAAAGGGCCACCGGTAAATTCTCATTGATTTTTTTCTGTATCGCATTTTTAGTTGTTTGTAAGAGTGTATCTACGTCTTTCTCAGATATTGCTTCTGTGTTTAGTAGTTTTTTTTATCTCTGCCTCAATCAGTCTCTTTTTATGAACCAGAATGCTAGAAATTACCGAATTCGCACGGGTAACAGTTATTTCCAAGGGATCTTCTGGTTACTTGTGCCTTCGCTCTCCACAACTTTCTCTCTCTCCCTCTCTTTCCCTCATCCTGTATCACTTAATACTCCCCTGCTCCGCCTTGGACACCTTTCCACTCTAGCCACACTCATCATCAGTACATCGTCAACAAACTAACATACTTCGCCCGGCTGCGATGTAATTGCAACGAAATTTGTAAAACTAAATGGGCCACGTGGAGATTGGTTCCAGAATGTTGCTATGTTGAGGAACTGGCGAACTTAAATTACTTAATGTTATTTTCTCAATCTTAGTCATACGGCGTAAACAACACTTGTCTAAGGCGTCTTGTGTTTGATTGCTTTCTTCCTCTCTTTCAGGTTGTTCCATACGTCGTCAAGTCCTCAGATACTAGAGAACTTGTGAACAACGGGTATGAATCCGTGGAAGAAAATGAAGAACGACGGGCACACGTGCCGAAAGGGCCACCGGTAAATTCTCATTGATTTTTTTCTGTATCGCATTTTTAGTTGTTTGTAAGAGTGTATCTACGTCTTTCTCAGATATTGCTTCTGTGCTTAGTAGTTTTTTTTTATCTCTGCCTCAATCAATCTCTTTTTATGAACCAGAATGCTAAAAATTACCGAATTCGCACGGGTAACAGTTATTTCCAAGGGACCTTCTGGTTACTTGTGCCTTCGCTCTCCACAACGTTCTCTCTCTCCCTCTCTTTCCCTCATCCTGTATGACTTAATACTCCCCTGCTCCGCCTTGGATACCTTTCCACTCTAGCCACACTCATCATCAGTACATCGTCAACAAACTAACATACTTCGCCCGGTTGCGACGTAATTGCAACGAAATTTGTAAAACTAAATGGGCCACGTGGAGATTGGTTCCAGAATGTTGCGATGTTGAGGAACTGGCGAACTTAAATTACTTAATGTTATTTGCTCAATCTTGGTCATACGGCGTAAACAACACTTGTCTAAGGCGTCTTGTGTTTGATTGCTTTCTTCGTCTCTTTCCAGGTTGTTCCATACGTAGTCAAGTCCTCAGATACTAGAGAACTTGTGAACAACGGGTATGAATCAGTGGAAGAAACTGAAGAACGACGGGCACACGTGCCGAAAGGGCCACCGGTAAATTCTCGTTGATTTTTTTCTGTGTCGCATTTTTATTTGTTTGTCAGAGTGTATCTACGCCTTTCTCAGATATTGCTTCTGCGTTTAGTAGTTTTGTTTTTTATCTCTGCCTCAATCAATCTCTTTTTATGAACCAGAATGCTAGAAATTACGGAATTCGCACGGGTAACAGTTATTTCCAAGGGTTCTTCTGGTTACTTGTGCATTCGCTCTCCACACCGTGCTCTCTCTCCTCTCTTTCACTCATCCTGTATGACTTGATACACCCCTACTCCGCTTTGGACACCTTTCCTCTGTAGCCACACTCATTATCAATATATCGTCACCAAACTAACACATTTCGCCCGGTTGCGTTATAATTGCAGCGAAATTTGTAAAACTAAATGGGCCACGTGGAGATTGGTTCCAGAATGTTGCGATATTGAAGAACTGGCGAACTTAAATTACTTAATGTTATTCCCTCAATCTTGGTCATACGGCGTAAACAACACTTGTCTAAGGCATCTTGTGTTTGATTGCTTTCTTCGTCTCTTTCCAGGTTGTTCCATACGTCGTCAAGTCCTCAGATACTAGAGAACTTGTGAACAACGGGTATGAATCAGTGGAAGAAACGGAAGAACGGCGGGCACACTTGCCCAAAGGGCCACCGGTAAATTCTCATTTATTTTTTTACTCCCCTGCTCCGCTTTGGATACCATTCCTCTCTCTCCACACTCATTATCAATACATCGTCATTCACCAAACTAATAGCATTTCTAGTTATTTGCCTCCCGAATCTCTGCATTGAGACGGTAACAGCCTTATTAATTGTATCACTCAACTCCGACAACTTAATGCGTTATATTAATAAAAACGAATATTCCGAGCTGTCTAGCACTTGTCAGAAGCGTGAATTCGTTTGTCGCGCCTTTCTGCTTGCCGAACAACAACTCAGTAGTTCATGTGCGTTTCACAATGATACAATTGTATCCGAAGGAATCATGCTCAAATTTGTAATGACATAAATTCACTCAAGTATTATACCTTAGTCACCAAGTGGCACCTTTGCTTTGTGCAAATATCACTCCCTGCCGTACGCTACATAGTAGTACTATTGTGTAGACTACCGTACACTACTGAACAAAGGGGCAGAAGATAATTTCAGACTCATTCTCATAGACCACTTTGTGACACTTGCAACTTCTGCTGTATTTTCACAACCCAGATATTTAAATTAGATCTCAGAAATGTAGTCTTAACGCATTTCTGAACGCTAATGTTAATTTGGTATGGAGAACACCTCCTTATCCCTTCTCCCGGAAGGAGGGCATACCCTCTATCCACATATTGCGTATTGTATTTAATGCCGGCATCAATGCATATCGTGGACTCCATACATGTTTTCCCCATGAATGCTAATGTCGTCTGTATGTTGAATTCGTCATTCAAAACCAGAAAAAATAATACACTGGTTGCTGCAATATAATGGTTAATCTACCTGTTGCATGTCTTCAATAAACAACCTACGTTTCACCATATATATATATATATATATATATATATATATATATATTTTCTATATATCTATGATGTCCCTGATGGTGTTAGTCAATGTGACAACACAACGAATTTTATTTACGAAACTACTAATGCATATATCTGTTGATGTTGAGAATTCTTAAAATACATTAGCTACACCACATATTATACGACTTCTTGTTTTCGTACATGATCTGTTCGATTTATTATTGTTTGCACTGTGTGCTATGTTTGATTCATTGGTGTTCTTACAGTTAACGCTCGGTGGTTGAGTGAGTAGTCAACGGAACTGAAAGTAGGCGTGGAATGAAGGCGCAACACGGATTCGGACACGGACACTTCCGCACAAAGACACGGACCTGCATTTACAATTACAGCGCATAGAACGCATATATATTGGACCAAGCCGGCTGGCTGCATTATCAAGTAACGCATTCGTATGCAAGTTAACCTGATCAAATTAACATGACGTCCTTTCTGAAAGTAATTTTAGTTCATCATGGTTCCCGCAACTGAATATCTACATATATGCTGTGAACTGTGTTGTTTATATGTTTGTTTTAGCTTCATACCTCTTTTTGATGCATGTAGTGTCACAGCTTTCTGGAAATAAAGATGTTAAAATGTTCACCGACTCACTTTTTATTATTATGTCACCAGTTACCGACAAACATGCGAATGCCACTGTCAAACAAAATTGCAGATTTGCCACTTCTTATATTAACAACGTGGTACAGTTGAGAACACTTAATATTAAATCTAGGCAGACAGGGTCAATTCTACACACGGCAGCAGCAGACAGGTACATACAAATGTGCCCGATGCATAATGCGTCGACCGGTGCCACTCACGGGATCATGTGACCTAATACGGCTACCTGGCGGTTAGTGACCGCACCCCTGAGCGCCACCCGGTGATCACTGTTGTATTGGTGGCGCCCCTAGCGGATAGTATGTGAATCAATCCGTAAAACAGCGCCCCAAAGTATACCACCTGGTGCATTGGCGCACTAATGAAGCGCCCCTTAGTTGTAAGTTTTTCGTGCTAGCAGCGCCCCTAGCGGATAATCAATTAACTAATTTTCTTAAAACAAGTCCCCTAACGCCTAGTAACCTTATTAGTAATTTAGAGGAAACGTATGTGACCTGTTTTAGCGTAGTGTTTGGTGGAGCCCGGCGCCACTTCAAGTTGCGCATGCGCAACGGGGCTAATGCATGGCTTCCGATGGTAGTGTCTTGTTGGGTATGCTGCACGTGAAATAATTTTAACAAAACAGCGCCGCCACCATATTCGTCGTGGTTTTATCGAGAATCGATTTGTTAAAAAAAAATTCCTCTAATTGATTTGCATTGTAATTTTTTCAATGCAGGGTCGTTTATGAGACTATGTATGTCCTAGCATTTTCAAATTATATATTATTATATATCATATAGCAACATGAACATGGTGACATCTAAGAGAAACGTATGTGACGTATTTTAGTGAAAGCGTAGCAAAAAAAGTGCCGAGACGCCATTGCACAAAATTGCTGCCATTAGGCGAAATGACATCAGCAACTGTTTTGGTAGGATGCTTATTTATGCAGTAGTAATGTCCACACACATCTAGTAGCACTTCTGAAGTAAAGTCGCCTTCCTTCATTAATTTTGCTTCATTTAGCTGTGTATTAACCAGTTTTACGGATGTAGTAACGTGTTCTACAAAGTTATTGCATAATAGGAGTTTACAACGTGGTAGCTTTGATCACGTAGTTTTAAGACATACCTGAAAACGTTTCAGAATGTTGCCCAAACAACAACTACCCCCTAGCGAATACAAACGTAATAACTTGACCTATATTCACCCCAAGAAGCGCTCCTAGTGACCTTATATGTGACAACTTGACCTGTATGTTTTCTAAGAGTGGCCCATTTTAGTGAAAGAATAGCGTAAAAGTGCCGAGACACCATCACACAAAATTGCCGAGACACCATCACACAAAAGTGCCGAGACACCATCACACAAAAGTGCCGAGACACCATCACACAAAATTGCCGAGACACCATCACACAAAAGTGCCGAGACACCATCACACAAAAGTGCCGAGACACCATCACACAAAAGTGCCGAGACACCATCACACAAAAGTGCCGAGACACCATCACACAAAATTGCAGCCCTTATAGTGAATTAACTAATTTTCGTTACGCACCAACACTTAGTAACCGAAGTAATTGCTATTTAAAAACGTCAATGGTTCCACACTCACGTGACCCCCGTGAGTGGCTCCGGGCACCGCATTCCACATCGGGCACAGTTGTTTGTATCTACTACTCACGGCTGTCTATTACTCACGAAAGACGTGAGTCAGGCGGTGGCGCGTTTTTTTTTACTGGTCATCACATCATACCATTTATACTCAAGTCAAATATTGTCGAAAGTCATCAATCCATCAGAAGTATGCATGACAATATTTCGTCCCGCAATGCATTGTAATCATCAGATCAGATTCGAATTCAATCTGATTATATTTTTCGATCAGGCTCATCGTTGTATTGCTGTCAAATCATTGAAATTGATGTTAATATATTATGCAGTGTATGCAGTGTCTGAAGTAGGAACATGTCCATAGTGGACACCGCCGGGACGGTGCATTTTGTCCGGTACTACTGGCAGATGTCCGTCATAGAGAATTTGGTTAAGTTGACACTCACTAGGTGAGGCTAATATATTTTGAAAGGATATATTGACGCCCGCTAGTTGGCTAAGTCGGGAACGTTACAAACCAAGAGTTAATAAAGCAATATGTCATTAATGTATGCGAGCCATAAACTTAGTTTGTGATCATGTCATTAATCATACAGCGTTGCTGCAGGAATGAGTAATCCGCCGTGTAGCGCAATTTAAACCAATTGGTCCATTGCCGTCGGACAGATAATAACATTGATGGAGGTCTCCTTGTGCGTTCACTTTGGCTGAAGCTTCGTTTCCGAGAGTTACCAAGTACTTTGAGTATTTTGGGGAAAAACAGGGCTCGGCTACGGTTAGGGATTCTGAATAGGTGAGCTGAAACGGATTTGACGTTCAAAAGAATATGTAAACTGGCGGTGGCTTGGGCTAGGGTTTGCCAAGGAGCTCGCATTATTTGGAGCACATTTCTTCTTTCGGATTTTACCCCGATTTTATATTGCTTCGAATGCACGTTATATATAGCCACAAGACAGCGACAATGCTCCAGAGTGGGATTATGCACGCATCAAGAAGAAGAAGGGATACGTGCATATCCGCACGCATGCACGCACACACGCACACACAACCGTAAATAATTAGATGTCGTCCGCAACATGTACGTGCGGTATAAACACATAAGACCGAGAGAGAGAGAGAGAGAGAGAGAGAGAGAGAGAGAGAGAGAGAGAGAGAGAGAGAGAGAGAGAGAGAGAGAGAGAGAGAGAGAGAGAGAGAGAGAGAGAGAGAGAGAGAGAGAGAGAGAGAGAGAGAGAGAGAGAGAGAGAGAGAGAGAGAGAGAGAGAGAGAGAGAGAGAGAGAGAGAGAGAGAGAGAGAGAGAGAGAGAGAGATAAACGAAGAAAGAGAGAGATATATTGGGAGAAAGAAAAAAAATGGGGAGAGAAAGAACGAAATTAAGAGAGAGATAGAGACAGAGAGCGCGAAAGGGAGAGGGAGAGAGAGAGAGAGAGAGAGACACACGCACACACACACACACACACGCACGCACACACACACACACACACACACACACATATATATATATATATATATATATATATATATATATATATATATATATATATATATATATATATATATATATATATATATGTGTGTGTGTGTGTGTGTGTGTGCTGTGTGTGTGTGTGTGTGTGTGTGTGTAGAGAGAGAGAGCGAGAGAGAGATAGACAGACAGACACAGACAGAGAGAGTTAGAGAGAGTTAGAGAGAGTGAAAGAGAGAGAGTGACATACATACATATATACATACATAGTTACATACATACATACCTATATACAGACATACATTCACGGAGAGAGATGTATACAGAGAGAGGGGGAGAGAGAGAAAGAGAGAGAGATAGAGAGACTGTGAAAGATGAGAGAGTGAGAGATCGAACGAGAGCGAAATATATATATATATATATATATATATATATATATATATATATATATATATATATATATATATATATATATATATATATATATATATATATATATATATATATATATATATATATATATATATATATATATATATATATATATATATATATATATATATATATATATGTATATATATATATATATATATATATATAAAGTTATAGAGTGCAAGAAAATAAATTGTCACTATTCATCTAGGAGCGTTAGCGCAATGATTAGGACGCTGGACTCACAACCGAGAGGACACGTGTTCGATTCCTCTTACTGCCCTGTTGAAACTTTAGCAATTTCGTTCACCCCAAGTTGCCACAGTTCATTCAGTTGTATTAATGAATAACTGACTAGAACCCTTCATACAGAAGTTGAGTTGGCATTGGAATGAACAGGTATGCCAGTGGAGAATTGTAAAGCTCTTTGAAAACGTATGTACGTACGTTCGTACACAATAACGTACTGTTTTACTCTGTAGCCATTGATACAGCTGAGTGCACGCCGGTGTGGCAACCATGATACGAGACGGTAGTTTGGAGGACGGTAACACGCTGACATTAAGGGTGTGTATCGAGGGCTCGAGTTAAAGTAACCGTCCTGTTAATGAAGTAATTTGTATGCGGTACAATAATAACGTGTTCTTACCGCCAGCATAAATATCCCTGACACACAAATTATAATCTCTTTTCTGAAGATGCATCAATTCCAAGTCCCAAGACACAAAGAATATTAGAAGCCGCTTGCACGAAAACGAAGAGGTCGTCTTCGAAATTCGGCTGAAAAGGTTAGGAGGGTATCTGTCGTCCGTCCACGTACACTGCGTGGAAGTTGATGGCGTTGTTCCTGGCGTGAAACGGATTCTTGGTGTGCACACGGTTGTACGCGTCATTATCGATGCAACACAGCACCAGACTTTTCGGTAGGGTGCCGAGGAACAGGTTCTCGTATGTGTGCGACCGAGTGCCCGGAGGAATTGGGTACACCTTGCAATCGACGGACAGCATCGGATACTCTACTCTAGAGCATTGATGTGTGCCATCTGCACGGTCGGATTCAGGGTCGCCTTCTTTGCAAACAAGGTGGCATTGACGATGTTTTACTTGTAATCGGGGTTGTTCTCACCAGCCATGAGTGCAAAAGTGGACTTACTGCGTACCAGTCGCATATTGACATCGACGCCGTTGATCAAGAATGTATCGTGCAGAAAGAGATCCACGTGGAGACGGCCCATCAGGTCGACGACCGGACTTCTTATGATGTTCGCACGTCGTGTTACAAACCCTTCGTTAGCCGCGGGTCCGTCGACTCTCTCGACGGCATCCATGTGAGTGGCTGTGTCCTTGTGCCACAGTTGAATCGTCAATTGCGTGACCTTGACATCGGTACCATAGCTCAGCAGCCTCTCTATGTAGGCGCGATACGCATACATATTGGTCGAAGGGGTCACGAGCGTACCGTTCAGGTAGACGTCGACTTGATTGAACAGCGAAAGCAGCCAGTTATTGACATGACCCACGGAATCGACGAAGTCGAGATCATCCCCATTGGCTCGTGTCACCTTCACCTGCACGTGTAGCATCGTGTTGGCGAGATCCAGGTAATCGTCTCCCGGTCCAGGTATCAGGAATCCTATCGGTCCACCCGAGTCCAGAGAGGCCATGGGTTGATGTTACACTACATGGCTGTCGACGATGCTGGTCTGAGTCTGGGGTAAGGTAATGAGATCCAGCTCGGTCTAGACCCCTTCGCACGACTGTCTATGTACGAAAGTCATCGTTGTCGAATATGTCGGCCTCACGTTTCTTGGGCGTCTGTCTCTTGCGCCGTCTAGTAGCTGTAGTGACTCCTTTCCTCGCCGGCGCGCGTTTTATACGTTTACGAGATCGTACGCCAGGGGACAAAAGACCGCGCGGTCATGACGTCGTCGGCTATGCGCTCGCCGGTCTTCAACGGCCCCTTTCCCAACGCCACGGCACCCCTCTTGATGAGTTGCATAGCGCTTTGCAGCAGACCTGCCTAGTCCGTGACCCCGCTGGTATTGGTCACCGGCGAAGTAGGGCAGTGCACCACCCGCCTGACGCGCGTAATACTCGTTGTAATTCATCTTCAGAACAGTCCGGTCCTACACCGTCGAAAATGGAGCGTCACTGTCACTTACCGTACTCGAATTGCACGAACCGTCCGGTGTCGTCTCTTATATTGACCTCGATCGACTTGAAGTGGGCGTACAACAGAGGCACGTAGTGAATGTTAGTGAACCGATCATATACCGTAGCACCGTGACTTCCACTAACCGAAAGGGACCGTAACAAAGGTGCGAGACTGTCACCGACTATGCGAGACTCCACAACGTATAGACGTAGATGGCATCGAATCTCTGTTACATGTCCACCACGTTGTCGGCCTCTTTACGGTAGGAGTACGGACCATCGGCAGTCTCTTTGGGTGGCGCAACCACGGTGGTCGACGGTGTGAGACCGATATTCCGTCCACGTAGACCACGTAGATTCGGGTGAGTGCACGTGCGCTCGCCTGCATTGGCTATCGCAGCCATTAGTGCTGGATGCAATAGTGCCTCTGCTGACGGCGGTGGCGGGGGAGCCGACGAACTGCTGATCACCGTCTCGTCGAATCCTAACATTCTTTCCAGCGCACTTCAGTGAGGTACAGTGAACTGGGTGCCCGGTGTCATGTGCAACGTCATGTTTTGAGTGATGGCGCTGTAGCTCATTTTTGCCCATATCTTATCCGTCGCCATACGGTTCATCAATGTCCTGGGAGTCTTGTAATATCCAGCACTTAACTGTGCGCTCGTTGGTCGACCCAAATCGATCGTCAAATAGAGGAACAACCAGATGTATTTCGCTCCGATGTTGTCCCACGTATGTGGATACTGTATCTCTGCCAACCCGCACTCCCATTCGCCACTCAGATCGATACGTCGAAGCAAGTCCTTGATGTAATGAGACAACATATTGTCGATATACATTTTCATGGAATATTTGCTAGGTAGTGTCGTGTACACTTAATCGGCGGTTACCGACACCTTCTGCAGCTCCAGCGCGTAGAAGGTGCCGTCCAGCACTTCACCCAGATCGTCGATCAATCGGTACACGCGTGGATAGGAGGGATGAACCTCGTGTATCGTGAACAGTTATTCGCTACTATTCACCGCATAGGCTTTTTCGAACTTACCCTTTTACTTACTGATGCCCACGCGATCTGACACACGCAACTTGGGCACGCCCTTACGGTCGTGACCGTACAGGCGCTGCCACACCTCTTCTTGATTCTGTGCACATACCTGTGACGGAGCTAAGCCAATGCTGCGGTGGGGGGGGGGGGGGGGTTTCCTGAAGGACGTCAATGTATCGCCAAATCTGGTGTTTCGTGAAGTATCGGCACATGCGCGTCTTCAACGTTCTGTTGAATCTTTCCAAGATGCTCGCCTTCGTCTCCGCGTTTTGAGTGGCGAAGTGGTGGATTCCGTACTTCTTCAATAGAGAGTGAACGGATTTATTAAGAAATTCCAGTCCTTGATCTGTCTGCAACGTCTTAGGCTAGCCTTTGGTGAACGTGGTTGTCAGCGCCGTCACCAACGACGCCGCGGACATGTTCTTCGGAGGAAAACACCACGCCGCTTTCGGGAAAAAGTCGATCACCGTGAGGAGAAAGGTCATACAGTCGTCGTTTTGAAAATTCGACAGATCAACGAGATCGGCCTGCCACTGCTGACGTAGACCTCCCACGATTACGCATCGTCTCCTGAAATGACTTCTCGCTGGTTTGTGTAAGGTATAGGCGTCCTGTTCCGACAACCATTATGCGACGATTTTACGCGGCACGAACGTGACGCGTCGCAAGGCATCTACTCCCCCGTAACTGCCTATCTTTGTCGGATGGAAGTAGATCGACATCAGTGGTTTATTGCTCGGCGCTATTAAAAGAGCTCCGATGGGTTGGCGGTGGTGACGTTGACTCCGCAGCACGGTTCTTGAAGAGTGACGATGAGTACGCTGACTTACACCGGAACACCCACTACCGCACCCACAACGATGACGAATGACCGACAATCTAGTGAAACCATATCCCGAATAGCGATTGTTGTATAAGACTTCGGGCAATAGCGTCAGCAAGCAAGTATACCGCAACTACGACGGAGCGGTACGTGTCCCGTGGATCGCTGGGGTAAGGACACGTACCGCATTGCCTTAAATGTCTTCCCAACTAGCCAATGACGATAAAGACTTGCGTTGTCGTTCGGGAGGTGGGGTGAACATGGACTGTTCCATCTGACTGCGTCACCGAGTGAGGGGTGTCCAACTGGGTGATCTTCGTGCACTACACGCACCAGCGCGAGGAGTAGCCTGAAGAGAAGAAATAATGCGTAGATAGAGGTGTCAAAGAGTACCCGGGAAAACACAGCATAGATAGAGGGGTCAGAGAGTACCCGGGAAAACACAGCGTAGGCCGAGTGAGGGGTGTCCAACTGGGTGATCTTCGTGCACTACACGCACCAGCGCGAGGAGTAGCCTGAAGAGAAGAAATAATGCGTAGATAGAGGTGTCAAAGAGTACCCGGGAAAACACAGCATAGATAGAGGGGTCAGAGAGTACCCGGGAAAACACAGCGTAGATAGAGGGGTCAGAGAGTACCCGGGAAAACACAGCGTAGATACGGGGGTCAGAGAGAACCCGGGAAAACACAGCGTAGATACGGGGGTCAGAGAGAACCCGGGAAAACACAGCATAGATAGAGGGGTCAGAGAGTACCCGGGAAAACACAGCGTAGATAGAGGTGTCAAAGAGTACCCGGGAAAACACAGCGTAGATACGGGGGTCAGAGAGAACCCGGGAAAACACAGCATAGATAGAGGGGTCAGAGAGTACCCGGAAAAACACAGCGTAGATAGAGGTGTCAAAGAGTACCCGGGAAACACAGCGTAGATAGAGGTGTCAAAGAGTACCCGGGAAAACACAGCGTAGATAGAGGGGTCAGAGAGTACCCGGGAAAACACAGCGTAGATAGAGGGTTCAGAGAGTACCCGGGAAAACACAGCGTAGATAGAGGGATCAGAGAGTACCCGGGAAAATACAACGTAGAAAGAGGGGTCAGCGAATACCCGGGAAAACACAGCGTAGATAGAGGTGTCAAAGAGTACCCGGGAAAACACAGCGTAGATAGAGGGGTCAGAGAGTACCCGGGAAAACACAGCGTAGATAGAGGGTTCAGAGAGTACCCGGGAAAACACAGCGTAGATAGAGGGGTCAGAGAGTACCCGGGAAAATACAACGTAGAAAGAGGGGTCAGCGAATACCCGGGAAAACACAGCGTAGATAGAGGGGTTAGAGAGTACTAGGGAAAACACAGCGTAGATAGAGGGGTCAGAGAGTACCCGGGAAAACACAGCGTAGATAGAGGGTTCAGAGAGTACCCGGGAAAACACAGCGTAGATAGAGGGGTCAGAGAGTACCCGGGAAAATACAACGTAGAAAGAGGGGTCAGCGAATACCCGGGAAAACACAGCGTAGATAGAGGGGTTAGAGAGTACTAGGGAAAACGCAGCGTAGATAAAGGGGTCAGAAAGTACCCGGGAAAATACAACGTAAAAAGAGGGGTCAGCGAATACCCGGGAAAACACAGCGTAGATAGAGGGGTCATAGAGTACTAGGGAAAACACAGAGTAGATAGAGGAATCAGAGAGTACCCGGGATAATACAGCCGAGATAGAGGGGTCGGAGAGTACCCGGGAAAATACAGTAGAGATAGCGGGGTCAGAGAGTACCCGGGAAAATACAGCATATAGATACACGGATCAGAGAGTACACGGGAAAATACAGCGTAGGTAGAGGGGTCAGAGAGTACTCGGGATAACACAGCATAGATAAAGGGGGCATAGAGTACCCGGGAAAATACAGCGTAGGTAGAGGAGTAAGAGAGTACTCGGGAAAACACAGCATAGATTGAAGGGTCATATAGTACCCGGGAAAACACAGCGTAGATAGAAGGGTCAGAGAGTACCCGGGAAAACACAGCATAAATAGAGGGGTCAGAGAGTACCCGGGAAAACACAGCGTAGATAGAGGGGTTAGAGAGTACCTGGGAAAACACAGCGTAGAAAGAGGGGTATGAGAGTATTCGAAAAAAGTAGAATTTGCAGGATATGTAATCTAAGTGAGGCATATATTGATTTATGTACTCGGATTACTTTACCTTGTATACCTAATCATTAAACTTACGGTCTGTGTGGTCACACTGCTGATTTCTAATGTTTTGATAAAGCCTCTAATCTAGGACTTAAATAATTATTCTTCAGTTTATTCTTCTTCTTTGATTATCTCATTTATATATATATATATATATATATATATATATATATATATATATATATATATATATATATATATATATATATATATATATATATATATATATATATATATATATATATATATATATATATATATATATATATATATATATATATATATATATATATATGTGTGTGTGTGTGTGTGTGTGTGTGGATGTGTGTTTGTGTGTGTGTGTGTGTGTGTGTTACCACATAAAAATATAAAAAGCATATAATATAACCACAACTTTTGTGGTTATATGATATGCTTTTTATATTTTGTGAAGCATTAATACCTATTATTTACGATAATTATATCCAAATGGGAGGACGAATTTTAATTGAACGGGTGGATGAAGTGGTAGGGCTCATTATAATATTTTTTTACCACATCAGTTTTATAATATAGTTGTGTTATTAGTTTGATATAAGTTTTACTTATTATATCTAACTACATGTCTTAAGTATCCTGTCAGTGTCTGTGCTGGGTGTCTGTTCTGTGATTTGTTAGATAAGAGCCAAGGTCCAGAGTCACCAGATTGATAAGTATAAATGTTAATTAATTACCCATGGACTGCTGCTTCATGAGAAACACGTGGTGTTAGAACTAGAAGGCGGGAAAGTAAGATGTTTGGCTAGTGAGTGTTTGGTCAGCCAGGTTAGGATGTTGTACAGTGTTGTGGACAGGGAGAAAGACAGTGAAGTTGCAGTCAGGCAGTGGTGTAGGCTGGGGAGGGTTTCCCTCTCAGCCTAGGGCTGGGAACTCTGGTGAGCTGCTAATAGATGTATTAAGTTTGCTGGAACTGGTAGACTCAGGGTTTAATACTGATTGTTATAATAAAAATTAAGGTTGATTAATACAATGAAGTTTTATTTGTTAGTTCTTTATATTCAGTCCGAAAACCTGAAACGTTTAATATGTCGGCCCATTGGCAATGTGATGTTCCAGTATGAAGTGGATTTGAAAATGCTTAGGCATTTTGGTGATGACATTCTCGAAACACCGCAGACGTGTTAATAGTTTTCGAAATCTCTTCATGTTGAGGGTAAGCGCGTTTGCGACATCAGTGATTTTCTTTAGAACGTATAATTTGAGTCCCAATTGCAGGAATTATAATTTTGAATTATTTTGGCTGAACAAACTTTCGTGGCCACAACAGCTGAACCAGATGAGAATTCTCTATACGAGTTGTGTCCAATGGGGATGACTTTTGGAAAGAAGCAAAATGAGCAAGATCAGCCTTTTATTCTTGCCCCAGTGTTCGGGTCGCTGCAATCGCCGAATCGAAATTCATAAATAGTGTTTTATGGCGTATTTTTCTTGCCGTTCATTCTCAGTAACCCAATGACGGTGTCGTGACAGAGCAAATATGACGAGCTCACACAGATCTTTTTTTTCTCGAATTTTCACCGTGTCCTTGATTTTGATGTCATTCCTGTTACTCGAGCCACTCTCCTCATCAAACACATACCGATCTCGTTCAAGTTTTCCCAATAGATGGCGCCTCGTTTCGGGAACTACTGTGATATACCATCATGGCGTCTAATTCATCGTGTTGAATTGTGTAAGTGTTACCTCATTCATCATGGTTAGGTTAATTACATGTCATTACTGTTACTTCTCTAATTCTGTAGGCAATCATTAAACTTGTATGCGTGGTCACTCTGCTGATTTTTAATGTTTTGGAAAAGGTATCTAATCTAGGTTTATTCTTCTTATTCTATTGTCTCATTTATGAGGATTATGGCCAAAATGGACACCTTCTATTTGCTGTATTACATATAGACACTGTTTTTAATCATGAACTTTCCTCCCAATTAAGGAGATGTGAGAATATTTGTGTGCATGCTTTGACATGCATACATGCATGGTGTATAGAGATACATTTATTTTTGAAAATTCTGGATTATGAATGATAATTATATAGTGTGCATAATTTACACAAAACAATTAATATATTTAATACAGGTCTAATATTTGAATGATCATCAGACGCTTAGAACTGTTGTGGTTGTTTTATAGTCATTCCTGTTACTCGACAACAAAGAGCCTTTCTCCTCACCAAACACATACCGATCTCGTTCAAGTTTTCCTAATAGATGGCGCCTCGTGTCGGGAACTATTGCGATAGACCATCATGGCGTCTAATTCATCATGTTGTGTTAGTGTCACCTCATTCATCATGGTTAGGTTAATTACATGTCATTACTGTTACTTCTCTAAAGCAGTTAGACCTGGGAGGACATGTACGACAGATAAACTGATGAATCTGACCAGTGCACGTTCGGCCATCACGTTATTTGGAGTTGGTCAGAATGGGGATTTTCTTCTTTAGAGGGGACTGAAGGTCAAGTCGTCATTACTGTTGCAGTCATTCCTGTTAGCCTGATTCGGTAACTGAAATGACGATCGGTAACGAGAATGGCGATGAATGGAAATATATCATATCATCGTCGACTTTGGATTACAATACTTAGTAATCTTCGTCATTCAGTAAGGGTTACATGTCTACATGCAGTATGCACTAGTGTCATCTAAATATAATTCGTTCAGTCCTAATTTGTCGTTAATATCCATTTTGTATGGACGGAGCCAGAGCCCTTCATAAAGAACTGTCATCTAAGCAAGTTTTATTATGTGACAGACGTAAAAGGAAGCTTTCGTGTTTTCAGCGTGGCAGATAAAATGGGTAAAGTTAGCAAACAAAAACAGTCTGCTGCTGAAAAACAGCTTGCATATAGAGCGCAGCTTGATGCAGATCCCAAAAGACGCGATATGTATGTAAAAATAAAAGTAGGAAGGCCACCAGCAAAATTAACCACTATATATTATTCTTATTTATTTGCAGCCTATCAACCCTACTGACGTGGAAGAAGGGGGTGTCGTCGAAGGGATAGCCGCGTCCAAAGATGTCATGGTGAGTACATTGGTCAACGTATCGTCGAAGACTCGAAGTGCATGCCATGCCGTCTCTACACCTCCTCCTGTATCGTAATCCTACTCATTGATGTTGGATTCACGTTACTTAAATAATGCTACTAAACGTGTATAAGGTGATTCCTGCATATTTTTATTTGAAGACAGCTCCACAATGAATTCACAAAATCAGATGTGAGCATGGTATAAATATATTCTTAGAATTATGTGCATTGTCCTACCAACATTTGACCACATTAGACACCTTTAGTATTGCTCGTAGGGTGGACCCGTTGCGATCGTGGAAGGTGGAGGCATCGACATCGCAATCGGAAAGTGGAGTTGTGTTGAGTACGAGGGTAAGCCTTACCCAGGCATCACCACGCAGACAAATGAGCAAACGGACATACTGCATGTGTTGTATCGGGCCAAACAATTTTTTCTGGCCAGCGATTTGAGACCTTTGCTGGACAGCTTTGAGAGTGTGATATCTATTATTGACGAGCTGAAAGCAAGTGACCAAGAATCGGCGACACTTCCAGGTCGACCGAACCATCTGGATGCTATTGTCAGATGACCAGACGAGATATTAGCCACTGAATGTGCCCTGACCTCTTAACTAGGACTCTGTTGAAATTCGTTTTCGTTTTTGAAATTTCTGTAGTTTTAGTGATATTAAGATATTCGATTTTGAACAATTGGATTGTTTGAATGTTGCAATTAAAATGCTGACTATAATTTTTTATTATATTCCAGGGGGCTAGCACCTGAATAATGTTCTCTTCGTGTGTATGTGACCTGCTGTTATTTACATGTGTCATTCCTGTTACTATCAGTCATTCCTGTTACTCATGTGAAATGTTAAAATATGATCGAAGTTCTCTCCACCTCTGCCGCGGCTCAGCATGGGTATGAAAGAGACAGTTGGGTTTGTTGAATTCTTGTAGTTATGTTACCGCGAGCCTTTTCCAAAGCATATCGCTCAATCATGTTTAAACATTGACCCAATTGTATTTGTTTCAGTAAAATTTCGCGATTCCCCACGGAAATCGTTATGCTCAAGGGCATAACAAGAATTACCCAAAAAGCGGATAAGGCAATTGTCTAATTAAAGTACAGGACGATAGAAAGGGTAACGAGCACTCCTCATAGTATTTTCTTGTCGTAGACAAATACATCAATCATAAAAAACTGTTTCCTTTTAAAATATTTCTCAAAAGATCTGGTCGGATTTCCTCATCCCTTTTAATGCATTCTGCGGAGAATGGTCGACATGATTAAAAGAGCAGGATGCAAGTGATTTCTACCAAACTGTTCAACACATTGGTAATATTATGCCAGTGCCAGTGGATGCCATTAAGGTTTAGAATGTCTTATGGTCACTTGTTCTTTTAATTGTGCAAAACGTTAACATATGCCACCAATGGGGAAATAACTATGGTTCGCGCCCTTCTTTTTTCTGCAGAAAGTTTCACCATGCTCTGTACATATAAAGCGCTACTGCTGAGTGAACGTAGGTGTGGTGACCGCGAGATGCAGGCCAGACCTCTTAATTATATACTTGATATGCATTACACGGATAACGTATTATTCCCTCCAGCGTCAACTGCCATCAATACAACATTGCTGTGTGTTTTTTCTTTCATTACACGGATAACGTATTATTCCCTCCAGCGTCAACTGCCATCAATACAACATTGCTGTGTGTTTTTTCTTTCATTACACGGATAACGTATTATTCCCTCCAGCGTCAACTGCCATCAATACAACATTGCTGTGTGATTTTTCTTTCATTACACGGATAACGTATTATTCCCTCCAGCGTCAACTGCCATCAATGCAACATTGTTGTGTGTTTTTTCTTTCATTACACGGATAACGTATTATTCCCTCCAGCGTCAACTGCCATCAATACAACATAGCTGTGTGTTTTTTCTTTCATTGCACCAGTTTCTTTGAACAGGTCCCAACGCGCAAACAATAGTAGACGCCGCAGTATGCAAAAATGTTCTTTCATCCACGCCAAAGTGTCACTCGGCACATTCGCTGGAGCTATTGTTGCTGCGTTCGAGTGCGTACCAGGTCACGACATGTAAATAGAGTTCATGACCCCGGCGAACTCGTTCTACCAGTCAAGAACTGGAAACCCCAGTTGACGACTCGTATATACGAATACGAGTTCAGGGCGGTCGTTAACTTGATCTACAAATCATGAACTGGTTTTGACGAGAGGTACGGGCGCATTTGAACGCAGCATATGTAATTACGTTCTTTTGAAAGACTCCACTCTTACGTCTACGGGAGCGCAGTATGAAAGCCAGACCTATTCCCGGACCTGGACGCGGGTACTGGATGCACTACTATGAAAACACAGTGTACTGTATGTCTTTTGAAATGTATGTCGAGGTACATGACATGTTACTAGCATACGGTTTGTGTGTAAAGTCGCATAAAGTATTTTTTTCCTTTAGAGAAGACCGGGGCCTCGGCTACTATAGAGTTTTGCAAGGGCCTATACTTCGAATCTCTTCGTAACTAAAAATCTCAGTGTCTACCCATACGCGTGATGGTTTTGTCATTGTATTAGCTCCCACAGCTTACAGTTTTTAGGTACATTAAGACATTTTTAATGGCTGTTGTAAATGCGCATATATATATATATATATATATATATATATATATATATATATATATATATATATATATATATATATATATATATATATATATATATATATATATGTATATGGTTTTATGTATATGTATGTACTTCGGTGGTTAACCCGCATGTAAATTCACTTTTTTGTTTTGTTTTCAAAAATGTTTAAAAATATATATAAATTAATAAAACATATTATTTTGCCTTGACAAAAAAACTTCTATGTATAACAGAGTGTTTGTAAATACAAGTATGTATACTATGTGTTTTTTTAGATAGGAAAGTAAATATATATATATATATATATATATATATATATATATATATTGCGTGTGTGTGTGTGTGTGTTTGTTTGTTTGTGAGAGTGTGTGAGTGTGTGTGTGTGTGTGTGTGTGAGTGTGTGTGTTTGTGAGTGTGTGTGTGTGTGTGTGTGTTTGCTTGTGTGTATATGTGTGTGTATCATGTGTGTACCGTATGTGCACCGTGTGTACCGTGTGTTTGTAACGTGGGTTTGTACCGTGGGTTTGTACCGTGTGTTTGTATCGTGTGTTTGTACCGTGTGTGTGTACCGTGTGTGTGTTTATGTGCGCGCGTGCGTGAGTAAGTATGTGTGCGCGCGCGCCCAGGTGTGTGTGATCACGTGTGGTAAGAAATACCAATCGTTATCGTCATTGATGGGTCGGAGCTGGATGTCTTCCGAAACGTTGTCGAAGCAGCTGAGCAACATCACTTCTGTCTGTGCTCTCGTCAAGTGCAATCGACCAAGCAGGGCAGGCTCGCAGCTTTCTCAATAATTGCTTGAAGACTTCGCCACTCAGATCGTCACAGTCACGAGCTCAATTGTTGGCTGAAAGCAGTAGTTTGCTAATCTGTTCGACACTGTTCTCTTTGTTCGGAAAACACGCAAACATAACTTCAGCACCAGCCAGGAAAGCCTTTTTAACATTTTGGTGTGAACAAACGACACCTGGCGTTGAGCAAGGGTGTGACAGATGCTAGCTAGCTTCTTTGAGATGACTCGCCCCTTGAGCAAAAACCGACATTCGACCCACGTATATATCTAAGTGTTTCTTGAACTCGTTCAGCCTCTCACGTTTCCCCGGATAAGCACTGTCAAAATCCTTCTTATTCGAGTCGCAATGTCGTTTCACATTGTACCTCTTTATTTCAGCGATGCTCTCGCGGCAAATAAGACATGGCTTTTTAGTCGTATTCGCCATAGCAAAAAAAGAACTCATACTTCCAGTTGTCATCGAACAATCGTTAGCCGTAAGTATCACTTCGACGTTTCTTTTCAGCAGATCAGGGATCGCAACAAAACACGATTCACAGTGTAATTATTGTAATACAACAATATATAATCAACGTTGATGTTACAATGGTTAGAACGGTTAAAACAACTACGCCGCTACAGCC